>CM060482.1:20743269-21185769 GCA_030544235.1 Lepturacanthus savala
TCAGCATATCAATAAATGCAGTCAAAATAAATGCATTAACAGAACTGTACAAACTGAGATGCAAAGAAAAAGACAAATGAAAGAAATGTGGCTACAATAAATGAAATTAGATGCAAAGAGTAAGACTAAACTTAAAGAATACAATTAATCCTATGAGATTCTCTCTACAGAAATGCTGCTCATAACAACAAACCCATATGACTTCCCTATGATAAGTCAGGGGCAGATCACTGTCGCC
This sequence comes from Lepturacanthus savala, assembly GCA_030544235.1. Taxonomy (NCBI): domain Eukaryota; kingdom Metazoa; phylum Chordata; class Actinopteri; order Scombriformes; family Trichiuridae; genus Lepturacanthus; species Lepturacanthus savala. Next base: position 20,743,508 of record CM060482.1, read on the forward strand.
AGCATTGATGACAAAGAAGAGCTGGTGGCCACAGATGTGAGTTAGTTCTTGTCTTTTCCTTTTTAATGTTGTACACATACATAGTATTTGTTTTACTTTTTTTAGGGTTGAGTTTTAATGTATTACTTTCATTAAATGCAAGTGTGAAATAACAATAGATATAAAATATTTGTAAAAGGTTGAAGTAAACAAATTCACATTATGAGACCCTCATAATGTGAATTAGTTTTAGGAATCATTTCTAGTATTTTTACTCTTTATACTCTTAACTGGAAACATAAATGTTAACTGTTCATAAATGTATGTTAATTTTTATAAACAGACCTCAAATATTTTCTTAAGAATGATTAAAAAATAGAACAAATAAATAACAAGCCTAATACAAAATAAATTAGACTAGTTTAGTTCCCAAACTTTACTAATTGACTTTTAAATGTGACAGACTGCTACTGATGTCTTGGGCTTCAGCCACGAAGAAAAATTGTCCATCTACAAGCTGACTGGTGCTGTGATGCATTATGGGAACATGAAGTTCAAGCAGAAGCAGCGGGAGGAGCAAGCAGAGCCTGATGGCACAGAGGGTGAGAGCTCTACGCTTCAGTCTTTTTGATATCAGCGAAGAAATAAATGTAACAAAATTAACAAAACATTCTATTTCTATCTTTCAGTGGCCGACAAAGTCGCCTTCCTCATGGGGCTGAACTCTGCTGATCTGCTGAAAGGCCTCTGTTACCCCAGAGTGAAAGTCGGGAATGAATATGTCACTAAGGGCCAGACGGTCCCCCAGGTACTGTGAGACCGTCTAATATAAACAAGTGGCAATGCATGACGGGTTCTATGTGTAGGATATATATATATATAGTTTCCTTGAAGAAATTTACCTTTACAAAAAAAGCAAAACAGTAATTTGATTAATTGGTACTCTTCTGATATTTCTTCTGATTGCAGTGCAACACATTTTGGAGTTTGGAATAGGCCAATTTTTTTTTATTTTTTCCTTAAGCCATTAACATTTCAGACCTATGTTTGACTAAATAACTTCCACATTAGCACACACTTCCTTCATCTTTGCATAACCTAAACATCTCTACTTCAGAAACTATCTCATAGCCAGGACATAAATTGTAATATGCTCCTATGCAGGTTATTTTGGTAATAATTCATCTAAATAAACAAATTGTTGACTTCATGTATATTCAAAATCTCCTGATCAGGTTGCCAATGCAGTTGGCGCTCTGGCCAAGTCTGTCTATGAGAAGATGTTCTTATGGATGGTTATACGGATCAACGAGATGCTGGACACAAAACAGCCCAGGCAGTTCTTTATTGGAGTGTTGGATATTGCAGGATTTGAAATATTTGATGTAGGTTTGGACTCAGTGATCAATAATTGGTAATAGTGATAGATTTCAGTCAAAAATATTTGTTTTATAGTATAATTAACAGCCAGTTCTTGTCATAGTTCAACAGTATGGAGCAAATCTGCATTAATTTCACCAATGAGAAGCTGCAACAGTTCTTTAACCACCACATGTTTGTGCTGGAGCAAGAAGAATACAAGAAAGAAGGCATTGATTGGGAGTTCATTGACTTTGGTATGGACCTGGCAGCTTGCATTGAGCTCATTGAAAAGGTGAGATAAGTGTACTGCACACAAAACAAATATTACACCTCATTTTAGACAAAGATCTCATATGTGCTTGTAAATGCCTCAACAGCCAATGGGCATCTTCTCCATTCTTGAAGAGGAGTGTATGTTCCCCAAGGCCTCAGACACATCTTTTAAGAACAAGCTCTATGACCAGCATCTTGGAAAAAACAATGCTTTCCAAAAGCCCAAGGTTGTCAAAGGCAAGCCTGAGGCTCACTTCACCTTGGTGCACTACGCTGGCTCCGTGGACTACAACATCACTGGCTGGCTGGAGAAGAACAAAGACCCACTGAATGAGTCTGTGGTGCAGCTTTACCAGAAGTCATCAATGAAATTGCTTGCTTTCTTGTATGCCTCATTTTCCGCCACTGAAGGTATGGCCTTTATAAAGCATTGAAATATTTAACATCAGACACAATTGTTTCGGACAGAAATGTTGTATGCACTCAGAAGTTTTTGTTTTTGTTATGTAGAATCAGGTGGTGATGCTGGAAAAGGTGGAAAGAAAGGGGGAAAGAAGAAGGGCGGCTCCTTTCAGACAGTGTCTGCTGTTTTCAGGGTACAGAGGCAATGATATTCTACGTAGAGATGAATTTCTTGGGTTACTTACTGGATTTCCTGCATAGGAATTCATATATTTGTGGCTTTGCACCACCACATTTACACTTTTATGATTTACTTGTGATTTTGACATCATTTAGGTTACTTATGTTTACATTCTCATGTGACCACATCTGGACACTGCATTTCTATAGTTTAATTGTAACAGGTTATTTCAAATATTACTCTCAGTATCAAAAGAGGGAGTAATGACAATTGTTCTTTTGTAGGAAAACCTCGGAAAACTAATGACCAACTTGAGGAGCACCCATCCTCACTTTGTGCGTTGCCTGATTCCAAATGAGATTAAAACACCAGGTACAGATTTGCAAACAGTTGAGCAACAAATATTACAACTTCAAATACAAAAGCATAAAGTTAAGCTGTTGAAATGTGCTCCTTGTTGTCAATTATTTTCTGTGTCCCGCTTTGTAGGAATCATGGACAATCACTTGGTCATCCACCAGCTTCGCTGTAATGGTGTGCTGGAGGGAATCAGGATCTGCACAAAGGGATTCCCCAGCAGGATTATTTACGCTGACTTCAAGCAGAGGTCACTGATTCTTACCTTACTTTAACATTCTCTATGGAGACATCTAAAACTATATTTCTTCTTGGTTATTGTTGTTGATTTATATCCAAATGTGAACAGATACAGAATCCTAAATGCCAGTGCCATCCCAGAGGGACAATTCATAGATGGAAGAAAGGCCTGTGAGAAGCTTCTTGGTTCAATTGACATTGATCACACACAATACAGATTTGGAACTACAAAGGTATCTGTCTAAATGCCTTACAGGGTAAAGTTTTAAAAGCCTTTTGAAACCTCTGAGAATAGAGTTGGGCCTTTACAACCGACTGAATTGATTCATTATAATGGACTTGATTCAGCATGACTATAACATTTTGTTGCAGGTCTTCTTCAAAGCCGGCTTACTCGGTACTCTGGAGGAGCTGAGAGATGAAAAACTGGCTTCTCTCGTGACACAAACTCAAGCTTTGTGCCGTGGTTATCTCATGAGGCAGGAATTTTCCAAATTAACTATACAAAAGTAAGGTCAACACCACTGTCATCATGAAATCTAAGATGATACTGCATGGATTAATACTTGTTGCTGTACATCTTACAGAGATTGTGTCTGGATTCTGCAATACAATTTGCGATCATTTATGAATGTCAAACACTGGCCATGGATGAAGCTCTTCTTCAAAATAAAACCTCTCCTCAAGAGTGCAGAAACTGAAAAGGAGATGGCAACAATGAAGGAGGACTTCATAAAATGTAAAGAGGATCTGGAAAAGTCAGACGCCAAGAGGAAAGAGCTTGAGGAGAAAATGGTTTCTCTGCTGCAGGAGAAAAATAACCTCCTCCTGCAAGTACAAGCTGTGAGTACTCTCATATCTGAAAGCCACTGATCTCATATGAAATACTATTTGAATGACCACATCACATGTAAAGTGTCATCTCCTTATTCTCCTGAGGACTCGGAAAACCTGTGTGATGCAGAGGAAAGATGCGAGGGCTTAATCAAAAGTAAAATCCAGCTTGAGGCCAAACTCAAAGAGATGGTGGAAAGAGTGGAGGATGAGGAGGAAATGAATGCTGAGTTGACCACCAAGAAGCGGAAGCTTGAAGACGAATGTTCTGAGCTTAAGAAAGACATAGATGACTTGGAGATGACCCTGACTAAAGTTGAAAAGGAGAAACATGCCACAGAAAATAAGGTGTGTTCTTTCACCTAGACTGTCTGATGGTGCTTGTGCCAAGGACCTTGTTTCAGTAAATGCCATGCAAATTTAAGCCAGATTTTCAACCACATTGATTCAATCAAATGGAATCAATAAAAGCCTCATGAGAACATGGACTCTTCTCATTGGTAAAATATGAAAATCAGGCATTTTAACCTTTCAGTTGTTCTCGGGTCACAATGACCCAGCACTGAATCCCCTTAATGATATTTTTCAACTTGAAATTTTAACAATGAATTCTTACCTTTATTGACATCACCATGCATTCTGTACTAAAAAGTTACAAAGGTCATCTTTGGGTCAAAACAACCCAACAGTGAAATTCAATTGAAATCCAATTATTTACGACAACAGAATGTGAGATGTTTTAGTTTGTCTCAGAAGCAGATCTAACATAGGTTGTTTTCTCATGGACTGCACTGCCTTTGATCTGTCTAAAATAAATCAGTAGCAGTCGTAAACAAGACAAGACAGGTGGCCTTCTCGCAGACTGCAGAGCCCTTTGTCTGTCCTTTGTGCTTCAGATGACAGTACCACAAATTTTCTCTGTGCTGAAGCCATGAGTGCACGTTATAATGTCAAACAGGGTCTAGAGTTGATTTTTCCTGATGTCCAGCTAGACAACTCTGATTCTGAAGAGGAAATCTTTCTTCAACCAAAGTAAAATTTGGTGTTTAAAATTAAATTAAGCTGCTTATATTGGGGATTAATGAAGATGGGCCATTTTTGATTCATGGGGTGTCCATTAATATGGACAGAGATTAATCCTGAATACTCTTGTCTGAGGGCGACACGGTGGCTTAGGGGTTAGCGCTGTTGCCTCACAGCAAGAAGGTCACAGGTTCAAGACCTCCTTGGTCCTGGGTCTGGGACCTTTCTGTGTGGAGTTTGCATGTTCTCCCTGTGTCTGCGTGGGTTTTCACCAGGTACTCCGACTTCCTCCCACAGTCCAAAAACATGCTCAGGTTAATTGGCAACTCTAAATTGCCCGTAGGTGTGAGTGAATGGTGTGTGTGCCCCATGATTGGCTGGCAACCATCTGGGGTGTATCCCTGCCTCTCGCCGTAATGTGTTGGGATTGGCTCCAGCAGACCCCTGCGACCCTAATGAGGAATAAAGATAAAGATATAGAAAATGACTGACTCTTGTCTGAATGGATATTGGTACGTAAAAACTCAGTTTGAATGTAGTCTTAATTAAAACTATATTCATGTTTGAATATGCCCCTAAGTGACCCTTGAAAATTAGGTGCTACTATACCATTATGATTTTTTTGTGGGTGAGTCTGACACAGAAATGTTTGCACATTATCTTAACTTCCTATACATTATCAATGGAATGACTTGTATCATCATGTCTATTTTAAGATACAGATCTGGATCCAGATGCAGATTAGAAAGTTGTGACAAAACTTTAACCATTTTTAACTATTTAAATAACAAAATGTAGTTTTTCTTCTCTTTTTCTTCATAACAGTTTGTATGCATGAAGCTATGTACTTGTTACAGGTCAAAAATGTTATGGAGGAGCTGGCTGGTCAGGATGAAAACATTGCCAAACTGACCAAAGAGAAAAAAGCCCTTCAAGAGGCCCATCAACAGACACTGGACGATCTGCAAGCTGAAGAGGACAAAGTCAACTCTCTGACAAAAGCGAAGACAAAGCTTGAACAGCAAGTGGATGATGTGAGTTAAGCCCGTACACACTTACATGCAAATACTGATGGCACTTAACAGCCTAACTAAATTCATGCAACATGCCTTTAAGCTGGATGGTTCATTGGAGCAAGAAAAGAAGATCCGCATGGACCTTGAAAGAGCCAAAAGGAAGGTTGAGGGTGATCTGAAAATTGTGCAAGAATCACTAATGGATCTGGAAAATGACCAACAACAATCTGAGGAGAAAATTAAGAAGTAAGTCAATACACTGATTGTGTATGTTTAGGGGAATTAAGTGTTGAATATTAAATTGAGAACATTTATCTTCTTGCTTTCACAGAAAAGAACTTGAAAACAACCAGCTGCTCAGCAACATCGCAGATGAGCAAACGATAAACAACCAGCTGCAAAAGAAAATAAAAGAGCTCAATGTAATAAAGCTTACATTTAATACATTAATCACACTGATAACAACTGATTCTTCCCTTGTGATGGTTTATCATTTTCTGCTTTAAGGCTCGCATTGAAGAACTAGAAGAAGAAGTTGAGGCTGAACGAGTGGCCCGGGCGAAGATAGAGAAGCAGCGGTCTGACCTCTCCAGGGAGATCGATGAGATCAGCGAGAGGCTGGAGGAAGCTGGAGGAGCCACTTCCGCTCAGGTTGAGTTGAACAAAAAGCGCGAGGCCGAGTTTCTCAAACTGCGACGAGACCTGGAGGAGTCCACTCTGCACCATGAGGCCACGACTGCTGCACTGCGCAAAAAGCAGGCAGATAGTATGGCTGAGCTGGGAGATCAGATTGATAACCTCCAAAGAATCAAGCAGAAACTTGAGAAGGAAAAAAGTGAATTGAAGATGGAAAATGATGATTTGGCCAGCAACATGGAAACAGTCGCAAAATCCAAGGTAGGAAATGTATTTGATCATCAGGGAATCCAAAAGTGGGCGGCACAGCGACACAGTGGGTAGCGTTGTTGCGTCACAGCAAGAAGGTCGCATGTTGGATTGGATGGATTTGGGCTAGGATCTTTCTGTGTGGAGTTTGCCTGTCGTCCCTGTGTCTGTGTGGGTTTTCTCCAGGTTCTCCATCTTCCTCCCACAGTCTAAAAGCATGGTTAGGTTGATTGGAGACTCAAAATTGACCATAGGTGTGAGTGAATGGTGTGTTTGCCCCCTGGTAGACTGATGACCTGTCTGGGGTTTTATACCTGCCTGAAGTAGGCTGGGATTGGCTACAGCAAACCCCTGTGACCCTTGTGAGGAATAAACGGGTACAGAAAATGGAGGCATGGATGGAATCCAGAAATCATTCAACTGATTGAAGGTCTCACTTGTGTTGCCTTAACTTTATAGGTCGGTCTGGAGAAGATGTGTCACTCACTTGAGGATCAACTTATGGAGTTGAAGACCACGAATGAAGAAAACATGCGGCAAATGTCAGATCTCACCAATAAAAGGGCCTGTTTTCAAACAGAGAACGGTAATTCTGTTCCTTATTTGTATATGATTTGTGAAGCTACAGCTATTAAATTAAGAGATGTTGTCTTGTTTTGCTTGTCGTAGCTGAATTATCTCGACAAATGGAAGAGAGAGAGAGCCTCATTACCCAGCTGACCAGAGGAAAGCAGGGATTTATGACAAAAATCGACGAGCTGAGGAGACTGGTTGAGGAGGAAACAAAGGTAATCGCAGGTCATGTTATTACAGTAAGTTTGCAAACTGCTGGCACTTGCTGGTTCAAATGTGATGACAATGCTCTATATTGTATTCTCATGTAGGCTAAGAATGCCCTGGCGCACAGTTTGCAGGCAGCTCGTCATGACTGCGATCTTCTTCGTGAACAGTACGAGGAGGAGCAGGAGGCCAAAGCTGAGCTGCAGCGCAGTTTGTCGAAAGCCAACACCGAGGTGTCTCTCTGGAGGACCAAATATGAGACTGATGCCATCCAGCGCACAGAGGAGCTTGAAGAAGCAAAGTAAATAGATACCAAGAATAGATAATAGATCAGGATAATTTAGGGTTTGCACAGTATATTTCATAAATGTTTTTTTTTTTTCAAAATTGAAGGTTTTGAGAGCTTTTTTCTGATTCTAATGAAACAGAAAATATGTCACCTGGGTTTTACACTAATCCTGACTACATTTGAGCATCAAAATAATCAATAGAAAATCACTCTGAGAGCACAGACCTCCGCCAAGTATGTTTATCGTCATTGCTGTACTATACTATGCAGGTGCAAAATATTACCGAAGACAAAGGTGGCCCAAAACAAGTGGCTGTTTAAAGGTCTATATACCACAATGTTACCAAGCAACAGAAAATTCAAAGCAATTCAGAAATCAGGATTTCTTCCTCATCATTACCAAAAATTCAGTTATTTGTTCATGATACCATTCTCAACATTCAGTGAAAGTTTACTTGAGAGTTAACTTGCTCACGACAGACAGATAGACAAACAGAAAAAACGCTGGTGAAAACATAAGCACCTTGGCAGAAGTAATTAAAAAACCTAATAAATATTGGTTCTCTTTTCACAGAAAAAAGCTTGCCCTGCGTCTCCAAGAGGCCGAAGAGCAAATTGAAGCAGTGAATTCAAAATGTGCCTCACTAGAAAAAACTAAACAGCGACTGAACAGCGAGATGGAAGATATCATGGTTGATGTAGAAAGGTCCACTACATTAGCAGCTGCGCTTGACAAGAAACAGCTGAACTTTGATAAGGTATTTTTGGCTTAAAAAACATCCCATTGCTTTATATCACATCAATAATTCCGATAGACTAAGGTTTTAATGAACTCAGATCCTAGCTGAATGGAAGCAGAAATACGAGGAGTCTCAGGCGGAGCTCGATGGTGCTCAGAAAGAATCTCGATCTCTAAACACTGAGCTTTTCAAACTGAAGAACTCTTATGAGGAAGCCCTGGATCACCTGGAGACAACAAAAAGGGAAAATAAAAACTTGCAACGTATGTGAAAACATGTTTGTGAGCAACAGGTTTTAATTTAGATTATTTCAATACGTCTCTGTAAGTCATTCTTTCTTTGGAAACAGGGGAGATCTCTGACCTGATGGAGCAGGTTGGGGAGAGTGGGAAGACGATCCATGAACTGGAGAAATTCAAGAAACATGTGGAGACAGAGAAGTATGACATGCAAACTGCGTTGGAGGAAGCTGAGGTATAAGTGGGAGCAGAGGTGTTCATCATAACACAGCATGCATATTGTTTTAATATAGAAATAGCACTCATTATGGTAATGTGCTGCTTTTCAAGGCCTGCCTGGAACAAGATGAATCTAAGGTCCTACGTATGCAAATGGAGCTGAAACAGATGAAGGCTGAAGTGGACCGAAAGATGGTGGAGAAAGATGAGGAGATCGACCAGCTGAAAAGGAACTACCAGAGAGTAATAGAGTCCATGCAGGCTACAGTGGATGCCGAGGTCCGGAGCAGGAACGATGCCCTGAGGGTTAAGAAAAAGATGGAGGGAGACCTCAACGAGATGGAGATTCAGCTGAGTCATGTTAACAGGCAGGCAGCAGAGGCTCAGAAACAGCTGAAGAACGTTCAGGGTCAATTCAAGGTAAAACAACCTTTATCACAGATGCTCACTTTGCAACTTTTTAAAGAAGAATACAAGGTTAAGACTATTGCAGCAGTCACATTTTCAGACTCTGAAAATTCAGACTCTGAAAATGTGGCTTTGCACCATAATTCAGTTCAGATTCAGTGCTGCAAGGCATCCAGAGCAAGGTAGACAGGCTGTCGCCCGCTCAATCTTTGCCAGTCGGGTGGGGCAGGATAAAGTTGAACTAAAGTTAAACAACTTATTTCATGTTATTTAGTATTTAGTCAGTGAAAGGTAAACACAATAGTACATACTTTGGGGGGGGTGGTGCTGAAATTTTTTAGGGTTGGCAGGTCTGTAATGGTAAAGTAATGTTTTTTTGTTTTTTTTTACACAGTATTAAGTATTGTGAGTAAGGAAAAAACTAAAATTAAATTTGAAATAAATACTGTAATATTCTTTGTCAGAGGATTTAGACAAAATCCACAAAGGACACAGGAAATGGTGATATATAAAAATGTACAATTTATCAATAAATTAGCATGCAGGAAATCACAGGGTTGCAAAGATTATTGGTTTAATTAACAAGTTCGGGAATGAAGAACACCCTCATCTCAGTTTTACCACAGTGGCAAGATGGTAAACTGATTTAATGCTGTCTGTACAGTACATTTTGATTATTTCTTGTGTACCAGCTTTGGCCTGAAGGTGGTGCTAAAGAAAAGATCAGGAGATTCACCAAAGCTATGTGTAGAAAAGGGGCACATTTCACTTTAGTACATTTCCATTCTCAGGATGCCCAAATCCACCTGGATGACTCTGTCAGAGCGCAGGATGATATGAAGGAGCAGGTGACCATGATGGAGCGGAGAACCACCTTGATGCAGGCTGAGATTGAGGAGCTTCGAGAACTTGTGGAACAGACAGAGCGCAGCCGCAAAATCTGTGAACAGGAACTGACTGATACCAGTGAACGTGCAGGACTTCTTCATTCTCAGGTAGGTTGTTGGTCAGTATTGTCTTGTTAAACTAACCCTTTTGAATTTGTATTATTTTAATAATAGAATATGTCATCTGCTTTGCCTTTGGCAGAACACCAGTCTTTTGAACACTAAAAAGAAGCTTGATGCAGACATAACTGTGCTTCAGACTGAAATAGAAGAAGCCGTTCAAGAGGCTAGGAACATAGAGGAGAAAGCCAAGAAAGCCATTACCGATGTAAGGAGCATGCTGTCTTTTTTTTTTTTTTTTTTTTGTCTTCAGTAAAACAAGAATCAACTCTTCATTTGTGGTCCTTGCAGGCTGCTGTGATGGCTGAAGAACTAAGGAAGGAGCAGGACACTAGCGCTCACCTGGAGAGGATGAAGAAAAACCTGGAGGCTACAGTGAAAGATCTGCAGCACCGCTTGGATGAGGCTGAAAACTTGGCGATGAAGGGTGGAAAAAAACAGATTCAGAAACTCGAGGCCAGGGTACCAATTTCTTAATTAACAAACATACATATTTAAATGCATTAAAACAGATGTACAACTTGTATGATATAATTAATAATTATATATTACATTAAATATTATTTTTATATTAATTAATACTATAATTCAGTTACACTACACTATTTTATGCATTATACTTGTTTTGCTATATGCTGTTTAAAGTTTATTGTATTTTGTGCTTTTTTGTTACTGTATGTCCATGTTTTTGTTGGTCGTATTCTCTGTGATTTTATTTGTTAATTTTATTGGTGAATATAAATGTTATTCTACTATTGTATAGCAGAATACAACTAAACAAAAACCAACAGACAGAACAGAAAATCAATCAGCAACTATTTCAATAACGTCACAATTTTTACCATATGTTTTCACTAATTACTGACATTATATAAATATAAATGATTAATGAGAAAATAATCAGCAGATCAATTATCAGATCACATTTGATTATTTATTTGGATCTTGATCAACAACTACTCTTCTTCAAAACAAAAATAATAATATAATCATTTTATCTGAATCAAAGATAAGCAAAAAGAAATATTACATATACACCAATATATGCATAAACATAAACACATGTATTAACATAGAAATCAGATAATAAAAGAGTAAAAAAGGTGCTTGGTAAGAAAGTATTTGTTAGTTGCATCCCTGAAGGAGATGTTTTGTTTACTAATGTCTAGAGTTACATAATCAGGCCTAGAGACATCCTATCCTAATGGTGCAAGACACATCCAGAACTTAAATCTAATACAAATAAAAGTCTCAATTCAAAATGTTACCTTCAAATATAGGTTATTATATGCCATATATACAGAAAATATCAAAAGTAAAGTATTTCATTGTTATAATTCATTGATGTGGAAACTAATACTTAGAGTAGTAAATCATATTATAATATGACTTTTTTTTAAATAATATAATAATACATTTTATTTACAGCAACTTTCACACACTAATGTAGCTTGAAGTGCATTACATATTGCAAAACAATAAAAGAGAAGAACATGTATTATTTTATATAAAATCCTCATCTGAAAAGTTAGTAAGTGTAAGATAAATGTAGTGGAAACAGAATACAATATTTCCCTCTAAAATGAGTAGAACTACAAATATAAATAAAATAAATAGACTTGAGTATATAAGTACCTAAAATATGTACTGTATGTAAGTATGGTACGTCAGTAAATGTACATATTTACATGTGACCAATGAAATAACTTGCTCTTTAGGTCCGTGAGCTGGAAAGTGAACTGGAAGCTGAACAAAAACGTTGTACAGAAGCCATCAAAGGAGTCCGTAAATATGAGCGAAAGGTCAAAGAGTTAACCTATCAGGTAAATATTCAACAACTTTGTTTCAGTGCCATATTTTAACTGTCCAAATGCACTTAAAGATATAAATTGAATTATTTGGAGGCCCATCCAGCATTTTTCCCTGAGAGGTTCATTTTTACTGCTTTCAGTCTGAGGAAGATAAGAAAAACATTATACGACTGCAGGATTTGGTGGACAAGCTCCAGATCAAAATGAAAGCCTACAAACGGCAGGCTGAAGAGGCTGTGAGTCACTCAACACATCAGGAAGAAAGAAAAAAAAAACAAATCTGTAACGTGTTCCCATCACTAATGCATTTAACTTGATTCATTCCCAGGAGGAGCAGTCTAACGTGCACATGGCCAGATTCAGAAAGGCTCAGCATGATTTGGAAGAGGCTGAAGAGAGAGCTGATGTGGCTGAATCACTGGCCAATAAGATGCGAGCCAAGAGCTAAAACAGGGACAAAGGTACAGAGTGTCCTGTCTTTCATAAAGTAAGTACTGAGCTGCTCCTGGGAAAAGAGGATATTTACATGTAGTCTGTGACAAAAAAAACAAAAACTGACCTCATTAAAACACATCAACAGTTAATCATCAGGGATTTCATTTCTTATTCAATCAAATGTATTAAACAGACTCATGGTCCAGTAATAAAGACACGCAAACAACATAAAATATAACAAAACAGTTCATCACATGCCAATAATGAAATATTTTACTATTTTTTCATTTATATGATCATTTCTTTTTTATTTTATTTTTACTGGCAGCATAACACAGACAAATCTCCAACCACCTGTCAGCTGTTGAGATGTGTTACAACTGGTTCTCTGTTTTTGTCTTTTTTGATTACTGTATTATAGAGTGCATCGCTAAATTGATGGATTATTCTTTTGCAGGCCCAGGAGGGACAGGGCGAGTAGCTGGACAAGACTGCATGCGGTTTAGACAGCTAATACAATAGACATAATATTAATTGTATTAATATTATACTATATCTGTAAGCCTGACTCAAGCAAGTGGGTGTCTTTGACATGAACATTATCCATGCATTTCCACAACTGGTGTGGATCCTACGTTATTTCCTGATTTTGAGGCTCCCAGTGTAAATTCTAGTTTTAAAATCAACATTATATAAATGTAGTGTTGAAAGAATTACTCCAATAATTGATCATTTTATAGAATATGCATCAGCAACTATTACGTTTTTTTTTAAGAAAATGGTTTTTCACTCTAATTGTTATAAAGACAATGTTTTGGACTGTTGGTCAGGAAAAAAAGGACATCATCTTTAGCAGACTGCAGACTTTAGCAGTGACTGTTGTGTTTTTTTTTAGACCAAACACCAATTAATCAAAGGAACAATAATAATAAAGATTATTTTAGAAGAATTAAAAATAATAGTACTTAACTGAATTTATGTGATTAATCAATTTACAAAACAGAAAATCTGGTTGATCAGATTTGCCAGTTAACCCGGATATTTAGTCTCTTCTCCGTATCATTACAAGAGCTTCTTTGGTTTTTGTCAATTCTTTTTGATTCATTTTATTGTTGTCCAGTTTTTCTGTTGTTAAAATCACATACATTAATTTTCCCCATTTCAAGTTAAACTTGTCACATTTCTGCAGTTTCATTAACTGTCACACTGCAAAACTAAAATATTAACAGGTGTTTTGGTACAATTAGTCTAATATTTGGGTCAGTTTGGTCTTGTCTTAAAATAAAATAATTGAATAAAATCAAGAAAAAAATTGAATAAGACAAATTATCTGCCAGTGGAATAAGAAATGTATCAGTAATACTCAGTATTGGACTAATTGTACCCAAAACAAGATATTTTCACCTGTTAAGTTTTCAGTTTTTGCAGTACATTGATTTGTTTCGTGCATATTCTTATTGTCTTCGTTGCTTATTACAGCAATAATAACTAATTAAAAATATAAATCAGAGAAATAAATGTATTGGTGATATACCTCCCTCTTGATTAATAAAGCAGTGTTCTTTGTTTTTGATTTAATTGCATCGTAGTCACAAAATAAATGAAATGGAAGCAACTCATGGTGTAAATCATCCTCTTGCATCACTTGATATTTGTGTGTAGAAATCTTCAAATGTCTCTTATCTTAAAAAAGACACTTGAATACAGACAGATAAATTACAGCTGGAATAGTTTTCATTTTCTACAGATATTTCTTTTCACGTGCTGCATCACATCACGTGAAAAAACATATACACTGTGGTTTCAGATGAAGATATAAATACATTTTGGTTAAGAGGACAATGCATACCACAGTGGTTCACTCTACAGAGACACAGCAGCCAATGATCATTCTCCACTGTCAAGTATCTATATGAGCCTGTATGTTACCTAAAGCTGACTGGCTCACCTTGCTGTCTCTCCTACACACATATACACACACGTGCATACACACATTGGCTGAGTACATTTATTTTATTTATGATGCCCATTTTTCTACCACATTGCTTTAAAATTCTAGATTTAATTTATCATATATCTTGATAGGACAACATGATGGTGCAGGGGTTAGCGCTGTTTCCTCACAGCAAGAAGGTCGCAGGTTCAAGACCTCCTTGGTCCTGGGTCTGGGACCTTTCTGTGTGGAGTTTGCATGTTCTCCCCGTGTCTGCGTGGGTTTTCACCAGGTACTCCAGCTTCCTCCCACAGTCCAAAAACATGCTGAGGTTAATTGGCAACTCTAAATTGCCTGTAGGTGTGTGAGTGAATGGTGTGTGTGCCCCACGATTGGCTGGCGACCATCTGGGGTGTATCCCTGCCTCTCGCCGTAACGCGCTGGGATAGGCTCCAGCAGACCATGTGACCCTAATGAGGAATAAGCAGGTATAGAAAATGACTGACTGACTGATTATTTCTTGATAATATAAGGCAACATTCTATTCTGGAAATAAATTCTAGAAAATAATGCTTCGTCTTATACTTGAGGACCAGACAATTACTTGTTCATATCATAAAATATAATTTTTTTAATAGAAATAGTAGCAGGTTTTAGAGATCGGGATGTTCATAGCATTGTTGTTAACAGGTTTGTCTATTGTCAGTTCATAGTGTGTATTTCTTCACAAAGTTAGTCAAGCCCTGAAAGTGTTTGGTTAGCGAAGTTCAGCAGGAGTTTCTGATCAGCATCCCTGCTGTTAAATGTTCAGGCAAAAGGGCATAAAGATAAAACAAACTAAAATTTATGTCTGGCAAGTGTGAAGTGATAAAATATTTTCTCTATGTGGTTATTGAAAAGTAGTGGTTGTAGCATAAATTAAGAAGGATTAAATCAGTATTGATGAGTTCAAATTAGTTTTACTACCATGCTATTAAGTTGATATTTTAACAGTACAAAATGCACATGAACATACATGAAGTGAGTGGACAAATAAATATATCTTGTTTTTCATCTCTAAAAATGTACAAAAACACTGACTGAGCTTATCATAATTCATGCATGAGAGGGTTATAGTCATTTAACAAAAAAAAAACTGTGATCTACATATGATTTCAGTCACATCTGTAGGCATTAACTCCTCTGTGTCATTGATGCTTTTGACAGTTAAAGTCTCGGTTTGTCTGCAGGACTAAAATAATATTTCAATTAAGGTAAAATAGATTCATTATTATTACCAATATGTTCAAGCTTCCTGTTTCAAGTAAGTTGATGAAATAATAATCTGAAATGACACTTTTGAATTCTCTAGCAGATCTTTTAGGAAAAGAAGTTTAAACAAAATTAAAAGTTTGTTGAGGAGGCATAATCTGTCTCATTGAAAATTTGAAGAAACTTACATGTTTCAATATCTGCAGGTGAGTTTACTGGACATGCCAAAGTGTATTCAGATAAATTTACCCTTCAAGGAAAAAGTGACATATTTACTCTCTGCTGAACAATTTCCTGGTACATGGAATCAAACGTTCCTTGGGGTGACTTGTGAAGCGAAAAGAGTTGTAGTTCCTCACCATCTTGGTTTTCCTATAAGCTTTGAGTGGCATTTTAGCCTGGATGATTTGATCCTTCAGAGTCCACTGTTGAAGAGCAAACGTAAATCTAACACCCATTCTGCTCTGATCAACTGGTGACCTTCTGTCAAAAGATCAGTAAAAAATGCATTAGTCTAACCTTCATTTTACTATTTATCTCCTTCCTCTTGTACTAAATGACATGTTTAGTGTTGACAGTCTTTCTTGTGCCTGATTCTCTCCTGAGCAAGAGCACAAACACTTTTCACTTGCTGATTGTAGTCTGTGAGAACATTGTTCAAAGATGTATCAAATCTCTACTGCTTTTGGGATGAGTATAGATTCTCAGATTTTCATGATCTGCAGGACAAATATGAAGACATGGTGAAATACATAATATATATTTATATGTAATCATTAAGTGATGGGCAAAGATGTAAGGAGGAACCTCCATCCTCTCCTTCCCACTGTAGGCCTGGACTACCTCTAGGTTGTAGACTGGGAGCCATTTGTGGGGGTTCACAGTTGACAGAAGAGTCTATAATAGGTCTGTATGGTCACAGTCAGTAGAATTGTCTTCTTACAGTTTTTCTTCTTTTTTTGCCAACAGAATAAAACAACATCTATCTCTACAGTCTCCAAATCTCTAAACACATTTTCTGTTTTACATAGATTTTGCCATTGAAAGTGACACTTTTTAAATGCGCTGAACACGGTTCTCCGCATAAGACACAAAAATCTGACTCATGGTCACATGGTCACAAATGTACCACCTGACCAAACACCTCAATGGTTAATTGTTACCACTTCAATCAGAAATATAAGCATTAGAAAAAAGACCACAGATGACCACACAGAGGATAAGCAAGAGGTCTTGCTATATATATATATATATATATATATATATATATATATATTCTGCAGTTTTTTCTGCAATTTTTTTTCATTTTACTGTCTTTGTGAGCATATTTGTGTTCCCTTCAGTGCAAATATATCTGCTGTGCATATGTTGCACTGACTTGTTTAGTGAAAAATAAAAAAAAAAAAAAAAAAAAAAAGGAAATGTTTCAACAGTATGTGTGTGTATCTGCAAATGTTTCTGGACATATATTTTCTGAAATACTTTCATAACTCTACACACAAATAAAATAAAAAAACCCACACACTTTACACATCGGCCATCCTTTCGAACCCTGCAATTCTCCTGCAAAATTTAACTTTACATGCAAAACAATCCAGCAATACTAGCAAACAATACTAAAATGTAATCATCTGTTCATGACACCATTCCCAACATTCACGGAAAGTTTGATGAAAATCTGGAACTGCTGACAAACAGTCAGTGAAAACATACCCTCCTTGGCCGAGGTAATGAATCTATACTGCATTTTTTCTCCTTGGCATCATATTTTGTGAAAGACATATTTAGATCATCCCTGCTGTGTAGTGCTCCGTGAGGTTGAACAGCACCGCCGGCTCATGGAGCTGTGTGATCATCACCATGTTCTCAGTGTTATCAAACTTGCAGTGGTTCAAGGGAAACACTTGGCTCTGAATGACAAATGACAGTAAGTTTAAAATATTGGTAGCAAATAGCCAGTAGGTGTAGATAAATTAGGGTACTCAAAGGACACTTACACTGTCTGAATTTTAACGATATAATAGAGAGCTCAGATTTTCACCCAAAATGTGTTTTTGGAAAATGGAGCAGCTTTGAGGGACATTAAATGCCTCTGTTGAAAGCCAAACTAAAACAAATTCTGCAGGTTCCTTATTTTTAGGTTTTACAGACAAACACCCTGAAGCTGTGTAAAAGCCCTCAACATTACTCTGGAATAATGTCACGGTCACACATCCTGTATTACCAATTACCAAAAAGCCATATTCACTGGCTGTGTTAAAGATTATGCTATTATTAATCAAAGCCCACCCACTTTGTTATCCACAGCCTTGACAGTCACTGATTTGTCATCTGCCTTGTTCTGGATCTCAGCAGTGACATACGGCTCTTTCTCATCACTGACAAAGCATGCCATCCTGTTGTCAAATGTCCATAACTGAGCCTCCAGCCTCACCCTCTTAGACTTGCAAAGAAGAGTGTTCTTCAGAACACTTTTAATTATTCAATTGAATTCAACACACAACAGACCTCAACACTGCCTTCGTCATGTGTATTGCATTTACACAATTACCTGATACACCAAAGATGAATGACCTTTGCCCTCACTTTAAATGGTGTAACACTTAACTCCTAAATACAAAGCATGCTTCTGATTTAGCTTGAAATGTTATATATTAATATAACAATATAATAAATATATAAATATTTAGCTTGAAAAGAAAACAAAAGCAAGTGCTGCCATATTCTTGAGCTAAGAAGGAAAAGAGAGGTTCAGGGAAGTTTGTATGTGATTGTTTCCCATGTCTTGAAACAGCCCAAAGTGTCTTTGATGAGAAATAAAACAGACCAAGTAATATAAATAGCTTTTTATTTTTGTTTTGGCTTTTAGTTCAGAGCTACTTTGAGCTGTGGTGACCGAATGAGGAATCACACAGACACATGCAAAAAAAAATAAATATGTATATATATTGATTCATTTATTAAACACCAAATTCTAAAAATTATTTGACACTTAAAGGTTAGTGACAAACAATATTTACATCACAATTATATCTTAAATCGCATGATTATCAAGCAATACTTGAAAAGTTTGGGATATACAATTGTTTGCTTTCTTGCCAAGAGTTAGACTAGACCGATACCACTGGAGTCTACAATGGTTGCCTAGAAACCTAGCAGTGACAAGAATCCATGAAGTCACTGGGCGATGAAAGAAAAAGTTCCAACATGGAACTCCCAGATTGAACTTCATCAATCACAGTAGCATGAAATCACAGTATTCAATAATTGTATTTTACAATAAAGACATAACACTGTAAAGTGCAGTACTTGGAGGAAACAGTAATTGGAGGAAACTTCTCAATAATTGCTGCCAGTTAGTTACCATACATTATAAGGTAAGGTTTTACAGTGTAACAATTTGATTATTTCACATTTACAAATTTGTGATATAGCCGGTTTTATGCATTTGATTTCTCTTCCAATCAATAGAAAAAAATGTTTTGTTTTTTTTTTTGGATCATCTTTTTCAAAATTAAAGAATTTACCACAAATTCAATGAGATTTGAAATTTTGAAGTGTTGTACAAAGTTTGACTTTGGCACAATAAGAAAATCAGGGAGTATATAACTTACATTTGAAGAGTATCTAATATCTGTATTGTGACATTTCCGGTATGAACATTATACACAGGTAGGAATGTTGGGAAATTGATTGGCCCATCAAAAAGTCGACACATGTGCAGGATGAACTGGGCAGAAGCTAAAGTTCAACTTACATTGTCTCATATTAAGACCACTTGCTTTGGTTGGCAGGTGGATGTAATGATAATATCGGTTGAAATTGCCATGGGCAAGATGGTAAATGTGAGGTGTTATTTTACCAAAACAAATGTGATTGAATTTTGTTCTGATTTTGATATAAATTGAGCTGCCATTTTACCCATGGCTGGTGGAGGGGTTTGCATGTTCCTAAGTAAAAATCAATGGAAAGCAATTTCCCTCGCTTAGACATGGGTCACCAGGCAAGCCACTTTCAGCCTTTTTTGCTTTTTTACTTTTGGACTTGTCTTTAGAAGGTATATGCGTTCCTTGTCATGAATAGTAAACTCTCATCAAGTTAATTATACGTCTTCAAATCTTTGTCCAAAAGGCCTTGGCCATTGCTGCAGTATGGCCACAAGTGGCTGCATTCTCCTGTAAGAGAAAGACCTCGTGTGTTTGAAGATGACCAGAGTGACACTTGCAGAGTCAATTCAATTTAAGAGACGAGAGAAAGCCAGCAAGACAGAAAAGTCCTTGTTGTGTCTACATCACAGCTCCAGTCTGACAGTGTCCGCTTTTGTGTCCATCTGTTAGACACGCAACAAAGACTCATAGAAAATGACTTGCATTGATCAGAACTAGGCCTTTTATTTTGTAGAAGTGAAAAAAAGGCACTTAGCTTGAAACATATTCAGTGTTTCCCCATTCCTTTCTCTTTAAGCTGTGGTCCCACAGGCTTTGGATCATTTTGGATCCAGTAAGTGTATTTTTTTTCTGCTGTCCCTTCATTCATGTTTCCAGTGGCTGGTTAAATGACCAATTCTTCAGCACAACAGAACACAGTAGCAGCAGCATGGTAAGAACCTTATTTTAATGGCCTCAAAACTACAAGATGTAAGATGCATTTGCAAGATGTATTTATCTGTATGGCAGGTAGCTGTATGGCAGGCATGATAGATTGTAGGTTTTTGTCACTAGACACTTGGTTTAAAGATTGAAAACATTTTTCAAATTAAAATTTTTATCAGTAAATAAACCAAACACACAGGCATAGCCATGGATGTTCATGATCCCCTACCAGGTTTTTCAGGTTTTTCGGTTTTATGGAACCTATAGTGACTTGTAAAAACATATTTTAAATATGTAAACTGTAAAACTGCTTTAAAATTGCAGTTATTTACTGTTTTTAACACAGTAATATTACTGTAAACAATTACTACAGTAGATCCCTGTATATATTACAATATGACAGTATTTATTTTATTTTAAGTTGTAATGACACAATATTGTGAACAGAAGTACAGTTCATCTACTGTAAAAAAAAAAATAATAATTACAGTAACTTTCTGGCTAATTGCAGCCAGTTAGTTAGTTACCATACATTTCAAGGTAATATTTTTACAGTGTGTGATTCATGGCACAAATCAAATGATATTGATATATGTTATCTTTTAGCGTTAACCACCATACATAGATATTTTTAAAATAGGGTCCCATGGGGTGAACAGAAGGCAGTAGTACTTAGGCTCTCCATTTGATTGTTCAATCTCATATCCAGTGTTTCTCCATAAATGCTGCATCTTCTGTCATTTCAAACACCATGTTTTAAGTCAGTCAATTCTTCCCTGCTGACACACCCAGATCTTGCTCTGCAAGTACAAAATCTGCCCGTAGGTTAATTTATGCATCACTATATACTCATTTAGCCTGTGAGAGTATAAAGAGCTCATTGCTTTTTCCACACCCAGTGCTGTTTTTAATTTTTTTTTTTCAAATTCAGATCCTGTGAGGAATGACTGTACATTCCTCTCTAAGGCATCCTCTTTTTTTAATATATATAAAATTGTTGCTGTATGAAACTCTTGATGCAGTCAGCAGCTGCCTCAGGGCTCAGAAACTAACCATGCGAGAAATTATGCTTTTGTCGTGGACTTCTAAAATTACATACAGAAGCTTTTCCCTTCAGATTAGCAGTCCAAAATAGATTTTTGTTATAATGTGAAACTCTCTATCTTTTACGCTCTTATTTTGGGTGAGACACCTAATTGTTCCCTAATATCTTTGTGTGGCACTTGGCACTATATCTGTCACGGATGTCAAATGGAGGTGGACTGAAGCACAGAGATGGAGAGGCAGACTGTTTGCAGCAAAGTACAATAAATAGCAATAAATAACAAAATAAAACAGATACAATCCAAACAGGTAGGTAACAGATGAGTAGCACACAAAGACATACAAGAAACAAAACAGGGTTTAGATACACAGATACTATATTAAAATAAAGAGGTGAGGGGAACAAGGTACAGCAGGTAATCAACCAAAAAAAAAAAACACAACAAGTCAAGGAAACACAAAACACAAGGAACAGACATCAGGAATTGTCTGTAGACAGGATTGTCTCGAGGAACAAATCTGGGGAAGGATACAGAAAAACCTCTGCTGCTTTGAAGGTCCCAATGAGCACAGTGGCCTCCATCATCTGTAAATGGAAGAAGTTCAGAACCACCAGGACTCTTCCTAGAGCTGGTCAACCATCTAAACTGAGCAATAGGGAGAGGAGGGCCTTAGTCAGAGTGGTGATTAAGAACCCGATGGTCACTCTGTCAGAGCTCCAGCGTTCCTCTGTGGAGAGAGGAGAATCTTCCATAAGGACAACCATCTCTGCAGCAATCCACCAATCAGGCCTGTATGGTAGAGTGACCAGACGGAAGCCACTTCTTAGTAAAAGGCACATAGTAGCCTGCCTGGAGTTTACCAATAGGCACCTGAAGGGCTGTCAGACCATGAGTAACAACATTCTCTGGTCTCATGAGACAAAGATTGAACTCTTTGGTGTGAACGCCAGGCGTCATGTTTGGAGGAAACCAGGCACCGCTCATCACCAGGACAATACCATCCCTACAGTGAAGCATGGTGGTGGCAGCATCAAGCTGTGAGGATGTTTTTCAGCAGCAGGAACTGGGAGACTAGTCAGGATAGAGGGAAAGATGAATGCAGCAATGTACAGAGACATCCTGGATGAAAACCTGCTCCTGAGCACTGTTTACCTCAGACTGGGGTGACAGTTCATCTTTCAGCAGGACAACGACCCTAAGCACACAGCCAAGATATCAAAGGAGGGGCTTCAGGACAACTCTGTGAATGTCCTTGAGTGGCCCAGCCAGAGCCCAGACTTGAATCCGATTGAACATCTCTGGAGAGATCTGAAAATGGTTGTGCACCGACGCTTCCCATCCAACTTGATGGAGCTTGAGGGGTGCTGCAAAGAGACAAAATTGCCCAAAGACAGGTGTGTCAAGCTTGTGGCATCATATTCAAAAAGACTCGAGGCTGTAGTTGCTGCCAAAGGTGCATCAACAAAGTATTGAGCAAAGGCTGTGAATACTTATGTACATGTGGTTTCTTAGCTTTTCTATTTTTAATAAATTTGCAAATATCGCAAAACTTTTTTCACGTTGTCATTATGGGGTGTTATATGTAGAATTTTGAGGAAATTTAATCCATTTTGGGATAAGGCTGTAACATAAAAAAAATTGGGGAGAAAGTGAAGCGATGTGAATACTTTCCGGATGCACTGTATATTTACCTTTTATATTGGCCTGCTCCTGTAGATTGTTGCTCTATATTGTGAATAAGGTGTAACACTGGGAACAGAAGCACAGATATAAACATCAGTTCCTTTAAAAGATTGTTCATTGAATTCCTTAATCCATTTTATCTAGGTATAAAGCAAGCTCAGAGCCTTCTTTCTTCCCCCGTCAGTGCTCATGAACCAACTGAAGCTCAGGAAAGCAGCGAGAGGCATCTCCCTTTCTGTGGGAGTCTGACACAGCTTGCCTTTTCACTTTTTTCCTATTCAGAGACAAGTGTGTGAACTACTGCAAGTGGGGCTAATACTGAGAGCACAGCCACCAGAGGATTGTGGGATTTGGCAGGGATATATTTAGGATATGTGTTTTTGCTCAGATGCCATTTCATCATGGCGGCCATAAAGTCATTAAGAAAGGGAATGAGAATGAATGGGCTCATAAGGGTTTATCTTCAAGGATTTAATGACTTGATTTCACTTATTAATGTAACATTAAAAACACGTTTTTAGTGCATTCAAACAAATTCTTCCCTCATATATGAAAACAGCTTAAATACATTCATCTGACTCCGAACAATTTTCTATATTTTTCCTATTGTCAACAAATCTCAGGTGCAGTAACAACTACTCTGTGCCATAGACCTCTGTTTGTGTCCAAAAAACTAAATCACATCTGTAGTGAATTCATCTATCTATAAAACAAGGAGCACCTGTCTGTCTGTGCCTCATGTATCTCTCTATTTATCAGATCTACCTCAGCTTTCAGATATAGCTTGTGCATGGTACAGTGGTGATGAAACATTCAAAATATCATTGTTATCATTAAATGTAAAAATCCCATACACGTATGTATCACGCTGCTGTCCTGCACCACAGAAGAGTTTGGACTCAGCAGTCTGTTTAGAAATGTCTGCTAACAGTGATCACTTTTTCAGTCTCTGGAGATTGTGTGTAAGGCAGACATGACTGTGCCTGTGTGGGAACATGGTTCTGTTTAGTATTAGCGTGCTGTGCAACATTGTTGTTCAACTTTGTATTGAAGCTCTTTGAAAACTTAGTACATTGTGTAAAGGCGTACCTTACACAGAATTACACACACATGATTGCTTGTTCTGGTCTTTGGGTGCATTTCTAAACAAACTAATGTACTAGTGTTGTTGACAACAGAAATCAGCAACACAGAGGAATAAGATATCAGACCGAGCTTTGTTGATAATGAGAAATCATGGTCATATTAAAAAAAAAAGCATTGTTAATTCATGTTTGATGGGTTTTATTTAATATTGTAATATCCTAGGGTGGGCGATGTTTAATTAATTATTAAATTTGAAACATGGGACAGTAACAACTAGACCTTTGCTCCATTTATCCATCTTTCCATCTTCTACCACTTCTCTGAGTTGGGTCACAAGGGCAGCAGCCTAACTGTGCATTCACACCAAATGGATGGACATGATATGTGCAACGGGAGAATCGTGATGCTTGTCACAAAATGTCACATTTTTCTTCATTGCTTCATTGCCTGGTGACATCACCTCCTCTGCAAATAAAAGAAACACTGCAGCAAATAAAAGAAACACTGCAGCACAAAAAAACAAAACAATGCAAATAAAAAAGAAGTGATTACCGGAAACTGTTTTTGCAAATGCACCAGTGTGAGGAGCAGAAGATGAATAAGAAGAAGAAGAAAAAGAAGAAGAAAAAGAAGCACACATAGCGACATTAAACAGTCACATTTTCACTTACTTTTTTGTTGATTTTCAAACTCATACACCTGTTCTTGTTTCTTCTTCTACTTTTTTGTTATCATCTCCTCACACCGGTGCATTGGCAAAAAAAAGTCCCCGGTAATCCGCTTCTGTTTTTGCTTTTGTATTTGCATAACTTTTTTTATTTGCTGCGGTGTTTCTTTTATTTGCAGTGGCATTTCTTTTATTTGAAGCATGTCTTTTGTTTGCAGTGTTACCTTTGTTTGCAACAATGGTGGGTCTTGGCCACAGTATGAGGTAGCTGCACTTTATTTGTTGTGTGTCCAAGCCGTCTGTGCCTTTATTTGTTTTGTTCCACACCATATCCTTTTTGTTGCGGTGGCGGTAAAATTATAATGAAGTGTCATACAACTCCGGGAACTTTTATTCTCCATTTTGAAATGAGCACAACTGCGTCGGTAAAGTAGTACACCTCATCAATACTGAGTGGATTTCATGGCATAGCATCACGCAATGGTGCTTCAAAACTTATTTTTCAACTTCAAGAAACACACACAATGAAGTTTATTCATTTCCATAATTCCAATAAAAATGTTAAACTTTCATAGATTATAGCCTACAATTTAAATGATTTCAACTATGTATTATTTTTGGGGGGCTTCCAGCTCATAAAACCCATGAAAACAGAAATTCCAAAAATTTGAATATTGTGAAGAAATCAGACCAAATATTGCAAAACATCAATGGCTTCAGCGGATTATCAAAGAGAGAAGATACTAGAATCCAGAAAGAGTGGGATGGAGTCACAGCTTCAAAAAACACCGCATTCAGATGGGCTACAACTGTTGGGGTCCTCGGGTTAAGCCACTTGTAAGGCAGAGCCAAAGTAGGAAGCTTCTCGCCAACGAGAAGAGGGACTGGACGGTTGGCCAGTGATCCAAGGTCCTCTTTTCCGATAAAAGTAAAGCGTGTCTTTCATTTGGGAATCAAGGTCCAAGGGTTTGGAGGAAGATGGGTGAAGAACAGAACCCAAGCTACTTGAGGTCAAGTGTGAAATATTCACAGTCGGTCATGATTTGGGATGCAATGTGTGGTGCAGCTGTTGGTGAACTCTGTTTTTTTTTTTTTTTTAAATCCAAGATCACCACAACAGACTACTAGAATATTTTAGAGGACTTCTTTAGAGGAATCTGTATGAAGATGCAGCTTTAATCTTCCAGCAGGACCTGGCCTCTGCCCATACTGTCAGAAACAACAAAACCCGGTTTAATGCCCATGCCAAAAAATAACACATAAATGCTTAAAATTGCTTAATTTGTCAACCCTGAATCTATAATCTGTGAAAGTTTACCTTTATAATGGAATTATAACTTTTTAGAAAGGATCTGTGAGAAGTGTCAGCAGAGAATATCACTCCTTTACTGTGCAGTTGCTGATTAGTTGCTAAAATATTAGCTGCTAAAATATACTCCACCAAACCACAGGTATCTGTTGCTCTCACATTAAACTTATATCAGAAGCTATAGATAAGAAAACCCAATGATTCTCTTTAATGTTACACATCAGTTGGTTATGTCCACAAACTCTGCCTTGATGGTGATTTGGGCCAAAAAAACATGACACAATTATTTGATCATTTGGTTAATAATCTCACCATTTTAAATCTATCCAATCATTTCCACTCACTAGCAGACAGATACATACAGTACGAGCCATACACTGCTGCATCTAAAAATAAAGAGCAAATAATCTCCACAAAATAAAAACAACTTTTTTCCCTTATGAAGCACATTGCAGTAATTTCTGGCCTAGTATGCTTAGGGCAGTAGCTATAACACACCTTCCTGATTGAGGTTCCTGCTTGGGGACTGCTGATAATGTGAAACTGAACATTTATCTCTATTTATCCATTCAGTGGTTCATATTTCACCATATGAATGAATAGCAAGTGAGAACTTGTGAAAAGCTGACTGAGAGATTGCAAAGGCCATCATGACTTCTATATTTAATTCATATTCCTTGTGGAAACTTTGTAATTTTATAAACTTTAATGAAGCAGCATCAGCACCTTAAAATTACACTTTTTTTTTTTTACTCAACGTTCCCTTACTAAGGATTAATGAAGTTAGAAAGTGGGTTGTTTTTCTGAGAGAAAAACATCCATTTCCACAGCCCTCAAGATTCTTGGCAGTTAATGACAACATTATTTTGTGGTAATTACACCAGATCGCAGGAATTCTTTTTTATTCATGGATTCAGCTGCTTATGTCCTAAATTAGTCAATGTCATGAAGTTTTTACTGATTAAAACAGATTGGGCCTGAAGTACTTTTTTCACATCCCACTTATTTCTATGAGGTTTGGTAGTCTTACTTTGGTAGTCTTACTTGGTAAGAAACAGTCTCCTGTTTAGCAAGGAATTGAAGGTTCCTGAGATTGGATCATAAGCTTAATTCACAATGCATAACTGTATATAGGGTGCCCCATTTACATACTCCTCGGGTTGGTCCCATTTTCTGAGTTGGCAAGCTTTTTTCAAAAGACAAAAGTAAAAGTCAGCATTATTGTCAATTACTTCACTCAGCTGGACATACAAGGTAATAAAAATTCCATTCATCATATTCCTGGGTACATACAAGACACAAAAACAAGACATTCGACCAACAGCAAAGTGCGTGGGTGCAACAGGTACCAACCAATGATTACAGATAACAGACATCTAACCACTGAGAGTATAAAAATAACGACTATGTAAGTTGCCTGTGTCTTGAGGTATTGTTAGGCACAAGTACAAGCAAGATAAGGCAAAGTCAAACTCCTCTTTGCTGTCCTGGTGGATGGAGCTGAGGGTGGAGAGGGGAAAGATTTCAGAATCCTGATAGCCTGATGGAGGAAGCTGTTGGTGAGTCTAATGGTGTGGATGTTGGTGAGTCTAGTGGTGCAGGACTGGAGGTATTCCTTGTGTTCCTTGTTCTGCTTCCACCAATCACAGTTGTCCTCACTTTTAAACCCTGTTTTCTGTTGAGTTCTTTGTCTGGTCGTTGCCGCTCTTTACATGTTTGGAATATGCCTGCCTTTGCAGCATGAACTCGCTAGTTGCTACACTTTTACTAAGTTGACTTTCCTCTGAGATTTTCCTCCAGAGCGACTTTTGTTGGATTTTTGTCAGTAACTGTGGATTTCTGTTTGGTTTTGAACTCTTGGATTTTTGTTGGATTTAAACTATGGATTTTTCTGTTGATCTCTGCCTCACCAAAAGAGAATAACACTGATTCCATCTGATCTCATGCTACTGGGTTCCTTTTCTGAAAACCCTGACAGGAGGCTCCTGTACCTCCAGTCTCACCTTCCCTGGGAGTGGTGCACCAATAATTTTTCCAGCTGTGTTCACTATGTGCTGTAAACGATGCTCTCAATGGTGCAGTATGTAGTGATGATGGGTGGTGGAGCACTTGCCTGCTTGAGCTTGTGCAGGAAGTAGAGGTGCCACTGAGCTTTCTTCACCAGTGATGCAGTGTTGGTGGACCAGGAGAGATCATCACTAATGTTCACTCCCAGGAATTTGGTGCTGCTCACTCTCCACAGCAGGTCCACGGTTAGTGGAGGAGTTGGGTGGGGCCTCTCTGGAAACAGACAACAATCTTCTTGGTCTTGCTGATGTTCAGCAGGAGGTTGTTGTCTCTGCATCATGTGGTCAGAAGGTCGACCTATTTCCTGTAGTGAGTCTCAGCGCCCTTGGTGATGAGACCCACCAGTCTGCCGCCTTCACTAGGTGATTAGTGCTGTAGGTTGTTGTGTTATGTGTCAGCAGGGTGAAGAGCAGAGGACTGAGCACCCCACCTTGCAGGGCCCCTGGGGGATGGATTTAATGTGTGACATGATTGGCCTTTCAAAGCACTTCATGATGATGGGTGTCAGTACTACAGGGCAGTAGTCATTGAAGCAGGATGGAGATGGTTTCTTCAGCACAGTTATGATGGAGGCCCCGCCATAGGCGATCTGCATTTCTATTGTCTTCTATGTGTGTGGAATGTGGAAACAACACTGATACTACAAAGAAGATGTGTTATATTTCATTACTCAGAGCATCCACACAGTGCATTGATGGCTGTTTATGGTTTTATATTTCAAATTTTAACCAAAACCTACACCACTACATTCCCTAAACTACTAAATATAGATTTACATGACTTATTATCAGGATTTATGCTAATAAATAATTTTTCTAACTAATCTAGATCACTCTATGTGGACAGCAATTAACAGTTAGTAGCCCATTACAAATTACACAACCACAAAAATATATGCAATAAGTGACTAAATCAAATATTTCATACTATCAACTAAACATTTGCATTTGTCCACCAGGTTTCTGTATTTCTGTATTAGTAACACAAATGTTTGGTAGTAAAATGGTAATATTCTTGAGGGAGAAAACACAAGTAAATGTCACAGATAGGTTACTATGTGTACTGTGGTGGTAAAATCTGTTTATGTTTGACAGAAGCCAGCAGCTGTGAGCTCTGCCACTCCCGTTGAGAATAATGACAGTCGGCCTCTTCCCCCAGGATGGAAGAGCTATATATCACCTGAGGGACAGACGTATTACGTCAACAACTCGAGTAAAGGTAAGAGCCACATCTTTAACAAAGAGCAACCTCAGTTCTACTGGGATTCATGCCTGCAAGGAGCAGGTCCACATGCATCCACAATTTGTTGTTTCACAATAAAGAAAATTGTTAACAATAAAATAAACTTAATAAAACGTGAACAGAAAAAGAGCTAATTAGTTGCTAGCTCAATTTTGAAACAAACAAACAATCAATGAATAGAATGTATGGAAGCAAATTCCTTGAGAAGAAAAAAAATAGTGATGAAACCAAAGGTCTGCAGTTCTGGCCTGGCAATCTGTTCTTTTACCTGTTTCCCCTCCCTCTTGTGTCTCTCTCTAGGGATGGGTCCCAGGTTCAGGCAACTGCTGATTATACACCTGGTGCCAATCATTTTTATCACTGCTCTGCTTAAATACCCCAGGGTTCCAGCCATTCTCTGCCAGATAGTTACAATTTCCTCATGATAAACTACATCAGTGTTACCCTCAACAAAAAGCAGACCAAGAACAGACACTCAATATGGGCAGACAATGTGGTTTTATTGTAGTGAGGCATGGTGGGGGCTCCAGAGAGGAGAGCATGCTGCCAGGGAAATGGCAAGGCGAGGGAGAGGGATACTGGGGAAAGAGTCAATGAGAATGTGAGTTCACTGGGAGGTGGATTGGACCAGTGTTGCCCAGCCCATGTTTGTCAGGATTGGTCCAGTAAAAGCCCTCCAACACCATTGGTTCTACAATGAAGGAACAGGGGATTCAGCACCACTCCTCTGGTCCATAGCCCTCCTAATCAACCAGGTACTGGAACACCCATAACCAGGGCCCCTATCAACCAGCTGGAGAGGCAATAGGACAGAGGGGACTAGTTTTATTTGGGACATGTTAAAAACTTGGTGAATCCGAAGATAGGGAGGAAGCTGGAGCTTCATGGAGAGAGATGGGGCCGCAATCACCCCTTCTGGGCAGGAAAGAGTCATGGCAGCTATCCTAGGGAACAATCAAAGGGAGAGTTCCACCCCCTCGAGCTAGTGCTGCCATTCCTCCAGAGCCAATTTGACCACCAAAATTTCCCTGCCCCCCACATGGTAGTTGCACTCCAGGACTGACAATTTATGAGAAAAAAAGGTGCAGGGATAGAGTAGCCCACCAGATTTGCTTTGCCAAAACTGCTTCTACACCCACTTCCACTATAATGGGCCATCGGGGGTCAGGATGAATGAGGATGGGGCAGAGGTGAAGAATTCCTTGAGTCTGAGAAAGGCATCACTGGCTTGAGGGTTTCACTGGAAAAGGACCTTGGATGAGGTGAGAGCAGACGGAGGCAGCAACTGAACTGAAACCTTTAATAAATTTGGATGAAAGTTAGCATAACCTAAAAATCTCTAGAGTTGTTTCACAGAGGTGGGGATAGGAGCTAAGGCTTTAAGCTTCTAAGCGTCAGCTCTCACCTGACTGTGCTGAATGATATAGCCCAGGAAGGAGACTGAGTTGCGGTGGAACTTACATTCCTCTGCTTTGATGAAAAGCTGATTTTCCAGCATTCCAGGGGAATGAGGGCAACAGGGACATGAACACTGGGGGGCATGGTGCAGGGGGATGAGGGAGTCCAGAGAGGATGGTCCTTCCTGGCTGTCAGCTCATCTATTAACCTTTCAGACGGACCCTGTGTGAATGCTCAGCGAAGTGCCTTGTTATTCCATCCATAGCGACCAGCCATCACCCTGTTATCCACGGTATAGTCTGCTGTGCTCCTGACGTATGGAGAGGGGTTGGCTGGATGCCTCATGGGACTTGAGGGAATGATCAAAAACCCTCTTAAATTCATCAATAAAAAGACTAAATTAGATGATGAGAAAAAATAGGTGAGCCCTCCAACAGACCATAGGCCTATTCTAATGCAACCCAACAATATACTGCGTGACGTCAAAAAGTTTGTGCAAGCAGTGATCTAAGACCAGGGAGCACTGAAATAAAAATGGCCAACAACAAGTGAGGTCTATTGCATAGGACTTGGGGTCAACACTGTAGGGTTGTCTAATAAGAGAAGGTTGGCTGAACTCGGCTGGGGCTGGAGCAGGGGATGGTTCAAGGGCCTGGGTAGGGCTGGTGAGCAGAGAAATGGTTGGCAAAGTTGCTTTGGCTGAGAGGGCTGCAGAGTTTTCCAGGAGGGTTGTCAAGGGTTGATCGTGCTTCTGGAGGAGTGCCTCGTGAGAACTGAGTTGTCCTGGATATTGCTGGTGTCTTTCTGTTATGCTCACCAAAAAGCAGACCAAAGACAGACACGTAGTACAGGCAGAGAATGTGGTTTTCTGAGGCAAAGGAGGGGATCCAGAGGGGTGAGGCGAGGGAGAGGGATACCGGAGCAGATCTCAGATCTATTAGCATGAAACAAAGGGTCAGCAACAAGTAACAGATTATTGTGAGAGAGAGCACCGGTGAACATAAGCCTTGGAGCCATGTTTACACAGAGAAGACTGCAAAGTTCTGGCAATGGTGGAGGAGGAGTCCTGGGTATTTAAGCTGTTGAAGTAATGAGGTGATGAGTAGCAGCTCCATCTCCTACACACCTCTCGCCAGTAAATTCATCAATCTCCAGAACAGCTAGTCTCCAGAATACTGCCTCTAGGGGGAGAGAACAAAAAGGGAGGTGGAAAAGAGAGAGAGCGACAATGGGAGGGGTGAGCTGGAATGTAACAGTCAGGCCGCCACCCTCTGAACATTTCGATCTTTTTCCTCAGTGCTTCTTTGAATTACTGATTTTTGCTGTTTTTTGCAGAAAACCTCCTGCCTGCTCACTGCCTCCCTGGACCCGCTCTACTCCTATTTTTCCTCACCATTTCCCTCCACCTGCCATCATCATTTCTGTTCTACATCTCAGCTCCACTGGACTCTTTGGACCCAATCCTATATCTTTATCTAAGCCTCCTCCAACCCAACTCAACCCAACCCACCAGCATTAGCCCTTCAAAGAACCTCTTTATTTAGCTTTGAGTGTGTGTTGTGGTCTGATTTCCTGGCTGCTTCTCACATAGTAAGTCAGGAGCATAGTGCTGTTGTACATGTCCAGTATTCTTGATCTTTGATTTTCAGGAGTATCAATATCAAGCATTAACATAGATGCGTGAAACTGCAGTTACCTATAGTTTATTTCCATCTGCGCAGCTTGGGGCACCAACTTCACATGGCATCTTCACCACCTGTTCTTGGATAATGTTCCATCGATGTTAATCCAACAATCAGTCACTAGTTTTGACTGAACTCTGCTGCTGGTATTTATCCTCTTTAGACACACTATACCGTGAGCAGTACTGAGGGAGCAGAGGGGGGGCATTTATGGCAATGATGGTTCAATCGTTGGATGGGCAAATAATGCAACAATTATGGTTGGCTTGTGCATGTTGTCGTTTGACACCTGGCACAAGCCATAACAAAGCATGGACTGAGAGATAGTCAACTTGAAAGCCAATGAGGAATGACTACAAAAATGTTTCTATCTTTGCTGATTGACAGCAGTGTGACCCAATAGAAATTTCCCATGACAAGACCATCCAAATCTGATTTTGAATGACTGAACTGACATTTTTGAATGTGACTTGGGAACTGTGCTACTTATGAATTGGGTGTTTTTGCAAATAAGACTAAAAAAGAGGTCCATTAAGAGGTTAATGATGCCAGATGTCAGACTCAGATGTCACGCTCATCACGACTCTTCCTGTGGCATAAATCTCTAGTCAACCAGTGGCCAGCAGCCTGTTTATGTCACATTACAGTAACTGCTCAGCTTGCTTGGAATCCCCAAAGGAATTGATACCAAATATACTGTGATACCAGGTATCAGATTTTGTGTATCATAGAACTATATTAAAAAAAGCACAAAAAGCAGGATATGGCTACTTTAACCATTGCACTTTTGTTGCCTAAGGCTAGCCATCTTCAGGATGAAAATCTCCCTGAGACTTCATTGAAAACAAAAAACAACAATATATTGTGAGCAGCAACATAATCTAGGCAGGAGTTTCCTTTTGAAAAAATATTTGTAATACATAAACAGAATTTGTAGAATACAGGTTTAAAATCAAATCAGTAATAGTGCGGCAAATAAATATATACTCATCTGTGGTGCAATTTGGTTATCATGGCATTCAGTTCTCATTGCCTGCTACACTGGGAACCATGAGGACTCATTATCATTCCTCCCCATCATTGAGTCTTAGCAGGCCATTTATTTGGAAACAGGCTTGAAGATTCGATCCACGTTAATCTGATTATGTTAAACGTGTGGCACTTCAGGCTGAGCAATGCCAGCAGTATCTTGCAGAGCGATATGTGGATTCAGAGGTGGAGGGATATTTGTCTTAACATAGCACTAAAGAGTTAATAATAGTACAGCAGCTTGAAGGCAGGTAACCTTTCTGAAACGTGTTTCTTGTTGTGTGGTTGTGCATGTGTTTGTGTCTCTGTGGGTGTGTGTTTTACAATTCATTTGGGAAAGATTTCAGAGGGGTAGGACAGGCTCCTATGGGATGGACTGAGGCTGCATCAACAACTCTGGCAGTGATTGTGCTTCAGCTTACAACACATGGACACACTGGAACAACAACAAAAAAAGAAAAACACCTAAAAGCTATTTTTATAATCAGAAGCCATATTCTGCCACAGTCACTCTTCATTTTGTTACAGATCTTTTCTGTTTCATGTCTGAATATGGAGCTTTAAAAAGCTGCTACTCAGACTGTGTGCCTAACTATAGACATACCTTAAACTTAAAGGGGACATATGATGCTTTTTGTAAATTTCTTTTATTTTTTTACTGTACATAATTTCTAAAGTCTGTGTTAAGCATGCTCAAAGTTCCAAAACTTCTCATGCATGATATAAAAATGTAAAAATGTTGCCTTCAATTCAAACCTTGATTTCCTCCTTGTGTTTTTCTCACATGGTCAGCCATTAGTTCCATAACCCTTGATGCCAAGGTCATTGCTAAAATTGTTCCACGGATTGTTATTAGTGTCCACTTGCATATTTCGGATAATAGTTCGGCATGAACATCTAAGGATGTATTTGAGAAGTTTCTATTTTAAGTAAGTTAAAGTGTCTATATAGTGTATTTGCGGCCTGTAAAGGCTTCTTGAAACCTTTAGAAGCTTCAAGAAGCCTTTAAAACACAGTGGAATCATTAGATTTTATTTATTTAATAGAAAATAAACTTTAAAGATCGTACTTTTACCCTGCCCTTATGTCTGTTTCAAAAACAACAATACACAATTTTAGTTTTTACTTTTACAAAATGATATTTACAAAAGGACATAGAATGCTATCCTGTGCTGTGGACATCAAATGCGCAAAAGCCATGCACATGATAATGACAACAAGACAAAGGGCCCTTTTTAAATGAGTACCAAGTACCAAAATGCAGTTAAATTTGACTTATAGCAAGAGTCATTTTCAGCTGTGGAGCAGCACAAGGAGAACATGCAAACTCCACACAGAAAGGTCTCAGAACAAGGTCTTGAACCCGCAATCTTGTTGCTGTGAAGCAACAGCACTAACCACCCTGCCACCATGTTGCCCCAACCACATTAATTCTGTCACATTAATTCTGTGCCAGCTAAAATAACAAAGTTCTCTATCAATGTGCACTCTTCTGGTGTCTATATTTTGGCTATGTTTTTTGTAGTTTGTAGTCAACATAAATGATGAGCTGATCACCTTGAATCAATTCAAAAATCTTTTATTCTTGTCATCAATATTTTAATGATCTATGAATGAATCAGGGCCCTTAGCATTTGAAGTTAGTAGGTGAAGTAGTGAGTATTGAGAAGTATTTGAGTATGTCAAACTTGCCAGTGTATATTATTACAGTCCTGTACATTACTGTCCTTTTATAAAAAGTTAAGAATGCATGAAATGTGGAGATGCAAAAATTACTATGAATGAGCTGATGTACTGTTTATTTTCATTCAACTCTCATCCTTCCTGTTGTTTGTGTCATTCCCAGAAACAACATGGCAACACCCCTTGTCATCAGCCGAGGCCCCACAGAGAACGCTGGCACAACAGAGCTCCTCACCATATGGTAAAACTGAGCCTTTACTATTTGATGCCAACCACTTTGATGGCAGCCATTTTCAAATCATGTACATAACAAAACATCCACACAAGCAAAACAAACACTGAAGAATGAAGGTTAAAGGTGGAATGAAAATAAAGCATCTTGATGTTGTCAGGGATAAAGAATGACAGAAATAATACGAAAATCAGTAGCTGTGATTTCTGTATTCTTTGGGTATAGTACTCTTTCCATTCAGTTGGTTTCCTTTTACAGTCAGACGAATTATGCCTGTTTGGCAATCATTCATCAGTAGTAATCTGTTTATAATGTTTAAACCAGTAGTTTGTAAAACTATATATATATATATATCCAAGATCAAAAAATCGGAGCAAAAATCTGCATGTTTGTTTTGCATTTTGATCGCTACAATTTTTTGTTTTCAAAAGTTCAATCTGTTGAGGATCCTAATTCCATTTCAGGATCCCATCATTAATAGGAACCCCAATCTCAAAAAGTAATAATGACTGTGACCACCTCACTCACAGTGAGTACAATAGTACAATCCATTT
Organism: Lepturacanthus savala; assembly: GCA_030544235.1. NCBI lineage: Eukaryota > Metazoa > Chordata > Actinopteri > Scombriformes > Trichiuridae > Lepturacanthus > Lepturacanthus savala. Next base: position 20,779,442 of record CM060482.1, read on the forward strand.
GGAAAACTTCACAATGAAAATGAAATGAAAGATGAAATTACTATGGATAGTCTCATGTGGACTATTTAGATTCATTCATTTCACTTACAAATGTTATTAATGGGAATCTTATTGTTTGCATTTCCAGCTTTAGATGCAAAGATTAATACCACTTTGATGTCTATGCAAGAAGGGATTATTCTAGTTTAGTGCAAAGATGGTAATTTCTGGTTCTGAGTTATGTGCTGGGACTTTTACTTTTGAATGGGATAGTTTATCTATCCATACCACAATTTCCCCTTCTGCCAGTCCAGGAGGGGTGTAATGATTTTGGACCGAACTGCAAAACCACGGTTCAAAGGACTTCAGTTCAAAAGGTTATTCTGAATTATTAAGTTATTCTATACCGTTCAGCATTGTGCATGTTGTGATTACAAGGAGAAATTGAATGCAGCATAACCTCACATGTGTGAGTTTATATTGTCTTCATTGAGCTAATGAGAGGGGACAAACCTGAACTAGAAGAACTCCATGCCGCATTCTGGTCACCCATGTGGAGACAATTTAGTTTTATAATCTAGTTTATGAAGGACGGTGGTTTCATTGTTATCAGATTGCAAGTAATTTAACATTGTATGCACAGAAACTGCAGTAGCGAATGGAAACAGCTCAAACACACACACAGATATCACGCTGGCATAAAGCTCGCTGAGCACCGGCTGAGCAGCAAGTAAGCAGCAAGTAAAAACAGCAACAGAGAGCTTCATCACAAATATGGTGCCATTCCTGTTATTATGGACAACACTAGAGACTTTGTCACTTTGTCACCTCTATTTGTGAGCCTGGATCTGGGATACTCAGGAGAATCTGATTGGATGACCTCCACTGCTTAAACCCAAGTAGTTAAATAAGCTAATGCAAACACATTTAAACCTTAAAAAAAACAATCATATCTTAAAATCAATCGAAGGAGGCCAATATTGGTGTTCATACTTGCTTGTTCCAGTTAAAAGGCGAGCTGCTAAATTTTGTACAAGCTGGAACTGATGAAGAGAGACTGTTTGATACCCATCTACAAAGAATTATATTAGTCTAATTTAGATCCAGGCAGCGAACAGGAGTGCAAGTCGTCAGATAGAGCAGTAATTAAAACTATACTGAACTAAAAACTAACTAAAAACTAAAAATATAAATGTCATTGATACAGATAAACCATTAGACAGCACAAGGCCCAATGTGTCCTTTTTCATGTGTCGGACCAGTGACAGCACGTGTGAGATTAATACTCAACAAGAGTCAAAAGTTGGCCAGAGGTCTGGTTTCACAGCGTACATCAGTTAAAATGACCAACAATTACAAAATAACACTATTTTAACATGATCAATGTTGTCACAAAGTACTGTATAAAATCCTTATAGGAACTTTGGTCGATCGTACACCACCACACACAAGACAAAACAGTTGCCAGTGGTCTGTGGTGGTCAGATTTCTGATTTAAAAAGATAAAAGGTGTGAGTGGAGGCAGCAGAAGCAGTCAACAAAGAGGTCAGTCATGGGAGTACCTGCTTGTTCAACTAGGCCAAATCTCTTCCATTAATGACCACGTCAGTCCAGCGCAGCACTTATAGAGAACAATTGGGTCTGAAACTGAAGCCTAGGGTCTCAGGACTGGCTATTGTTGCTATACTTGCTGCTGGTGGTACTGGTGTCTGCAGGAGCATCACCATCATGCCTCCAGTCCATGACAAGACAGCCCATTCTCCATAGCTAATGGACAAACCCCAACAAGACCAGCAGCAGCATTGGTGGAAGCCAGTATAAGAATACTGTGGACACCATAGACACCGGGACAGTGAGAGAAGAAACATGTAGAAACAAAATTTGCCTTGACTGAGCAAAAGCAATTAACATGGTAAATGTGTCCTTTGGGACACATTTTCTGGATTTCAGCTCTCAGGCAGTGGATATGATTTAATTGTGAGTAGTTTACCTATAAGACATGATGATGAACACAGATGACATGATGTGTTTGTTTAGGCTCTCGGCTATGTTGCTGTTACAGTGATACATTAAAATCTTGGCATCTGAAGGAAAATTGAAATTTTAAAAGAGAAGCTTAAAACTACAATAAGCAATATCAAATTGCAATGTGCAGCCTGTCCCCAGATCCTAAAATACCGCACTCTTTGTCATGCCCCTCAGTGTCTGATAACAACACATGCAGAACAGACTAATTTTGTGGATAAAGTGTGGATACCCTGACAGAGAGGTGCATAAAGTCTCTGTGCAACATTCATGTAGGTCATTGCATTTGATGGAGAAGGATGGGGAAAATGAATTAAAGGTGAGGCATTTCTGATGACATAATTTGAATCAGACAAATTGGTTGAAGATTGTGGGTTAGTTAGGCTGTAGTGAGAAAAGGTATGTCTGAATTTATGATTAACGGGAATGTTTGTTGAAGTTGAATATATCCAAAAATGGGGAAATAAGAAAACAATATCTATATAATGGATAATGTACTCAGGGCTACCCCAGGCCAAATTGGGGCCCTAAGCAGAATTTTGTCTTGAGATTTGTTTTGGGGGGGATGGTGCTGGGTGCACTCCTGCATCATGACTCGCTCTCTCAATCTTGGCTTGAAGGGGATGGGAGATAACACTGTGGTTGAGTTTATGTTATGCCTAAACCACACCTATGAATAATTCGGGAATCCCAGACAATCCCTGTGCCCTGGGTCATGTATTTAAAATGCACAGATACAGTAAATATACCAATAGAAAATACAATAACTGCTACGAAGGATGGAATACAAAAATGCAGTAACAGTAGCAATGTAAACTACAATATAGTGCATAGTATGAAGTGCATGATGCAAAGTGCCTTATAGATGAATGCTATGACAAAAAATCATAGCATGCAGTCATAGCATACCAAATCATTCTGGCCAAATTTACTGCTGATTTGATTTGTCTGAAGTTATTTAGAATTGAATTTGAAGGTATTAGATATCTTTTTAATGCATTTTTTAAAGTGAGGGAGGAGTCTAGAGTAACACCAACATGACTCATCACAAGCTCCTCCCCTCTCAGGAAAACATCAGCGTATGAACGTCGATATAATATTTGCTCAAATATGACTTGGGAAGTCATCGGGGGGCAGACAGACCCATGATCTTCCCTGCAATTTTGGTAAGCCTGGAAATTTGGGCTTTACACTTCATAGTCAGGTTACCATATCACTTCAGTTAGGGAGATTGGACACTGCTGACCATGAAACACTGCTTTCCTTTTGATAGATATGATTTGGTCCACTAGATTTCAATACTGTAAAAGTTAAAGTGAGATAATTTAGCTTGAGGATTAGGTGGTCAATGGTGTCAAAGGCCCTTTTAAAATCTAGAAACTCTGCCTTTTTTTCCTAAAAATACATTGATTGCTGACTCAATTAAGGGGTGGGAACAGAATCCAAATTATGTTTAGGGATATGGCCAATGCTCAGATGTTCAGTCAAATGTTTAGATACCCACTTACACATTTTGGATTTGGGTTAAAACGAAAGGATGTGCATATCTTGCCAAATGTTGAATTATATTTGAACTTTCTGACTGGACTGTACACAATGTTTTTGTTTTTAATGTTTCTGTAAAGGACAAAGCAAAACTAATGGTTTTTGGTTCTTTCTCTCTACAAATTTGAAGTGGGGCTGCCCCTGTTGCTATATCTGATTTCAGGTTATATTTAATTGTGATTGGCTATTTTTGGTCTTAATCTGTTTTGGGTCTCATACCACCAGCATGATAGGAATACTGTAGATATGTTGCCATATCATAATGAATATTTAAAAATAAAATAAAATGGATTGGAGGGGCGATTGGAGCATTGACGTTACAATGCAACTGCTGAAGGAACTTAATGTTTGAAATTTTTGGAATTGAAGATTCCCTTCATATAATAATTCACAGTTAAAACACAAACACAATCATTTATAATGTTAAATCAAATTCGTTCAATTACTAAAATAGTTTGTATTAATTGTAGAACATTGTTCAGATTGTTCACAAACAATTGTTGAAACATTTATTTTTTTCACCAAACAAGTGATCAGTAAGAAAACATATGTCCACCAGATATGTTTGAATAAACTAAATTTGCTCACAAAAACAGTCAGTCAGTCAGTCATTTTCTATACCTGCTTATTCCTCATTAGGGTCGCAGGGGTCTGCTGGAGCCTATCCCAGCACATTACGGCGAGAGGCAGGGATACACCCCAGATGGTCGCCAGCCAATCGTGGGGCACACACACCATTCACTCACACATTCACACCTACGGGCAATTTAGAGTCGCCAATTAACCTCAGCATGTTTTTGGACTGTGGGAGGAAGCCAGAGTACCCAGTGAAAACCCACGCAGACACGGGGAGAACATGCAAACTCCACACAGAAAGGTCCCAGACCCAGGACGCAAGGTGGTCTTGAACCTGCGACCTTCTTGCTGTGAGGCAACAGCGCTAACCCCTGCGCCACCATGTCGCCCTCACAAAAACAGGACAAAAAAAATTACATAAAGACCCCTCACTCTTACCTGCCACATCTTCCATTATTGTAAAAGAACAAAAACAAAAAAAGGTGTTTTCCTGTGGTGTTTTTATAGTACTTATTTCCTGATTAAAGTGGTAAAAATTAACCATTGAGGTGTTTGGTCAGGTGGCTCATACGCATGTTTAGTGCATTTAAAAAGTGTCATTTTGAATTAGAAATTGTGTGCAAAGCAGAATATGTTTAAAGTTTTGGAGACTCTAGAAGAGGTTTTGCTCTCTCTGTGTCAGTTAACATAATTGTGTTATGCATATCATTTGTGTCTTAGCAATTGGAAAAAAAAAAACTGTAATGCCCCTTTAAGTTAAGTGACCACCAGTGTTATTTTTGAAGTTGCCTCCCCTTTCTGCAGGCAGGCTTGGTCCACAGCCTCAGGAGACACTCTGCAGGGCTCACGTGTTCACCTTCCGCTGGAGATAGGCCGATTTGATATGCAACGAACGGACAGCTCATGAATCACATGCGATGAAGAACCATTAGCCTGTAGGATGAAACTAGAGATGTTGCTACAGAGTTGCTCACAAAGCTGTGAACCCCCAGGGCCAGGCTCATAATGACATCCCTTCAATATGTATTTATATGTGGGTCTGAGAAAAGAACTGCAGTAATGATATTCAGTGCCAAGAAAAGCTTAAAAAACACCTCCTTAATGGCCTCTGAGTGAAATAGTCATTGTTTTCTTGTGAAGGACTACAAATAAATCTCATGTTTACACTCTTAAACTGCAAACTACAGCTTGGACATTCCAACAACAATAGGAGGTCACATATCAAAGTCTCGGTAGAATGTGACCTTTCTGCTTAATTGAGTTGAAATGTTGATTGCTCATTCCCCATCTGCTCATTATTGTGTCAACTGATTTCATTAAAGATGTTATGCTTTGTAACTCCCTCTGATGTGCATGAACAGACAGAAACTCGTTCTTAAATGGTACAGATGATTTATTCCAATAAATGGGGTAAACCTACGTGAGAACTGAAAGTCAAAAGGATACAAAAATACAATAAATTGTTATAATCAAATTTGTTTGTAATCTCTTAATGCTGTAGTGTAAATTAGCTTTATCATATAACTTTCATCAGATGTACAATGCAAAGCAGTCAGCAAAACACACAAACCCACATTTAACCTTAGCTGGTAATAGTACAATGTAAACAAAAACTCAATAACTTAAGACAAAGGGAACACAAAAAACATCATACTGCACCTCTTTGGCTGCACACATGCCCTGAGAGGGAATTATGAGCACTTTCGCTGACATGCAGTTACTTAAACTTGTTTCTAACACCACAACAACACTCTGCCATAGTACTTCAGCAGCAGTGCTTTTTCTAAATGAGTGTAGCAATCAAATATGTCCAGGCGGAAAATGGTGCTACACCGAACATGTTCACATCATTAACTTACATGCAGGTAGGTAGGAACCAAAAAATAAAATAGGTAGGAACTTATATTAAACAGCATCAACTGACACAGAGGCAGTTATACCCCCACCAAACATATCAAATGCATATGTTTCTTAATTACTTAATACTGAATAAAAAAGGTTAAACAAGACTAAACAATAGCTTCCGTCCTTGGCCTCTCCAGGGATGAGGGAGACAGAGAAAGATAGAGCGAGAGAAGACAAAAGACAGAAAGAGAGAGACTGGGTCTTCGGCCTTCAGTCTGCCTCCACCAGCGTCACCATCTTATGGATGGGCCTTTCCAGGTGGACAAGTTTAGAGATGCGCTTTCCCTTTTCATCAAGGATTGAGTCACAGATGAGCAACTTGAATCTTCCCACTCTTCCATCCTTTCCTGGGTACACTTCAGTAACCCTTGCCATCCTCCACTGGTTACGTGGTGTTATAGCATCTTGCAGGAGTACAATATCATCTATCTTTGCGTTCCTGTGATCCTTAGTCCACTTCTGCCTCTGTTGGAGATTCAGGAGGTACTCCTTCTTCCATCTTGTCCAGAAGCGGTTGGATAGGAGTTGAACTCTATGCCATCTCTTGTGGAGGTATAGATCTTCCTTGATGAACTTTCCAGGAGGTGGCGCGAGTATTGTAGAATTCATGGTCAGGATGTGGTTTGGAGTAAGAGGCTCTGGACCGGATGAATCATTGAGACAATCAGTGGTCAAAGGTCTGCTGTTTACAACTGCCATGACTTCATACAGGAACGTTCGTAGAGAGGAGCAGTCAAGTTGCGTGGCTGACTGTTCTAGAATGGAACTCAACACTTCTTATGGTGCATATCTGTCTCTCCCAGACACCACCCATATGACTGCAAGCTGGGGTATTCATGATGAACTCACATCCAAGCTCCTTGAGCTCTTCCTGATCCATCTCTTTCAGGGCTTCGGCAAACTCTCGTCTTGCTCCGAAGAAGTTAGTTCCTTGATCACTTCTCAACTGGTGTACCTTTCTATGAATGGCAATGAACAAATGCAGAGCATTGATGAAGGCATCCGTGATCAAGTCGTCGAGCATCTCAATGTGAACCGCTCTGGAACACATGCAGGTAAGAATCAATCCATAACACTTCAACTCTTTCCTTCCTTCCTTTACATGGAATGGTCCAAAACAATCCATCCCGCAGTAAGTGAATGGAGGGGCTGTTTCCATTCGGTCCTCAGGGAGGTCTGCCATTCTTTGCTGTTCAGTGCACCTCCTGAACATCCTGCACTTGTAGATGTGGGATGATACTGCTTTGCTGCAGCCTAGTATCCATATGCCATTGGATTGGAGTGCATTTATGGTCATCCCTCTTCCTTGATGGTGTTCCTTCATGATAGTGCTTGACGAGTAACTTTGACATATGACTGTCTTTCGGTAGAACTGCTGGATGCTTCACCTCTGGGTGTAGGGCAGCATGAGTTAAGTGGCCTCCGACACCATGATCATCTAGAAATGGACTCAACCGGTGCAACTTATTGGCTCTGCTCTTGACAGGTATCTCCTTGTGACTTTGGAGTAACTGTATTTCTTGAGAGAAGGCTGCCTCTTGAACAATCTTGATTATGGTCAGCTTGCTTCCCTCCTTTCCTCTAAACTGGTGGCTTCACAGGACCTTGGCTTGAGACCTTTAATGTTCTTCACATATCACTGGAGTCTGGCGATAGCTTTCACCATTCTGGACCAGTCTGAGAACTTGTGCAAGCGATCTAGCACCGACCTGATTTCTGTCGCCTGGGTGTCGAGAACCTGGACCTTCTTAAGTTCAGGGTCGTCACTTGCAATCTCTCCCACCTTGACTTCTCCACTTGGCAACTCCTCCTGCCAGAGGACATCTGGGCCTGTGAACCAGTTAGAGGATACCAGCTGCTCTGCTGTGAGCCCTCTGGAGGCATGGTCGGCTGGATTCTTTTCTGAAGCCACATACCTCCACTGTGTCGACTCTGTGCTCTGTGTGATGCATTGCAGGCGATTTGCAACAAACACATGAAATCTTCTGGCTTCATTATTGATGTATCCAAGGACAACCATTGAATCAGCTCAGAAGAATTCTTGTAGGCACTCTATTCCCAGCTCTTTCTTGAGCATGTCACTGGTGCGGACAGCTACCACTGCTGCTGATAGCTCAAGTCTTGCTATGGTTGTGACTTTAGTAGGGGCGACACTTGACTTTCCCACCACTAAGGAACAGTGGACTTCACTCGTTGTACTCACTGCTCTAAGGTACGAGCACTCTCCATAGCCTGACACACTGGCATTGGCGAAATGAGTTCATAGTGTTGGACCTTGAAGCTTGCTGGAACATAGCATCTTGGAATCTTCACCCCAGCCAGATTTTGCAGGTCTTTGAGCCAGCATTCCCACAAAGGCTGTAAGTCCTCAGGTAAGGCATCATCCCAACTGAGCTTGTTACGACACATCTGCTGGAGAATCTGTTTCCCCACCAGGACGAAGGGTGCCACAAATCCTAGAGGGTTGTACACTGAAGCGACCATGGACAAGTCTCCTCTTCGGGTAAGTGGATTCTCTTTGATGATCACTCTGAACTGGAACTCGTCAGATGCCACGCACCATTGCACACAGAGTGCTCTTTTCATGTACAATTCACCCAGTGCCATGTGCTTGTCTTTCACAGTTTCAGCACACTCTTCCTTTGGAATTGTGGCTAGGACTTTCTTGCTGTTAGAGATAAACTTATGCAGCTGGAGTTTGCCTGTGCTGCAAAGCTCTTTTGCCTCCTTAATCAGCTGGATTGCATGGTCTTCAGAGGCTACAATTGACAATCCATCATCAATGTAGAAGTTCCGTTGGATGAACCTTATGGTGTCTTCACTGAAGTTCCCTTGCCCTTCGGCAGCAACGTGCTTGAGTCCATAGTTAGCACAGCCTGGTGATGATGCTGCACCAAATAAATGGACTCTCATCCGGTAGAGGTTGTGTCACTTGGCGTATCAAGGAGTGTATACACCAGTACTTCTCGGTTCGGCTCAGCTGTAGACGACACCCACACTGGAATTATAGTGGATGTATGAGTGTCCCCAACATTCTGGACAGCTCTTAGTGCTGTTGCCTCACGTGATGGTTCCTCTGCTTGCTCTTGTGGCTGAACTTTCTTTCGTTGGACTTGTCACTGTCCCTTGCTCCATTAGACTTTGTTGACATCCTTTCTTCCTTGGTGCGATAGTCATGAAGACATGTGGGATGTCTTTTCTCACAGGTGTTCCAGGTGCTTCTATCTCCACAGTCCTTGGAGCGATGACCAGACTTAAGACAGCCGAAACACAACTTCTTCTCTTGAACGAACTTGACTCGCTCTAAGATTGTCCTTCGCATGAACTTGTGATACTTTTGCAGACTGTGTCCTGCCTTCTCACAGAAAACACAGTTTGTGGTGACAGCTTTCTCGTCTGAGTTGGTTGCTAAGACCCTTGCTCCAGGGCCTCTGCTCTTAACACCCTTGGTGAACCCTTTCACTTGGCTTCAGAGCATGGAGAGATGTTATTGGGCTGCAAGCAATTTTGGCTTCACGTGTGAGGAACTTGACAAACTGGCTGAAGCTTGGGAATATCTGAGTCTTCTCTTCTATTTCTATGACTTTCCTATTCCATCTTGAAGTCAACCAGTCTGGAAGTTTAGAGAGTATCTTCTGGTTCTCGTTACAGTCATTGAGTACCTCAAAACCTCTGATCTGAGACATGGCAGCCTCACAGCTATAAAGGAATTCTGCGAGTTCTTGAAGTTCCACACTGCCTTTGGCACTTATCTTGGGCCAGGTGTCAATCTTATCTCAAAAGGCCTTGGCAATGAGGAATGGATTGCCATATCACTCTTCTAGGATGCACCATGCTGCATAGTAGGCTGAGTCTGTGCCAAGTAAGTAAGTAGCTCTTGATGGTCTTCTTGGCAGTCCACCCACATATTTGCATAGATAATATATCTTTTCATTGGCTGGTATGTTCTTCCTGTCGACCAGCGTCTGAAAGGACACCTTCCAGTTGTTGAACCTGAGTGGGTCGCCATTGAACTCTATGGGCTCTATGGGACTTGCACTGATGGATTCAGCGAACAGTCTGACAAGAGCCGCTGTGCCATCTTCAGGTCTGTCTTGTGACACAGCTTGAGTTAGAGAACTGTATTGTTCTTGCCTTGAATGTATTACTGCTGGTTGTGTGGAACGATGCTGCAACAGGCTAATTTGAGGCTTGACTTCCTCTTCCTTCTTCAGAGAGACACGTCGGTGGAGAAGCTCATTTATTTCTTCATCTGAGGAGTCACCCTTAGATGATTGACCTGAACATTCGCTCTGGTCATATACTTGTGATCGTGCCTTGGCAGCCTTTAGCTTCTTAATAGTCTCCAATCGATCTAGTTCTCTGCGCTTGGCTTCTAGCACTCTTCGTCTCTCTGCACTCTCAGCCTCTTGTTTGGCCTTTAGCTGGGCAGCTTCAGCTTCCTGTCTTGTCTTCAGCTGTGCAGCTTCAACTTCAAGTCTCTGAAGCTCTTCTATATGACACTCCTGCTCTAGCAGTACTTCTAAAGCAGCTTCGTTGGCTACAATATCAGCTCTTTCTGCTTGCAGAGGAGCACTTTGAGCGATGAAAGCTACTGACTGTCTTCTCTGAGGCTACAGACAGTATCTCTTCGATGACCCTTTCGTCAAGCCTTTGACCTCTAGCTTACCTTCGTACTTCAGCCCTTCTGTTATCTAGAAGGTCCACCACACTTTGCAACAGGTGTTATTGACAGGAACATCGATACGTTTCCAATCCTCATAAACTGCATCAACACCTTTGGATGCATTACATACTGCAGTTAGGTATTTATCCCACTGTTCTTCTGAGCACTGCCTCCCACTTAGTGCTTGATTGGCTTCTTTAGTAGCAACCTTCCACCTCTCATAGCACACACTGAAATGATGAGCAACCTTCCTTACTCGCTCATCATGCAGTTCTTTGCCCTTTTCCGTAAACTTGCGGACTCTTTGGCCTAATTGTGGCTCTTCTGATAGAGGGGGGTTGTTAGCTGTTACACCTTCAAGCGTTTCTTGTGAGTGCACAGTGGTGCGGATGTTATGCAATTCTTTAGCTTCACATTCTTATTCAGGTGCCTTTAACTGCATTTCTGGATTATGTACTTCTGCCAGTACTGTATGCTGGCCGCCATTTAGAGACATCTTGCTTGCTTTATTGTTGTTGTTCACTGCTCACTGGTGCTGTCTTCTGGAGCAGTAAGTTCTCACTGTAACTCCCTCTGATGTGCACGAACAGACAGCAACTCATTCTTAAATGGTACTGATGATTTATTCCAATAAATGGGGTAAACCAACGTGAGAACTGAAAGTCAAAAAGATACAAAAATACAATAAATTGTTATAATCAAATTTGTTTATCTCTTAATGCTGTAGTGTAAATTAGCTTTATCATATGACTTTCATCAGATGTACAACAATGCAAAGCAGTCAGCAAAACACACAAACCCACATTTAACCTTAGCTGGTTATAGTACAATGTAAACAAACACTTAATAACTTAAGACAAAAGGAACACAAAAAACATCATACTGCACCTTATTGGCTGCACGCATGCCCTGAGAGGGAATTATGAGCACTTTCGCTGACTTGCAGTTACTTAAACTTGTTTCCGACACCACAACAACTCTGCCATAGTACTTCAGCAGCGGTGCTTTTTCTAAATGAGTGTAGCAATCAAATATGTCCAGGCAGAAAACGGTGCTACACAGAACATTAGTTCTCCATCATTAATTTACATGCAGGTAGGTAGGAACCAAAAAACAAAATAGGTAGGAACTTATATTAAACAGCATCAACTGACACAGAGGCAGTTATATGCTTGTCTGTAACATGTATTTGGTTTATGTTTCTGTCCGCAGCTAAAGGAAGCCACAGCAAAACAAAACACAGCCAGCCCACAGAGGCAGCAAATGTTGCTCTGAGGAAGCCTGTCATGAACAAACAGGTAGGTCTTAATCTGAATAAGTCTGTTTACTGAATTATCAATGTTGTTTGTAGTGTCAGGTGATAGCTATTTTTCTTCTTGGTTTCATGTAAATCAGCATCAACTTTGTTTATAAAAATGCTGAATATGGTTCCAGCTAATTGGCGACTCTAAAATGCCCGTAAGTGTGAATGTGTGAGTGAATGGTGTGTGTGCCCCATGATAGGCTGGCGACCATCTGGGGTGTATCCCTGCCTCTCGCCGTAATGCGCTGGGATAGGCTCCAGCAGACGCCTGAAACCCTAATGAGGAATAAGCGGGTAAAGAAGATGAGATGAGATATTAACATATCAAATGACTCTGGAGTTCCCTTCGGATTTATGGAGCTATAACAACAGTTTTTTAGCTGTCTGGCTGCTAGTATATTGTTTTAGATTACTCTCAGCAACAGGCACCTCTTAAAACCCCCAAAACCCAGTACACTAACTGCTCAGCCCCAAATGGCAAATGTACACCACAGATATTAAGCAACTGTTTGCTAACATGTGCACTTATCAACTTTAAAAGTGCTAACGTGTCACAAGTTGTTTCTGCTGAAAATGTGGCCAAACAAATCATTTATTGCGGGTTTAATGTTTAACTGATCAATTGAAACATAATCTATAGATTAAAGGCCAATAAAAACAAGCAGTTTACTTTCACTGTCACATTCTCTATTCTCCTCTTGGGTTCTCTTTTAATCAAGGTCTTCAGTTCATAATACAACATCAGTATTTCTGTAAGAAAAAGCTGCGGCACTCAGGGCTGTAGCCACCATTGAGCACACCAATATTTTAACCTTTAACCATTTTTTTGTGTCATTTAATTTAAATTTTACCCCTACATTTCAGTATTTAAAATGTTAACACAAGGAAAAAGCAAATACATAAAGCCCACCTAATTATCATGACAGCAATGGATTCTCACGTGACAGATATTCTCATATATAATTGACTCGTTAAAAGCAAAAGTAAACACCATCACAACGTTGCTGTAGAACTGAAGATCTATTTCTAGATCAAATTTGAATCAGTGGATGCAACATAAGATGCTGCATCAATCAAAGTTAGCATTTCTTCCACCAAGAAAGGCAGAGAATTACCAGGCAAAGAGAAGGCCAGGTGAAAATTGCAATATTTTAGGCGTGCATGCAAGAAATAGCCAATAGAGATGCTAACTTGTCACCTTCTATAAATGTAACCTAGCCTAAAATGTGAAAGGATATGCAATAAATATGCCTATTTTATGGTCATGCTCAGTCACAATATGAATTATCAATCAATAGGCTATAACATTAACCATAGCATTAACCTATTAGGGGTAGCTGGGAGTCGTCCACTGGTCGGAGGGTCAGCGGTTCAATTCCCGGTTCCTCTGAGCTCCATGTCGATGTGTCCTTGGGCAAGATACTTCACCCTGATTAGCCTCTGATCGCTGCGCCATGCAGTAAATGAGTGTGGATGAATGATTAGATTTCCAATGCGCGAGTGACACCTTGTATGTCAATGGAACCAACCCCACTACTACAACTGGTCCAGTTCCACCCCCAGACCTGCTGCAGGCTGGTCTCGTCCTCGTCCTCTGGGACATGCACCAGGTTTTGGAGGAACCAAGAGAAGATAGAATTCCTGAACATGGACAGACTCTCTTTAATAATATCACTGACTGTCCTCACTGGTGCTCTGAAAACATCAGGTCATATATTTAGGTTTATTAGGTCATATATATATATATATATATATATATATGGCTTCTCTATCGCCTCCGCTTCAACATTTGCCATTCTCTGATATGAATGGGCTCCAAACATACAAACATACGAGCTACATCCGGTTGTATGTTGTAGTATCAGGACCAGGAAAAAAAAAGTTCGGTACAAGGACAAAAAAACAGAAAAGTGTCCGGTACAAACCCGAAAGAAAAGGCAGGCAAAAGGAAAAAACTCTGCTACATACAGTCCGGAACATGTTTTATTTCGTGCTTTAACATATGCAATAAAAGCATTTGCTCTGTGATATCAATAAGATGCAAACGCACGCTGTTTTATCTTTTTTGTACCGGACTTTCTTTAGATTTTTACTTTGCTACTGTGAGGAGGAAGCATTGATTCACCAGACCAACGCGTTCCCTCTACTCAGAACTTCTCACTGTGATAAACATCTTCATTAGCGGCTTGTGAGCGAGTCTGAGACACACGTTGGAGTTGTTTGTGATATTTATTTAACAACGTTATTACCTCCCTCAATTTTCACCAGCGATCAGATTTGTTATCTTATTAAGTTTAAAATGTTTCCTAATGACTTGGTCCAGTGGCTCCTTGTTACTGTGGAGCCACTCCATGTTCTTGAATGCTGTGCTGCTCTGCGTGATGACATAACCAGCTTGCAAACATAGAATCAAAGGAACTAGATGCGTGACTGGATCGGAACACTGGATCGACATCTTTCGTCCGATATCCGATCCAGTTGATTTGTCAGTATCGGAACCGATATCCGGCCCATTTGTACTGCAGACAAAATAAAACGCTGGTCACATGTGACAAATGCAAGAAAGCAGTATGTGGGAAGTGCGCAGCGAGGGTGCACCGTCGGAATGTCTGCTGCAGGTGGAGCTGTCCACGGTGCTGCCGCAACACACGGTGCCGGCACACAACTATTTGATATAGTTTATTCCCTTCAAAGTTTATTGTTAGCTTATGATATTTTTGAATTTATCCGTCTGCCAGCAAATCCATTCATAAAGACGAGGGAGTAGCACATTTAGGCCCTGCCTACTAATAAAAAACCTTTACTCCATTTGCTCTTCATCTCTTTTATTCTGCAATTTATTGAATACATACTATTGCCAAAAATGTGATAGACTACTAAGTAGTGTAGGCTATATTTTAGTACTATATAGCAAATTGATTCAATTAAGTTTGAATGGAAGAAATGCAGGAGCTGCGAATTAAATCAATACAAGTTATTACATAACTACTTCATAAAAATGGCATATATTTATATATATATATATATGTTTGCTAATTTTGCTTTATGTTTTGTTTATTAGTTTGTTTATTTACCAAAATTTCAAATGGACCGCTGCAGATGTCACTTAGTGCACGCCGTCTTCTTCATCGTATATATAAAGATTATATATATATATATATAAAGATAAAGGTATATATATATATATATATATATATATATATATATATATATATATATATATATATACACACACTAAGTATGACTTAGTATGCTAGTCCAGCAGTATATTGTACTGTATATTACATATATACAGAATGTTGACCTCAGGATTTGATAAATCCTGGTTACGGCCCTGGCGACACTCCATCCACTGAAAGCTCTGATGAACCTGGGCCTACGTACATCGCTAATTCACCAACCCACGTGACTAATTGTAAGTCAGATGAGGACATACCATGTCATGACCACACAGGAAACTAGATGGACAGACAGTTGGGCCATATGGGTAGCTGAGATTTGGACTACACATATCAAGGTTTTCTCAGCTTTGGAAAGGAGGCCAGCCAAGATTCAAAGCTGCATGCTGGGAACGCAGGGCCGTCGATCCCCAAAAACCTGCCTCATCTCCGGCAGCCTGGATTTGGGATTGTTCTGGTCAAGAGCTGCCCGCCGCCATGTTCTGTGCAGCAAAGGTGAGAATGTGAGGCAATTTGCTCCTTCATGCGTGTTTGTTAACGCTGCATCGGTGTTGTTGGACCAGGTGCATATTGCGAGGTGTGAAAGCTTACTGCCCTCACTGTGATCACGTGTACTGTCGTTGCTGCGCTACTCTGCACACAGCTTGTGTTTGATGCCTCGGGGTGAGAGATGATAACAACGTCTCACTGCGTGCAGATATTTACTGTAAACACTGAACATGAATGTGTTTTTCACAAAAATTTGAGGTTTTCTGTGATATGTTCATATACAGTATATGCCTTTTATACGCCTATTCCTCAGCATACCTTTTTAACCCGTTCAATAGGCAGCTCATTCCCAAACATTTCTTCCAACACATAAACACACAATCAGAGATGCTGTCTGTTTTCCCTCCGGCTTGACGTCTCCTCCCCCCTCCTTCAATATCTCCTCCTAATTGTAATTAGCCCGTTTTAGTCATCTTTCAACCATTTTTTTCAAACCTACCCTCACCTCTGTTGTCACTGCCGCTCCCTCCTCCCTCACTAGCTAATTCTATGGGGAGTGACGAGGTAGGTGTGGCAAGGATCATGTAAATAAATCCCCCTCCTCCTCTTCTTACTCTAACTCTCCCTGTCTTTTTTTCCATGCCCCCCCCTCCTTTCCTCCTTGCATGTGCTTTTCTTCTCCCCTTCATGCTCCAGCATTTTTATCCACGAACCAGCTGGGGTTGCAATGCGGAGCCCCCCAACCCCCCTACCTGGCAGGCAGTATCCATCTCATAGAAACCTTTAACCTTAAAACTCGTTTGACAGCAGCTTAACTGGAGGCTAGACTGTCACACTCTCACAGCCACCACCGATCCCCCCCAACAACACTCCTCCTCCTCCTCACGCTACCTTCCCACTGCTACACACCCCCTCCCCCTGCAACGCGACTCTCTCCACTCACTCTGTAGCCTGGCTTGTGAGACTGGAAGCAGCCTCGGTGAGGGAGAGAGAGCAAGAGAGAGAGAGAGAGAAAGAGAGAGAAAGTGTGAGGCTTTCCCAGAATAGAGAAGCAGGAGGAGGTGAGAGGGATGATGATGGAAGCCAGCTTTGACACTGAGGAGAGTTTTGACGATCCCTCCTGTCTCGCCCCACAGCACCCCGGCTCCATTTCGCCGGCCAAGAGGCAGATCAAGGAAGTCAAGGAGACCAAGATAACAGTGAGTATCGAGCTACAACCTAATCCTCCTTCTCTTTGTATCTGTCCTCATCATCTTCTGGTGCTTCCATCTGCTCCTCTCTGCCTCTCCATCCTCTGTGAAGCTCCTCATTTGGCTAAAATAAGTTAATCTCTTATTTTCTTTTCTTCTCAACTGTTGTCTTCAAGCTCACAGCTCCACACTAATGCATTATGGGTCCTTGCAGAGTAACTGGGGGTTCCCTGCATAATGGATACTACACAAGTGTGAATGAACAAGCTCAGGCACTGACCAGCCTTGATCCATTTTATCGATTTAACGTCCAAAATTTTAGCACTGTGCAGTTTTCACAAAATAGAAATAGCTAATGAAGTGACTGAAAATTACAGAGATGATCTATTAATCTGCATGATGCTTTTGCCATTTTTAGACTCAAGGCATCTTCTGTCAGATAAAGAAGGGATTTTTGACTCCTGAGTGTTTTTGTCATCGAGTTGTGGCTCAGTGTGGCACTGTGTTCTCCCTTTTTTCTTCTTCAAAGCAGAACTTACATTATCAGCAGGGCAGCACAGGTCACACGGCACTGTTGTTTGTCACCCAGCAGCATCTGGAATGTGAACACTTTGTGTGCCAGGCTGTGAAGACATGAGTCTTCAGGAGGATCTATTTAGATTTCTGTAAAGTAGCTATACAGTAGCCTTGTCTTAGGATTCCCAGACAGTAACCGCGGTTATGTAATCATTTGGTCCGTAATGACTGAGGGGGGAGGGCGAACGTGTGGCGGTGATGGTGATGATGTGCTGGGCTGAAGAGAAGACAGACAGAGGTGTTTTTGTGTCTTGGGGGCTGATTTTGTGCTCGGTGGGCTCACTGACCTGCCGCAGCCACGGGAGCCATCAGTCTGGCTATTGTGAAAACCCCACAGACCTGCAAGAGAGATGCAGCAAGTCCAGTTTCCATGGTGACAAAAGCAATAGCACTGATTAATGGGTGTTGAAATGGAAAACGCTGCCATAGGAGAGATGGGTTGGAGGGCGAGGTGGGGGCCATTCAAGATATTCACCGAATACGTACAGTTTGAAAAAGAGATTATTTTCTTACTCTCCCTGTGCAGGGCTTTCGTGCATCTATTCTTGACATCTTGTGGTTTGGCTTCACTTGTAGACAATGAATTCTCCTTCTCAACTCTCAACAGGAATACAAAAGTCAAGTTAGTTTGATTTGTAAATCACAGATTTGCCTCAGGGATCAGTCTGCAGTAATACAACATCATCTGTCCTTAGATCCTTGATTCAAATAAGGAAAAGACTCCCTAAAAAAGTGTGTAGTGAAATATGTTCGGTGCAACAATGTAAACACGGTTTGTATGTTAAATACTCAAGCTGTTTCCTATCACTTAAATTTCATTTTGTTCATTCTGGTAATACTGTTTATATGGTATATACCTTACTATATATAAACCTTACATTTACATTACACTACACTGCACTTTGCTGTCTCCTTTGCACTTCAGGTTAGACATTAAACAGCTAAAATATCATTGTCTCAATAATTGTACTGTGAAAAGAAGGTAAAGTTGAATCAAATCTAATCTCATCTATTTTTTTGTTCGCCATGGTGCACCTTACATTACACAACCCCCTTTTTTTTACAGCCATGCAGTTGTCATGGAGACGCACACGTCCATGACTGTTTGCAAAATGAACCCTTGCAGGACACCAAGGCAGCTCGCACATCAGATAGGAAGAAGGAGCAGTAACCTTGCTTTCACCTTCACTAAGTGTAACCAATGCGTGAAGCCGTCAGACGAAACCTTTCACTCATCCATGTCTTTTTTCTCCAGCTTATTAAACATTCATTCACGTGCTGTTTGACTTGTTGCTATGCTGAGCGTAGGCACCCGAGGAACAGCAGCTTGTTATGAGTGTCATCTCGCTTTATCTGTAAGACTTGGATGGCGCTTCTCGAGCGGTCAGCTTTCAGTCAGTGAAAAAGACAAAGGAGGATGAGTGAAGAAAAAGCAATAGAGAGAGAATAGACAGGAAGTCTGAAATTATTTTGTTAGAGAAATTATTTAGTGTGTGTGTGTTGGAGGTTGGACGTGTTGGTGGGGGTCCTTTACAGCACAAGTAATTTGTCGCTTAGCAACAGCAGCAGAACATCCTACAGTCTGGTTCACTGTAGCTGAAATATTCTGCTCAAAAATGGCTGTGGGAGAGTGTTCCAGTTGTTTGTTGGACTACCAAATCATTATTTTTTATGAGTCTCACGGGCCATTTGTTCTTCGACAGTGTCATGAATTTTTTTCTCTCTATTCAGCAAAACAAAAAGAGCAATAAGTAAATAAAAACATACAAGTGTGTAACATAATGAAACTCTGCCTGTAGCCAGGATACAAAACCCTCCCGAGAGTGACTGCTTATGAATGCTGAATGAGGACAAAATGTTCACCTCGATGAATCAGCAATGGTACGAATGTTGCTTTCTTGATAAACTGTAACATTTCATAGATTCAGTTGCAACCTTGAACATCCTATGAATGACTCTTACAGAGGGATTTATGTCACGCTGTGTCATGAAGATAATCAATACTAATATTTTAATATAACCCCTTTACTAAGCAGCCATAAGTACTGAGTGCTCCACAAAGCACCCCCCCCCCCCCTTTAGATAAATGGTTTCATTTTCTGCTGGATGTGAGAGGCAGATAAACAACAGTCATGATAGATGTGGAGCCAATGTAATGGAAAATCTGGTGCCCATGACAATCAGTATGATCCGTGAGGCAGAAAATGAACAAAGTGACTGGTCGGCACGGAGTAAATCACACTGCTGCTCCTTTAGATTACAAAGTGTTATTGTGAGGTAATGTGCATCTATATGCATGCTGTTTCAGCACTTGTGTTATTTGTTTTCTGTTTGTCTTCTTCCATAGTATGTGGCCGAAAGCGATTTTAGTAGCCTATTTTCCCCAGATGTCAGTGATTATATAACAGAGGAAGTATTACTCATCTTTATTTGTAGTTATTTATTAGAAGCTCTTTGTGAAAAATGAAGGGGTTAAAGTTGAGTGTTCAGTGGACCCATAGCTTTTCCAGGCTCAATATTTTTGATGTTTAAACCCTCATTTTTGTGTATAGGCCAACAATCCAGACACATTGAAATTCTTGTGCTGGACTCTCTCATAGTTAGCAGGGAACAAAAATAATAAAAAAGAAATGGTAATTCTAAGAAATCATATAAAAATCTTGTGGATATCAATGTTGTGGATATTATATATAAATAAGTTGTAAATATATACAGTATTGCACTTGACAGAGGAGTGAGGTGGTGTTTCGTTATATAAATTAAGTGTACTGATTTAGAAATAAATATATAATTACTGGATTTTAAAAGCAAGATTCCACACATACATATACATGCACATATGTATATATATATATATATATATATATATATATATTGCACTTTACAGCAGTGGGATGATGTTCATTTGGATATTATTTTTTTGTTTTGCCATCAGTCTGACTGTGGTAGGGAAGAAATTGTTAAAGAAGCAAGTTGTGTGTGGGATGATACTGTACGCTCTATGCTGTCTTAGGTTGTGTCTGAGCAGAGAATGAGCTGGGTGGAATGAATCTCTGATGATTCCCTCTGCTGTCTTACAACAGCGATGCACATATGTGAAGTCCATGGAAGGAAATTTTTGTCCCTAAGATCCTTTCCACTGTCTATATGCCTCTTTGCCGAGCTTTCCTCTCTGCCTTGGTGTTTTGTTTTTTTCTTCTGTCATCTGTGTCAAAGGAGATGCAGAAAATGGTCAATGCAGAATTATGCAGTTTTTTGCTTTTTCAGCTTTTTTTTGGCTCTCTGGTTCTGTCTTTCATTAACATGTAAAACCACAGTCAATAACAAACACTGACAAGCTGATTGTACAATACACCTCCTGCCCAACATTGAACAACAGACAGACACATTGAGTGACTGTAATGGAAATATACTCTTATGTTTTACTGTCCTTTCGGCTGCTCATGAGAAAGTGCTAAACTGCTGGTTTGCAGGTGGTTCAGCTGTGAAGCTGTGATTCAGCCTTCAACTTTTAATTCTCAGCAGATAGAGGCAAAGAAAGAAACTTCCTAAGGAAGAAAGGCCGATAAGATGATTAATGGACAGAAAGGATATTGAATTTATTAAGAGACATCCATTTGTCTGAGGATCATGTTTATGACAAGACACAAATAGGATCATCGCATGTCATGCAATATCTCTGAGCCTAAGAGCCTAAGCTCTCAGACATATGTGATTATTACAATAAAACTAATAAAACAAGAAAAATAATTCCTATAACAGTGACTAATAAAAGAGAGTAAATATATGAATATGAAGGGCAGAAAATGTAGAGGATACTGTTTCCCTATAGTTACCAGTTGGTAGCCAACTAGGGCTGCAGCTAGGGCTGCATTTTTTCTCTTAATTAATCAATGTTACTGTTACTTATTTATTTCCTATTTCTTACAATCGAAGAAGACAACTTCAGATGTTCAGTTCAACAGTGTTTCCCACAAACCAAGTAGCATTGTGTGGTGCTAGAGGCTCTGAACCATAACTGTTCATGCATTGTAGGCTACCGGGAATTTTTTCTTAATAGTAAATGTTAAGCTAGGCTGTCATTAACTTTCACATGAATGGTGCACAAAATGCGCTAATTCAATATGGCAGGTCCTTCACAACTGCAGTTATGCAGGATCAATTTATGGCGTTCGGTTTTCATTCTGTCGACAGATTGTTCAATGTGTGGGAAACTATTACTTTCTACTACTACTATCACTATTATGCATGTACCATTATACCAAATCAGCACATATTTGACTTAATCAGCACGTATTTGTTACTTAAAATGACTCAAATGATTACTTCATTATCAAAATAGATTATTTTTCTCTGTCAACCTAGTGATTGATCAAATAATCGTTGCTCCTTTGCTGCCAATGTAATTCACTAAGCTATTGTGTCATGTGTCTGTATCTGTGAATTTTGCATTGTCTTTGACCAAAATACATAAAAAAATCTTATACAGAACAAATTATTAGTGATTGGAACATAAATAGTTCACTGATTGGATTACTGACCTAATGGCTTAAATTTTGATAATAAGATTAATTTATGTGATTTTTGTGTTACAGCATTTTTTGTGGGTCAAAGCTTATCATATGACCTGCAATTTCAACCGTGGGCATTGCTCTATATTTTCTATATTCAGCATACATCCTGGTGCTGATCCTGAAGGCTCAGTAAGAAATCTAGCAAAGGATAATTCACCTATTTAGCATCATATCTTTAACCTCCTTTCTATCTTTGGTGTTCCTTTTTCCTCTCCTTTGTCAAATCGTACCACCATCATACTGCCATACCTTTTATTTGAAGTATGTAGTGAAAAGAATGAGGCATTTGATTGAGCTGGTGTTTTTCTTCAGCTTTTGTGGCAGCAGTACAGGGGGAACTCATGCTCTAAACACTGCGAGTCAGTGTCTTTCTGTGTGTTTGTGGATGATGCATCCTGTCTGGATGCACATGTACAGTAGTGTTCAGCAGAGGTTGACATGGCACAGAGGGTATCCTGTGGTGCCTGAAGGGAACATTACATAATTGTAGCCCCAACAGTAATTGAAGATGCTGTGGAGCATGGAGTCTGTATTCAGGATGATGCTGTGTGTGTTTATCTGTAACGCCATAGTGTATGAAGTGTGTTTGTTCAATTAGTGGGATGTAGTAGGATGTATTCTCTTTGTTTTCGAGTGTAGAGGGTTGTCTCTCTCTCTCCCCGAGGCTCATGAGGTCACCTTCTGGGAGGCCAACATAACCGCATTCATATGTTTACTCATTCCTGACCTTTTTCCTCTCATCTGCATGAGCCAAATTAATCCAAAGCCTCACTCTTTGAACAACATCATTTTATGCAGACTCTGCTGGCCATTCTGCTGACTGTTCAATCAGGAGAAACAGTTCAATGATATTTATTGTACAATATTAATTCTGAAATGTGAATTTATAAAGTCTTTGAAGCTTGGATTACCAATACCATTCTGCTACCAATGAAATGTAAAGAGAGAAGAGAGAGAATCTCTGTTATACAGATGATACTGAGATGATAGGCTGACAGAGAGGATGTGTAGCTACGGTATCAGCTGGTTTGACATTTGACAGCTTGGGAAATGCAATTGAAATGAAAATGTGTGAGAGTAAAGTGGGAAAATATTATGATTTTCTCTTCCTGATTGAACATGAGCTAATATTCCATTTCACAGAAGTGTGTGGCTCACAGCCTTTAGTAGTCCTGTTATTTTGCATCAGCTAGGTCATTACTCTTCATCTGTGTTTTTTCTTCTTCCTTTTTTTTTTTTACTCCAGATCAACTGCGTGACTTTCCCTCTGCCTGGAGAAGGCCCGGAGCAGCAGCTCCTCAAACCCAATGAATGGAGTTACTGCGATTACTTCTGGGTGAGTTTGACTAAAACAAATTGCCCGCATTAAAACATTAAGAGACTAAAAACTTGGCAAGGCGGTCAATATACTTTTTTGCCTGTTAATGGAGCTGGCATTCTTCTCATTCAACAAGAGATAAAACAGGCATTTTTTGGGAGTGGGCGGACCTACAGGTGGAAGGCTAATCGACCAGGTCTCTGTAAACACAGTGATCATCCCTCCAAATTTCTCCCCTGTGGCTGCTGTAGTTTTCAGTTGCCATACATTTGTATCGTTAATTAGATTTGAATTGAAAATCCATTGAGCCTGCATAATAAAGTGAAATCCAATTCCTGTTTCCTTCTCCTTCATGTCTGGGTCACTCCTTGTTTAGTGTCATGTTGCTGGAGATGCTGCCTGACCTGTTGCTCAGATCTGCTGTGTGAAATAAATCTGGCACCAGTTCCACATGGAAAAAACATTTCTCATGCCACAAACAAGAGAGTGCTGCATACAGGGCCGTTGACCACCATCGAGGACACCATTTTTTTTTTCCTGAGGTTTTGTTTCATTTAAATTTTTCCCCTTACACAAAGTTGAAAAAACAAATTCATAAAGCCCACCTAATTATCAGGACATCAATGTGGTCTCATCTGACAGAGATGATCATATATTTGACGTGTTAAAACGTAAACACTGTCACATTGCTGCTGCCTGCATCAATCAAATGTAGCATTTCTTCCAGCAAGAAAGGCAGGGGATGACCAGGCAAAGAGGGGGAAAGGTGAAAAATGTAATATTCTAAGACAATGAAAGAAACTGTGAAGTAGCCTACAGATGCATGCAACAGATAGTGTGTAACCTAATGTCAATGTAGCCTCGCCTATGAGGTGAATTCAGGCTGCAAAGTGAGGCTCTGCTACTCAACTTGAATTTGTTCTCTGTGGATTTACCTTATAAAGTAGACTTCTATACATTGTCATAACCCCCTGTTTTACATGCATAATTAAATACAGAAGTACAATTCTTTTCTTTTCTGCCTACAAACACCTCTTCTCAACAGGTCATATCAAGTTTATTCTAAACAATTAATAAAGTGTAGGTCATGGATACAAGATGCATGTTGAGTTCTTGAGACTCAAGGCAATTTTTAAGGAAATCATACACAGTACACATGTACTCTATTAATCCTTTATAGAGTGTTCTTTCAATATGTATGTGTAGCCCCTGTGAGAAATGAAGGGGTTAAATAAAGTTGATGCTTTGGGAGTATAGACTTACTATATGACTTAAAGGGAAATCAAGGTTGTTTTACACTTATTAAGATGGTTTCCATAACATTTAATATACATTCCTAAATAATAAATTCATAGATTTCAGTTAAAAATAATATAAGTGCATTTACATTTCATTTAGTAGATAAATAGTTAAAATATTGTGAGATGTGCATCAAGGGAATTCATGGGGATTTGTTCTATTGTTTTATTAATTAAGAATGTGGTCATTTATATTAACGTTTGATCATTGGAGGAGTTGAGAAAAAAAGAGGGGGAATATATGTCAAATATATGAACATCTTTGGCAAATGGTAGCAGCTAAGCAAGCATGGGAAAAAAGAATGAAATGTAATAAACAGAGTGAACCTTGAGTTTTAAAAGAAATACTGCACGGTCCCTCGTTAGCTGAGATGTTAATTGAAGTTAGTATTAGGGGCCGTCCACACCATTGCAGGTATTTTTGAAACGTTGTGTTTCTCTGCACAGTTCAGGCTTTCATCAATATGTGTTGGTTTTTGGTTCCTGAAACCTAAGAGTCCAGGGTGAACCTTTTCGAAAAAGTCATGTGTGGATGTGAATCCATCCAAAAAGTTGCATTGCTGCTATCTGCAGGAATAGTATTTTAATGAACTAAGTCCAAGCCAATCTCTTTCAAAAGCAAAACATGTACCACCATTTCTTGTCTTGTTTGAAGTCACTCTGTGTGATGGTAAACATAGATAGAGCCACAATCTTTCTCTCCCCCCTTTTCTCTCACTATCTCTATCCCTCTATTCCCCCTCTCCATCTCCCTCTCTCTGTCTCTCTCTGTGTCTGTGTAAGAAAGAAAAAGAGGTTTCTGGTTTCCAAAGCATAGATAATACTCAGAAGTCCAAACAAAATATGTCCAAACAAGAAATAATGAAATCCAGTTCCATAATTAAAAGTAAATGTTTGCTCTATTAAAAAATGTATAATTATCAGTTTGAATAAACATTGTGTGATGATGTGTGATGTACTGAAAAAAACAATACTTTTGTCATATCAAAAACACAAGAAGGAATCATCACTGACAATTCCAGAATCAAGAGAAATGAAAGAAACTCACCACATTCTTCACATCCTCCCTAAAAAATATCTCTGTCTGCAATTTAGTGTGATGAATCCTTATCAAAATGATCCCGTTCCTCAATAAATTCTTGTGTTTTTTCGCCTGTCAACTTGCGTTTTAGTTTTTCTTTTAGTTTGGCGGTCATTAAGGTGAATACGTTAGACCCAGCTAACATTTCCTATATAACATTTTCCCATTTCCAGGGCCATGGCCCCGGCTGCATACATAACACACACACACATCTGCCCATCCAGTGACTGACGCACATGAACACCAACGCATGCCCTCCTTGACATGCGAGTGTGAGTCACACATTCGTGAGTCACCAGCCGTTCTCACAAGCACCTCAAACGTAAACAACAAAGAGTTGTTACTGAATGTCCTGTACGTGAGCTCATAGCTGTGGGTGTTTATTGGTACACTGCTGCGTTTGAATGACAGTCTTCTCTTTCTCAGACCGACAAAAAAGACGCCCAGGGGACCTCTGTGGCGGGCTTCGAGGTTCTTCTGCAGAAGCAGCTGAAGGGCAAACAGATGCAGAAGGAGATGTCTGAGTTCATCCATGAAAGGTAAAAAAAAAAATGTATATGACAGATCCGCTGTTAGAATGATGTAGCTTGTTGAATGCAATTTAATTAATTAATTTTGCATAATTAATGCATACATTATCCCCCTGGTGAAGACAGAAGGAGCAGACACTCTAACCAATAGACACTTGTTTTTATTTTCCCCTAATAAGGTCTAATAGTTACAGGGTTATAAAACTGTCCCATGCATTAAAATGCACACAGCCTGGATTTAAAAACTTTGTCGTTTCATGGTAGCCTGAGTATCTCCATCCTTCCTTGCATGCAAATTCACTTTGCTCTGCAATTCAGCTTGGTTACCAAGGACTCAATTTTCCCCTCAGCAAGGGAGCCAATCACACAACAAGGGAGGGTGCAGCAAGACAATGACAAAAGAGAACTGACTTTGTGAATAACTGTGGATCCAACATGGCGGCAGAAGGTAATTTACCTTCCGGTGCAGCCTTAGAAAGTGTTCTAAGTAATTTAGACCACAAGTATTTTTTGAAAAATGAGCAACTTTTAGTGCTATACTATTTAATCCTCATTGGGTATCGGGTAAGTCATCAGGTATGTTCGATACAATTGGCTATAAACCACGTACCGATGCATTTGGGAGACATTCATATTGCCCAATGAATAGCTCTGAGCTTTCATAAATCACAACCCCAATACAAATGAAAGGAAGTCTGGTGTTAACCAGAATATGTTTCATGACTTGTTTGCACTTCTTTGACTTCATGAATTCATGCAGGAGCACATTCCTCCTGTAGAGCCTCACAGCACAGATCATCTGCCCCCACAATCACGCCCACTTTTTTCAGACTTCCAACTGAAATTCAGCCAGAGAGAAATCAGAAGAGAGGCTCATGAATATTTATGAGACAGGCCAAAAATGACCTGCACTTTCTGGAGTTCCAGTGAGGCGCTTGAGAGAGCAATGTAAAACTGCACTGAGTTGAATTGTTGTATATTAAATTGAAAATAATGCATGTTAGAGGTATTAAAACTTCAAATAAAACCCAGAAAAATGCATAATATGGAGACCTTTAAAATGAAACAAGCTTAGGTTAGCAAATGTTTTGAAATGGAAGTGTCAACAAGTTGACTATTATGCCAGTGACCTACTGTCTTAATAGATAAGATAATTGACCTATTTACATTACAATATTACATATTGTGTTATTGCTATGTTCTGTAGAGCTCCATTGTTCAGTCACTGTCAGAAAGCCACACCACTGTACTCACTGACATTTTCCTGCATTACCATAAACACACACTGTGTAGTTTATTTTGGCTCAATCCCCCATACACCATCCTGCTGCCAGAAATATTCACTATAAGACTAATGTGGGTTCTTCCGCCACAAATAATAGTCCAGAATAGTCATAACAAATGAACAATACCTATTTGAGTTTGCTAAAAACTACAATGCTCAGCTGTTTAAGGAATTTATTTTCCCTTTTTCAAAACTGAAACTATTTATCTGTGAATGATTTTACAGTATGTCTTCAGTAGTAATGGGTTTTGAGCATATATGCAGAGAAGGTATTGGGAGAATGGCACAAATGAAAGATATGACCTCATCTTTAAAGGTCCCATATTATATGGTCTTTACATATTTAAACTGGTCCTCCCTGAGCCTAACAATTCCCAGAATGTGAAAAGCGAAAGGGTCCCGGATTGTCTCTACACCCACTTGTAATATGGTGCTGTAACAGGCTGCTGAGACATGGCGTGGACAAGAAGCACTCAAACTGCTCAGTTGTTGGCTGCACAAACCAGCATAAGTGCTTATATTCTGTCCCAAATACGAATGAATGAAGAGACACTGGCTGAGTTTCATATATGATGCACCAGCAACATTGCCTGCTGCTTTGTATGTTAGTGCAAACCACTTCTCCGGTTATTTCTCCAACAAGGGTCAGTACAATGCTGGCTTCACCTCAACACTGACACACTAAAAGGATCGCACCCGACCATAAGAGTAACTGCACGCAGGGTACAGGTAAGTGTAGCTGGAGACTTTCTGATGTCAAGATTTTATATTATTTACAGTCAGTTCGTTTGTAAGCTAATTGGCTAACTTGTTAGCTCCGCTTGGTTTTGCTCTGCAATACATGGCATTTTTCAGCCAAACACTACCATTATTATTACACTTGCAAAAGTTTAGAGATGGTGGTAGAGAGTTTGCTTTCTTTAGCTGTTAGCCTGCATTGTTAATAATGGATAGTGGTTATGTCTGTCACCTTCTGGTTACACTCTCCTTTTTTTTATGTCAGCTAGATTACCGTAAAATGTCAATTCATAGCCAGGCTTCAATTTACAAGCCACTACATCCACACACACGCACAGACGCTGGTAAGAGGTACTGTAAACTTTTGAAAAATGTAAGTTCTACAGTAGTTTTACTGGTTTAATAAAAGAAATTACCATATTTCTCCAGTTTTACTGAGCATGATTTTTGTCAGGAAAGTATTAATTAATCATTAATCTCCTCTCCCAAACTGCTGCCTGGTCTCAAATTGACCTGATCTGTTAAGTGATTGTAACAAATATTGGCTATTATTTGGTATTGTACGGTATTTGTAGTGAATATAGAGAGTTTTAATTTATATGATGGCACTTTTCTCACTACTCCAGAGCTTGTATGTCTGTAACACAAATTCTTGAGTGTTAATGTTTACAGTCGTTTTGCTTTATTGTATTTTATATTATTTCTCAAATACAGGCCAACACATCAATTGCAATCACTCAGCCACCAACCTGGGATGTGGCATACCAGAGAGAACTAGTACAAACACACTCTCCCTAAAGACTCTTCAATCCAACTATAGAAGTAAAGGTACCCACAAACCTATTTTATGGTCTATGATATAAAAAAAAAAAAAAAAAAACATCTTCCTTACAAAACAATTTGATATGGTTAGTTATGCAGACATATTTAGTGAAATTATATTCTTCTTTACAGGTGTGCAAGCTTCTTTGTGCTGCATGGATGACAGTACAGAAACAGCCCCTGCTGCAGACCTTTTTTCTCTTTGACACCAGTGAAGACGCACTCTAAGAGGCCTCGCCTGGACCTTGAAGAGGAGCAGGTGGATGATCTCCTTGAGGGCAACTACTCAATGGCAGCTCCAATGGGAAGGAGCCCACCTACGATCCTGCAGAGTCCATCACTGTATTTGTATATGTAGTATATGTTTTGATATTCTGCATGGAGAAATGGCTCATGAATTAATAACATTTTCAAAACATTTTTATAGAAAATATATAAATTACATTACAGCAAATTATATATAGCACTGCATTGTACTTACGTTGTTACTGCAGTTACAAGGTTGTGCTTGCTGAAGCAAAAGAGGACAAAAATTTAGTTTGTATTATTCTTTCTTATTTCTAGATAATTACCAGTATAGTTCCCTCTGCTGAAGACGAGCATGGTCAGCTCTATATATCTGACCGGCATTCTTTTGTTTAAGTACTGAGGGATACAGGGTCAAAACCAGGATGGTTTGTCATGCAAGTTACCTCATTGACCTCCTGTATCTGTCTGGTTACCTACAGTGAATAACATACAGATAATGTCATTATTTATTAGTATGAAATGCAGAAAATGTATACAAAAGATGTATTAATATTATTAGTTATTTGACATTGCTACTCTTGATATCTCAGTACAGCATATATTTTCTCTCTCTGTGGGCATGGTCCCATAGTTTCCAGAGGAACACCCGTACAATAAACAGAAGGCAAATATATAACAAAGATATGTCTAATGTCTGTAGAAATATATTGTCGTCCCACAGCCTCCTGCCGCTACCGGCGGTGGAGTCTGTCATAAGATGCCGGGGCAGACTGGCATGTCGTCTCGCTGCTCTCCCTGATGCTGCTGCAGCACCAGTCAGCGAGACCGTCATGCCCTGTCTGCTAGTATTACCCACATACATTCACAATATGTCAGCGAGACCGACATGCCCTGTCTGCACACTCCGGTAGAGTAATGCCACACTACTTCTTACTGAAAAAACGACACAAGCACGATAGATTACACGTTACTTCGTAGCACGATAAAAGCCTTTGCATTAATATGCATTATTAAGAACAATTAACCAAATTGAAGAGAAACTTTCTGTTGTGTTGAATGAGTAAAAACCATGTTGCATAACATCAGAAAAAGTATTTTCTGTTTGTAGAATTTGTAAATCTAATTTCTTTTGCCAATATATTAAAACCTAGTCATTGAAATAAAAAATGTGCCCAAATAAATATACTCAAAATTATGACAGTCTTTATGAAATTTGAATTATGATTTGGATTATAATAAAAAAATTAATTAAAAAGGTGCTTTTCCCCAAATGTTAGTCTTACCGGAATGTTGTACTTGCATACCCATCATTTAAAGGAGTTGTAGATCCCAAATGAGCAACTCAACATACAGGAAAGGCACAGATTTCCATCACAATGTAGCTGAATCTAAAAAAAAAAGATGTAAAAAGCCGCATGGATAATAAGTAATTCAGTTAAAACTTTTACATCCGATCTCACCCCTCTATATAATTAGCTCCACCTAGTCCTACAAAAGCTCTATTCATATCTAGGTCGTGGGAAGTAAATGAACATTTGAGGCCACCCTCTCCCGAATCCTTCAAGTAGATTTTCTATTCCTTGCTGACCTCTCTGCGTTTCCCCAGGTTGCTCAGTACTGGCAGTACCCGAACATTAAGTGTGAGAATGAGGCTGCGGTGGATCCTGGCACTTCATCCTCTACATACAACATAAATGAATATATTTCTGTTATCTATTAATGTCATATTCAACTTTTCCTGTTCGAATGTATTGTTTCCATCCATTGCACACTTCATCTATTTTATACCTGTCCGTCCTGGAAGAGAGATCCCTCCTCTGTTATGCTTCCTGAGGTTTCTTCCTTTTTTTTGTAGGTTTTTTTTTCTTGTATGATATGAGGGTCTAAGGACAGGGGATGTTATGTTGTACAAACTGTAAAGCCCATTGGGGTGAATCTGTAATTTGTGATTTTGGGCTATACAAATAATATTGACCTGACTTGAACTGACTTGACTAGAATCGGCCTTGTGACCTTCTTCAGGTGACTGTTTTACTCAGGTGTGGATGGTAAATGTGAAACCAATGGTGGAAGTGAAGATCAAATAGGGCACAAACATGGCTGTCCACCAGGTTGAATGGCCCCAGAGGAGAAATTTATGCAAATGATCTCATTTCCATATTTTAAGATTGACGTGAAAATGAAAAAATGGGTCATTTTGCAAAATGCCTTAGTAGAATCTTTTACATGCACAATGAGGTTATTGATGTTCAGATGTCAGGGCACTGTGTTACCTTTGTCATTCTGCTGCAGTACGCCACTGAAATGATCTGTATTGAAAGATTTTTTCCACTTCACTAAAGCAGCTTCTCCCTTGAGCCAGGCAGCTCACATATTGCTCTTTGTGGTTCAGGATAAAGATTGAGGAAGAATATGCCAAGAACCTCTCCAAGCTGTCTCTGAGCCCTCTGGCAGCACAAGAGGAAGGGTGAGTGCAGTAATCATCATTCTCTGCATACATGCATGCGTGTGTGTGTGTGTGTGTGTGCATGTGTAGATTGAAATCTCTCTCTCTACAAAACATAAATATGTTTCAGTAAATTACAGAAGTGTGTCCAATTATAGTACTTTTTAAATATAAGCATTCCACATTACATTTTGCCTTTCATACACCTTTCAAAGAGAGATATCTAACCAATGAATGGATGGTTTTTAATGTTTGTCTGTCCACAAACTAACAGCAACAGTAGACAGGAAAAGATAAAGCTTGGCCCGTAAAACAGTCAATTTTGGATACTTTCTTTAATTGGTAATTCCACAATTATGGAGCATTTTAGTATATAGCATAGTAAATAAAATACTATGATATATATATCAGAAAACAAGCAGAATTCATACTAAAGTATGAGAATAAACAGGATAAGGGAAAGTAAAGACAGGAATTTAAATCAAGGCTCTGGCCATTATTAGAGGAAATAATAGTAATTGTGCTTACTTACTGGTCTTGAGAGAGTTGTTTTTAATTAATTCATTATTTATTTTTGTTTGTCAATTACTTCATGTGATGTCGTTTTATAAATAATTAAATGAAAATGATATAACAAATAAATTAAATAAAAACAAAAAATGATACCTTCATTTATAAATGCCTTCATAGTCTTCATTAGGGTTCTGGATATTCCAAAATGAAGTTGATTTAATAAAGGCCAAGAATTCTTCTGCACATTTGTGTATTATATCAACATTAAGTATCAAAACCTAAAGGAAAACAACCAAATCTAAAAGGGAACTTCAATGTATACATTATTGTTACAGGTTTAATTTATTTCACAATGTTTTCTCAGGACTCTGGGAGAGGCCTGGACTCAGATGAAGAAGAGTCTCCATGATGAGGCTGAGGTTCACCTAAAGTTCTCCAACAAGGTGTTTAGGACATTGAATGTTTTTAATCAACTGAACTAATGAATACTTGGCCTGACCACACCCTGAGGTGATGGGTGTTATTTATCTTAATGTTGTCAATGTTGACTGAAGAAAATGACCCATCCGTGGTCCAATGACCAGCAATACAGAACCCACACACTAGCCTTAAATAATGCTCGGAGCGTTGTGAGCTCACAATCAGGGCTATGCAGGCTCTTACCTTCAGGGGTGAGGAGAAGGTAATGCCTGGTCAGGCAGAGAATCTTAAGCCTGTAGAAGCTCAAGATCATATATATCGTGAGTTTCATACATTTCAGCTATATGTGCTATCTTTGACATTTGCTCAGTTGTAACATTCTGTATATTGAGCCAACACCACTGATAAGCACTGTGTGGTTTTTTCAAGTATGAACAAATATGTTTATATTTATATATATTTATAGATCTCACTTTGTAGAACAGAATTTATCAAGCAATACTTTTACATGTTTTTTATGAAGTTCACTGAGAATGAGAAAATAAACTGTACTGTTTCATTTCAGAACAATAGGTTTTTTCACACATCTGTGTGTAGAAAAGCAAATGTTCCGTAAAGCATTTGCCACAAATACAGAAATTATTAATTCAAGGAGCCTGGTTTATAAACAATACCTACAGTTGGTGTTGATTATAATAATTACAAGTTTGGAGAATATTATTATGTAGTGATTTTCTTATGATACTATACACTGAGCAGTGTTACATACTGTACATCCATCAATAGCTGAGTGATTTGTTTTCACAGCTCCACACTGAGGTAGAGAAACCCTTGTTGACGTTCAGAGGTGACAACTTCAAGAAGGACCTGAAAAAGTATGACCATCACATCGCCGACCTCAGGAAGCAGCTGGCTAGTCGTTACGCAAGTGTGGAGAAGGTACATGTGGCGTGCTAACATAATACTAGGTTAAAGGCCAGAGTGCAAATTAAACCCTGTTTCTCCTCTTTATTTACTGACCAATGTAACCGACAAATACTGGACACATTTCAAAAGTGAATCTCTTAAGAAAATACAAATTAGTGTCCATTTATCAGAAAAAATACATAATTAACTTTTTAAAAGATATTTATGATAATGTAATGCACATGTGCAGAGAGCTTATATATACAGTACAGGCCAAACGTTTGGACACAAAGTTTTTGCCTCATTGAAGGCATCAAAAGTATCAATGAACACATGTTTATGGTGTTATGTACTTAACAAAAAAAGGGGAAATAACTGAAAACATGTTTTATATTCTAGTTTCTTCAAAATAGCCACCCTTTGCTCTGATTGATATAGCAAGACATTTCACTAATTAACCCTGATAAGACACAGCTATGAAGTGAAAACCATTTCAGGTGGCGACCTCTTGAAGCTCATCAAGCGATGAGTGTGTAAAGCAGTAATCAAAGCAAAGGGTGGCTATTTTGAAGAAACCAGAATATAAAACAAGTTTTCAGTTATTTCACTTTTTTTTGTTAAGTACAAAACTCCATAAAAATGTGTTCATTCATCGTTTTGATGCCTTCAGTGAGAATCTACAGCCATGATCTATAGCCATGATAGAGGAAGACAAGCATTTTGATATAATGATTTATCTATATTCTGGTACATTTTAGGATCAGTTTAGATTTTCACATATTGAAAATGTGCACAAAAGAGTAGATGCTTGTTGTTGCAACAGAAGCAAGTCCACATAGTAGTTTCACCTAATTTTTTAATCTTTTTTGCTAAATTATCAAACCATTTTTGCATGGCACATATATCCAGCTAAAAATTAGGTCAGTGGCAGATTTAGCGCTGACATTTCAAAATAATTGTTTTGGAAGGCAAAGGTAGACAACTCAAGAGTTCTTGCACTCATATGGTCATACAATCATACACTGAAGGGTTGAAATGATACTGCACATTGTCAATCACTTGTACTCCATCTAATAATAATAATTACATATTGGTCATCACACCCTTGTCAGAAAATGTTCCTAATAAAATGAATACAAGGTGATCAACAGTATGAGGGATTTTTTGATCCCTTCCTAGATAATGATAGGCAAAAGCAGCTCCAAAAAAATTCATCTCCAATATTTACTGATTGACACTATCCTAACTATCAAATAATTTCTAATTGGTTCTATCTCTGCCCCACTGCATGAGGTGACATAATCACTAGGTCTGGTCCACATGTTTTCTTTTCATTGCTGTCTGTTGAAAAAGAGATTTTCTTGGCTTATGCAGTGTTAGTGTATGTTTAGGTTTCAAACTCTCTTCAAACTCTATATCATGACCTTGGAGAGGAGCCACAGTAGAGAATAACAGTTCGATGATATGGATTAAAGGTAGATTAGAAGATGAGACCAAGATCAGAGTGAGGATGTCAGTAGCCAATATGAAAAGGCTGTAATTACACTTGTAATGGATATAGGTACAGTAAATTTGCAGATTATGCTGAATGACTCATTCATTCTATGTTCACACATCCTGCTTGGTGTGTATGTGGGTGTTTGTGCATGTGTGTGTGTGTGTATGCAACACAGGCCCGTAAGGCTCTGGCAGACAGGCAAAAGGATCTGGAAGTGAAAACCCAGCAGCTGGAGATAAAACTCAGCAACAAGACAGAGGAGGACATAAAAAAGGCCCGGCGGAAATCCACACAAGCAGGTCAGATGTCACTGAATGAAAATTAAAATATCTGTGTTTCTATCAATGTAGTTTAATACATAGAAAAACATTCACACTCAAATTTGCTCTCACTTCAAGTGTTTTTTTTTACCTTTTTCCAAAAATAGTTATTATGATGAATGGGAGATGGAAATAACTTTGACCTATATGTTCTGACATAAACATTTTACTCACATGACTGATCAGCTGTTTCCATTGCATCGGTGGCCATAAAACATAGTCAATACTAAGATGACATTTACAACAATTACAACTTGCCCAAATTCACAAAAAGACCTCTCCATTTTTCTCTTGTAGATATCCAAGGTGAACTGTTCTTCCACTCTGTTTATTACAGCCATGCATAATGTAGTCTATACTGAATATTCTGATGAACCTATGCTTTTTGTAATCTAGTTTATTCACTCAATAGATTATTTTAAACTGAAACAAATGCCTCTAAGTAACTTTACTGACACACAAGAGCTGAAAGAAAGTTGTTAAGAAAGAGAATAAAAGTCCAGTAACTCCAAAACTCAAACTCAAAGCTGTAAAGCCTGTGTTGTAATAGTTTGTTCTTTTGAGAAATACACATATTCACTTCCTTGGTGAGAATTAGTTGAGATTGACTAACAGCAGCCCTCAGCCTGCCAGTTTAATGTGACACCACCACCCTCTTTCTTCATTTCAGTAGAACAAAAACTGAACAATACTATTTAAAAAACACAACAACAAAACGGGACTACATGTGAAAACATGTGGAATTGTTGGACCTTAAATTGAAGAAACTAGGAATACAAGCACAACATAGAAATACATTTGTTTGACATTTTAATAATCAGTAGGATCAGTTCATGTTGTAATTGATCTTTCCTACAGTCCTACTTCAATGCAGAAAAAAAGCTGCAGGACTGTATCTCTCTCTTTTTTTTTCGATTCCACTCAGTAGATTAATCACAGTCCACTGAACTAATCAATAGCACCCATAAGGCACTTTTAAAGGATGTCAGCCATGTCTCTGTGATCACCACTGCTACCTCAAGGTTGGCTAAATGTCATCATGGCTCACTGCACACTCACAGCCAAAGACAGGAATGTGTTTTTACCTTCACCGAATGAATTTTAATAAGCCTCAGGCTGAGATTTTTGTGTTTTACTATCTCATACTTCTTGTTTTTAGGATGAAAGGAAATGAAGTCTCATAGAATCTTATAGTATAGAATCACATCTACTTTGGATTTGAGAGAGACACGTTTATAATTACAAAAAGATATATATATATATATATATATGAACAGCTGTTCAGTATGATGGCATAATAATCTGTCTAAAATAGACTGCTACATGTTATCTTTTTATTTGGTATGTGTAATTTGAGCTCACAAATACTGGCACTTAATTAATGTGGACAATCATGTTTAATCATGGGCCACTTTTCTTCAACACTGTTTATTTGGAGGGGGGCAATGATTTAAAGGCATTTGAAATATACTATTTTATAATCTAAGGGCAAATATTTAGTGTTGTGGGTGGATAATAATGCTATGTTGATAACATTGAAAGAGCCTGTTTTGACAGACGAGTCTGCACTAGAAACCATATTTTCACATAAGCAAATAATAAAAATCAGGAGAGCTTGTTGATGGCACAGGCTAAATGTGAGGTTATTTCTTTCATACTACTTAATTTAAAAGCATAGCCATGGTAAAAGGAACATGTTCACATTAAACTGTGATTCCTCTGAATGATTTAAGAGCACCCTCTACTGATCATGAAGAGTTTTGCTTTATTTGTACCACAGACTATGCACTCACTAACAGACATTCATAAAATATTAGAAATGTTTGTAAAAGCTGATTACTCTAGAGGACTGAGAGCAGATCTTTTCTGTCCCTGACCTCTCCTTCACATTCCTGTCTATATATTCCAGGAGATGACCTGATGCGCTGTGTGGATCTCTACAACCAAACCCAGTGCAAGTGGTTTGAAGAAATGGTCACCACCAGCATGGTAAAACTTTGCAAAGTGGAAACTTGCAGCTGGTTGACTGATGTATTTATGACTAAACTTTTGTCTTCCTGTCTCTTCAGGAGCTGGAGAAACTAGAAGTTGAGCGGATTGAGTGGATTCAGCAACATTTACGCCAGTATACTACTCTGCGGCATGAAACGGACATGTTCAATCAAAGTGTGAGTATGTTTTCTAAAACTTAGGGAACTACAAGACAAGAGTAAGGAATGCATTTTAACCCATTAAAATAAAAAGAAGGGTTTAGTTTAAGCGTTGAATTTAATGCATTGATTAGGGATCAAATCATCATATTCAATACATAAATTGCATTAGAAAACCTCAGTTACAACACTAATTCAAATATTTTTTTCTGCAATTGACACATATTTAATTTTTTTTTCAATATTCTCACTTTATTTGCTCTGTAACTCTAACATAAATGACACTGACACTTGATTGATTCCCACACTGTAGTCGCAGGGATTGACACAATGCATTCACTCATTCAACACAGTAGCACTGTCGTCTCACATTAAAAAGGATACAGGTTCAATTCCTTGAGCTGAGACCTTTCTATTTGAAGTTTGCATTTTCTATATGTGTCTGTGTGTGTTTTCTCTGGGTTCTATGCCCTTCTCCCATGGTCCAAAACCATGTTTAGTTTAGTTGGAGACTCTAAGTTGCACACAAGAGTGTGTGAGTGAATGGTATGTGTCCCACGATAGGCTGGTAATCTGTCTGGGGTGTGACCCTGCCTCTCGTCAGAAATAAGATGGGATTCATATTTATTGTGATATGATTGTCATATATTACGGCAAAATATCATCAACAGACATCTTTTCAAAAATTCTGTTTTGGGGCAGCGCAATGGGAAAACAATTGTGTGATGAGTGATGAGGGTCCCTTATGATGAGGCCCTGCGAGAGTAGCGCTGGTTGTAGATCTCGAGCAGGGAAGGGCGAGGGGCACCAATGACCTTACTGGCTGTCTTCACAATCCTACTCAGCTGATGTTTTCTGTTTTCAGTGCCTTGCAGCTGCTGAACCAGGATGTGAGGTCATTCGATATGACAGGTTCAATGGTGCACTTGTAAAAAGTGGTGACATGGAGGGCAGAGAGTCCTGCCTTTTTCAAACACTGGAGGGGATGGAACAGTTGGTTTGGGGTTGGCCTTTTTACAGGGTTCGTACGGGTGATTGAAATCCTTGAAAATGCTTGGATTTTGATGTTTTTTCAGGGTTTGAAACATACATGAATTTTGGATACAATTTTTGGAAAGGCTTTAAAGTGTTAGGCCTACCAGATTCCTCAACATTAGACCAATTATTAAATGACGGGAAAAAAATATGTTTGCTTAAACACAGCTACATGTTCACTCTGATGGCTTTGCATGAGTCTTTGCGTAGTGACCGGATTGTTTTTTATGCGTCACAGCGTCACCCCCAAGAGGACAGTGCATCGGACCATCATGCCAGGAGGTTGTTGTTTTAATAAACATTGTCTGAAAAATGAAAAATACTGAAAATTTAGCCTCAGCTGACATTAGCATATAACATGCCTAAGTAAGGGATACTGTGCCTAAGTAAGGGATACGGTGGCTGAAAAAACACAAATATATAAAACTAATGTAACAAAAAAATGCTGCAGGAGAATACTGCAATGACAGAAATGAAGCAGAAGCAAAGACAAACCCACAAATCAAATGCAAAAGAAAATTGCTGCAAAAACACAAAACCCCAAAATAACTGCAAGGGAAATGCTGTTCTCACTAATTGAAGTGATACACTGCCATATAATTTAACATACCATGTGGTGCGTATCAGATGTGAAAATTGTTGCTTTTGTTTAATTTTTAACGCCCACAGTTCGCATTAATATTACCAACATTAACATTAACATGTTTTTATTTCATTTGGGTCGAATGGTGCACGGGTACACCACGAGCAGAGCATCATGTTTCCTTGGCAATGGAAACAGACCATATCTTTGATTGTAACATGCTGCTGTTTTGACTGTCTGACCCAAATGCACCACATTATGGTCCAGAGGAACTTTTTGTACAACACAGAGCTGAGCTAATGTGAATGATATTGAGTATTTCTAATATGTTTGTTTGTATTTTTGCTCTGTTATTTTTATTGTGTGCTTAACTTACCTGGCTACCTTAATCAAAGAAAAGAAGATATCCATTTTGTCCTTTTAGGCAACAAAATCATTATCATAACCATAGTTATATGGCAAGATCTGCTTAAGGTAAAGGTGACTGATCCATTGTTAAACAAAAACAAAATATTTTCCTTTAATTTATTTTTTCTTCTTTTGAGAGTGCATGTATTTATATCACATTACGCAATTTACAATGAGAAATGTGAATCAATCCATGCTGTTTGACATCATCAAGTGCTGTCAATAAGAAAACAAACAGGAAAATTTGATATTAACTAAATAGAGAAACAGCAGCAAACACTAATGCAATGGGGCACAGAAACATTGTTTTATTTTCATTTTCTATGGCCTATTCAGTTAATGATAACTACTGGTTCAATATTAAGCTTAGGTTGTATCAGCTTTTCTGATTCTTTGTCCGACAGACAGCATTTTGTGACCCTTGATCAAGAGGGCTATGAATTGATTCACCGGATTTCTCCTTTAATATTATTGGAAAAACTGGAAAATTGGTCTTGAAAGTCATTAATAAGTGCTTGAATTCGGACATGAAAAAGGTATATGAACCCTGTTTTTAACAATGGCTTTACAGATGACACAACAGTGGTGGGTCTAATCAGTGACAATGATGACTGCATACAAGCAACTAATATACCACTTCCACTCACACAATCCCTTTCAACATTGACACAGGAGATGGTAATTGACTTCAGGAGGGATGGCAAGCTACACAACATCAGAGGCACTGCTGTTGAGAGAGACGTCAAATTTTGGGGGATCCACCTAGTACAAGGGTCACCACCTCTGGTACTAGAGAGCCGTTGTTGGTGTAGACTTTTGTTCTAACCAAGAAGTTACAAAACTAATCCAACAATGAACCATTAGAGCCCTTGC
Organism: Lepturacanthus savala; assembly: GCA_030544235.1. Lineage (NCBI taxonomy): Eukaryota > Metazoa > Chordata > Actinopteri > Scombriformes > Trichiuridae > Lepturacanthus > Lepturacanthus savala. The sequence continues at coordinate 20,819,922 of CM060482.1, forward strand.
TAAGGACCTTCATAGTAGAATCGGGTGTGTTAAATTGCAGATCTCTTTCTCTCCAGCCAAACCAAACTCTCTTATAGATATTTTATTACCCGAAGGTCAACCCATATGACATCCTGTATCCAGCTCAATAGTTACATTTAGGTTACCTAGATAAGTATATGGTTTGTAACCTCTGACCTGGGTTTAATATATACAAAAGGCTAACACAGACCCACATTCCACGTAGTATTATGCCTCACAGGATCTATGTTTCCCAATGCAGAACATCTTACAAGACAGGAGTAGACAATAGACTGCACTTTTCATTTATAGATGAATTGATCAGCAAACAGTTATTAGCCGTACCAGTGATTGCAAATGGCTTTGATGTGATTTGCGTGCCACTTCACTTTTGAGAGTGTATATGTTGTGACAGAGTAACCCCTCAGTGTTCCTCTGTCAGTCCTCTGTTTAATCCATCACACTGGCTGTCATCACTCTGTGCCTCGGAGAAGCCCAGCCAGAGGCTCTGTGTATTCAGCAAAAGTAAATGCTGTAATGAAAAAATATTCTGTCAGCACTGTGTGAAGATACCCTAACCTGGGTGTTTCTGTGTGTGTGCTGGTTGAATTCAGCAGAGAAACACACACCGAAATATAAACCTAACATGAAGATATGCTGTAGAATGTAGCATTTAAAGTCCAATGACATTTTATTGTCATATTGGGGTTTTTCTATACGCAATTGATGTGGTAAGAATCACCATCGCATTTGTAAATCTGTATTCCTTAAAACTATGTGGCTTACGTTAGCAAAAGGTTTGATAATAAATTGTCTGACTGTATATGTGTGTGGTAATATAGTATTGCTTGCATGCGCGTTCCTTCACTACCCATATGTGAAATTTAGTTATTGCTCACAGTCCCCAGAGTTAAATAAGTGAGAAAAAATGTTTTTAGCCAGTTCAGCCATTGCCCTAATTTTAAAAATGTAAGCCACAAAGTTTTAAAGAATATAGACTTACCTTTATATCCATGGATATATGAAGGTGTGTACAATCTGAAGTCCTTGTAGAGTTTGCTGCCTTGGAGAATGCCTTACAAATGCAATGTTCGTCACTAATTGTGATTCTTAGCAAGTCTAGCAACACAGTGTATAGAAAAGTACCATTGCTTCTATGACCTGAAAACACCAGGCTGCATTTCCTGCATGGTAAGAGTTATGAGCAAAAAGCCTCTAGACTTGTTCATGTCAAAAATGATCTTGCATGCTCAGGTTATAATAATGAAATAATAAATGTACTATATGTGTTTCTAGACGGTGGAGCCAGTCGACCAGCTGTTGCAGAACGTGGATCCAGCCAAAGACAGAGAGTTCTGGGTGAAGGAGAATAACACTGGTGCGGTTCGACCTGTGGATCTGGGCATATAGACATCCAGACCTGGGACTAGCCATTCTGTCCTCAGTATTATAACACATCCACAGAGTTCCAGAACACTTCTAATAACGCTGATCCAGGGACAGTGCATGTTCAGACAACTGAGGTCTGCTCATCCTGACTAGAATAACAGGAGCAAAAGGGTCATACAACTTAACGCAGTTCAGAGAAACAGTTAAAGTACCAGCATGTTCCTTCTAAATTTTAACCCTGTCATAATCAACATTAGCTTACTGAATGCCATTTAACATATTCTGCTGTGTTTACCTGTTGTAAAGTTGGGACTATTGAAACATTATATGTACTTTAAATTGTTTTTGTTTAGCTTCAATCAACACTTTTCCAGTTTGAGTAAACCAAACACACACATAAAAAGTCTGATTATTGATATTACCTTTATTTTAGATACAGATATTGAAGCAGATCTTAGAATGGATATGATATATTTTCATATTTTGCTGGTACATTATGGTGGAAGTGCATGTTTTGAATATCTTGCATTTACTGTATATGGAGAGCTGCACAATTTGTGGAACCATAATGATTGTTTTTGGTATAGTGCAAGAGTTTAATTCACAGGATTTACAGGTGTTCTTTGTCTTGTAAGTGACTAAGGATCAATTAAGGAGTGTTCACAAAAAAAAAAAAAAATGAGAATTTGCATGTACAGCGTTAATATCCAGTAACATGAATTTGTTTAGGAAAAAACACGTGGTCAATCGGATTTAGGCAAGAGTCTGTTTTGGATCAGTCAGAAGGAAAAAGGTGGTCCAAGTTACGCTGAAACACCTTTTAGTGCCTAACTGTTATATACCTGGAATGTCCTTGATATATTCTATTCTGCATTTGTACATACAGGCTAGATGTATTTTGCTGTCAAACGTTTTAACAGGCCTCAGATCTTTGGGCCGATGAAGTGTTTGTACTGTACAATGTTTGTCTTATTTTTGGTAAATGTACAGAGAATATCTTTATGTGGTGTTTGGTAAAAGAGGCGACATGCAGCAGAAAGTAAAGTTCAACCAAATTGCATATTGCAAAAGAGAAGACTGGTCACATGGATGTTATTGATCATTCAAGTGGAGCATAAGCCAGCTCAATCATTCCACAGATGAAGCACATTTTATCAGAGATTGCATGTACCTACAGTATATGTCTGTGTTCAAGTGTGTGTCTGTCTTTGTCTTCACATTTTTTGTGGTCTATCTGTTTTTGATTTATTTGGAATATTACTTTTTCTCTGGCTGTTCTTTTCAACTTTTTAAAAAAGACAAAGCGAATCAAATCACAAATTGTAATCCAGCGTCCAGGTACAAGAAAATAATACTGAAAAAAAAAATAATGTTTACCTGCATTGTTATCACAAACATATTGTGAATCTCTACCATGCTTTACATTCACAATGTGTAATATAAGTTTTGTAAACTGAATTCAGCACAATCAGACCAGACTTTGCTTTAATGCTAATCCCAAACTGATCCGTGTGCTATTTTAAATAACATTTGTCTGTTGTAGAGGTTTTTCAGTGTGTGTCAATATTGTGCATTAAATGTGGTGAGTTCTTATGTTCTGACTAAATGTTCTTGAAAAGAAGCAACAATTTAACAATGATGTAGAGGTTGAGTTAACAACCCTTCTGTGATTAACATATAATTAAATCCAATGATCCTGATGTTTATAAGAATGTTTAATCATAGGTGAACCTTTGTTCAGACAATGTAGGTGTGGAATGCGGTGTCAAAAATAAATCTCCCCTTTGAAATTTTAATATCGTGTGTCATTATGATAACATTAACATTATGATGTGTCATTAACTGTATTGAAAGGTTAAGATTTCAGGAATGATAATTTGTATTTAATGGCTTTCAATTATTTTTTTCAAGCACATTTGAGCCTTCTGGTTGATCGATTGGGATAGAGAGGATCATTGCGCCAATTACACTAGGGGATGATGAAATAGCCGGTTAGAGAAAGCCAGGTTGTGAATTTACTCAAGACACAGGAAAACCCTACTTTTTTGTGATAAGAGTCATGGGATCTTCAATGATCAGAGTGAGTCATGCTCTCAGTTTAACATTTTATCTGAAGGATGGCATCTCCTGTCTTCATCACTGCACTGGAGCATTGGGACTTATAAGGACAAGAAGGAAGACTGCCCCCTTACTGGCAACAGTTCCAGGAGACCTCCCATCAAAGCCCACACCTGCTTTCACCATTCAGCAGAAACAAGGCACATGTTGGTATGGTTGCTGACAGTATATATGTCATGTAATTTGATATATTAAATCTCAAATGTGAATCGTAGTTTACCAAGGTGAGATCCTCAAATAGTTTGTCCTAAACAATTTAGTACTTTACTTTTATTATCATAGAAGAGTCAAGAAATGATTCAAATTTTTGTCATTAGCAATTTCAGTCACACTGTTACACGCATGCCATACATGGAAACACAGCACGGTGCTTCACTGGCTTGTTGTGCTACATAGCATAACCTAATTCTAAAGTTTACAAAGTGTAGTACAAAGTCAAAGAGCTTGTGATAGGTAGAGCAACAAGCTAGAGAAGCACTGTAGCCAGAAGTGGTCCTGCACATGCACAGTGGCATTTACATTTGGCAGAAGGACTATATTATCCTGAGGTTTATGCTGAAGTTTGAGTTAATGTTATTGTCCAGTGATGTCATGAGCTCCCAAGGGAACCCATACCTCTTATATCCACTTATATCATTGAGAAAATGTGTAGCTATATGATTCTGTCCACATCTTCATTTGTGTAAACCTAGAAAAGGATTTTTCAAATAGTAGAAGTCTTACTTAATAAAATTGTTGGTTAATGATGGTTTTTTAATACCGCCCAAACATTTTTATCTAGGAGGTTAAATTTTGAAAATGTTTATCAGGGGACCAGGGCCATCCCTTGTGCCAAGTTTGGGGTCTATGGAGTCAAAGGTTACCGCTTTGAATTTGAAAGATGAAGGGAAACTGACTTAGAATGCCGTCCAAATGGTTTGACCTAGGCTGAAATTTCATTTCATTCAATTTTCACCTGCTTATTCCTCACTAGGGTCATGGGGGTTTCATTCCCACCAGATGCTGGGCAAGAGGTAGGGATACATTACACACATACATTATTCACTTACACACTCATACGTATGGGCAAGTTAGAGTTTCCATTTAACCTAAACATATTTTTGGACTGTGGGAGGAAGCCAAAGAAATCCCACACACGGGGAGGACATGCAAGCTCCACAAAGAAAGGTCCCAGCTCCTTGAACCTCTTACAGTAAGGTAACAGCATACCCACTGCTCCATCTTGTCACCTTCAGAAGGGTCAGAGGTTACCTATCAGTTTAATATCTAATTTATGTCTAATTTCCTGTAAAAAGTGACCAAGACAGGAAGCTGAGGTTTCAGCCTCCTTGCTTTAAGCAAGGAGGCTGAAATTTTAATATATTTATGAGGTCGGCCGAAACATCCACAAATATCAGAGCCATAGCATCTTTGGAAATAGAAGTTGGTTTAAATCAATATTTTATAACAGTAGTCTTTCATCTGGTGACACTCCCAAACACATGGAGTACAACGCAGTGGTCTCCCTCCTGCAAACTCTGACAGCACTCGGAACATTATAAATCTTTTCTCCATCTCCTCTACATCAGTAGGAAATAAACACTGACAAAATCGTAGCTAATGTTCACCCCAGAGCCAACAGGTTCACCAATAAATTATCGATCAAGGGCAGTGGTGCACTGGTCACTGTTGATCAATTCTGCACAGGCCTGGCTCATCTCAAATGAGCCTATTTCTTTGCGATTATTGGGTGAGGGAGAGTTGCCGTGAGATTACGTCATAAGAGAGCTCAAATAAATGTAATATGACAACAGTAGACACTGAGCTGACATCCAACAGCTGATCATGGATAATTTACTGGTGAACCTGTTTGCTCTGGGGTGAACGTAAGCTACGATTTTGTCAGTGCCGGTTAGTTTTGTGTCCGACTTGAGCCCGCCTGGCCCGCTGGCAACAATGTTCTCATGACATCAAGGTGGCTGCAGTTTTCATTGGCAGGCGCTGCAGTCGTTCTCCACCACTGCAAGTGACTACAAGATCCAGGCGACTCAGTGCATGATGGGAAACACCTGCTGTAGCCTGACCTGACTGACTCCAGTTTGGACTAAGACACTTGTGTAAAAATCTCATCAAATCTCATTCCCTGTGTAATTGTAATATTAATCCTGGATTACTGTAATCTCATGTTGTGAAGGTTTCATCTGCTAACAAAAATATTTTGTGTAGTCAATAATAATAATAATAACAATAAATATATTATTGATATATATAACAAAATATATATATATATATATATATATATATATATATATATATATATATATATATATATATATATACTGTTATATAACAGTTCCACACATTAAAACAAGCAGTCACAGAGCTTTATAAGAAAAGAACAAATGATTTAATACAATGCCAAATACAAACATCCTCCCATATGCTCTATTCAGTAATTAAATTATTATTAAATTTCCTAAATTATATATATATATATATATATATATATATATATATATATATATATATATATATATATATATATATATATATATTCATTCATTCATCTTCTATACCCGCTTATTCCTCATTAGGGTCTGCTGGAGCCAATCCCAGTGCATTACAAGCAAAAGGCAGGGATACACCCCAGATGGTCGCCAGCCTATCGTGGGGCACACACACCATTCACTCACACACACCTATGCACAATTAACATACTTGTCTATAATTGTATTTCTAAGCTCCTGAGACAGCTGTCTCCTTTGCTTTCTGTGGTCCATGTTCAATGTGGTACACAGCATGATACCAAACAGCACAGTGACTAGTTTTCACCCTTTAAAAAGGCAGACTGACTGATTACAAGATTGAAGACACCTGTGATGCTAATTAGAGGACACATCTTAGTTTGACATATCTTTATGGTCAAACTATTTTGAATCTTTTTTAGGGGTACCATCATTTTTGTCCAAGCCAGTTTCATTACTTTGTTTTTTTAAATGATCCTGTTGTAGCATAATTCAAAATCAATGTCTGATTTTCATTCGTTAATTTTCAGTAAATTTGTATTTATTACTACTTTTGTCAGTTTCAAGTTAATTTAGTGACCATTGTGGGTTTTTCTCTCTTTAACGGAAGGATACAAACAATTTTGTCCACCTCTGTACTTTTAGCGATTGAAATTGCATTCTAATTTCATTGTTTGTGACTTGAGTGTGAGCTTCTCAGAAATGAGAAAGTTGCTTGTAAAAGTCTTTTATGTCCACCTGCGTTCTGTTTTCCCTCAGCTTCCAGTTACCACTAATTGACCAAATCCTTTGAAGATGTGGACACCCTTGGAGCCACAGTGTCAGGCTCATAGAGCAACACATTTCCTCAATGATACAAGTGGATATAAGACATCCGGGATTCCCTTGGGGGCGTGTGACATCACTGGACAATAAGTTAACTCAAACTCTCTTTTCAAACCTCAGAATAATAATAAAGAAGCACCTTATAGCCTACGATTTGCCTTATTAGTTTATTTCATTGGAACTAGTATTTTTTCTTGTTTACATCTCGAATGTCTGTATTTTTCTCTGTTAATAAAGATCTGCAGTTTTAAATCAATAGAATAAAATATGTTAGAGTTCCACGTATTTCCGTGAGACTGGTTTGCAACCAGTGCAGAGGTGTGGCTCACTGCGACGTATTCATTAGTGTTTAGACAACAATGGTTGTCTCTAATACATAGGAATAAGATTAGGGTTGATTTTTTTCCTGAAAATGTCATGAATCAGATCCCATTTTTTTTAGCCTGTAGGTGTTATGCAAATGTATCATTCAAATATGCATTGCTAAATCCCAAACTGTTTTTATTTCAAATTATTTATATCATTATTAGAGGAAAATAATAATGTTTAGGCTATATCGCATCAATGCAGGAATAATAAATTCTGACTAATACTGACTGAGCCTTTCAATGTGCTTTCTTTGTGATATTTTTTCTCATGCTGAGATTCTAAATGTCTGCACAATTCACTTGTTGATCCTCATAATTGATTAAGTCAACTTAAACTTTGCATTGTCATTATCCAGTTTTGGTCCATGCAAAACTGGACCCAGACATTATTAGCACAGGTTGTAGCCTGCTGCTGAATATAGTAAGCCTGTATTACCATAGCTATGATGGCACCATTCCTCTATCAATGATTACTATTACTATTAGGCTATACTTTCCGGCTTCCCGTCATAACCTTTACCAGGAATCAACAAATAGTTTTGATCATTATTCCCAGGAATCACAGGTCCTGGGATTAAACCAGCAATAAAATATACCTAAAACATATCTAAATAAAATATATGTCACTTTGGACATAGTACTGGTGAGCAGCTCATTTCATTGTTGGTTTGGCTCAGCATATGAGAACTGTTGACAGTAAGAAAATTGTCAGCCTTATCTTTTAATGGTGCAAGAGAAAAATACGAAATTAATTAATTCATTTATCACTTTGCTTGCTGAATATAAGTATAAATGCATTCTACATACAAATAAAAATGACAAACAAAAGTGGCAATGAGACAATTAAATTTGGACTTTGTGAAGTATACAAGCCATCCAGAGGAACATGTTCAAGCAGTGTATTCATTAGTGCCAAGCCCATATTATCCTAACTAGACACATGAGTAAGGTTGTTTATTTCAACTGACCTTCACCTACTAATAGGATTGTCTGATGCAGGTGGATTGTTAATCTGAGCCTTATTCCTTTCATAAGGAGCTCACTTAATGAATGAATGAAAACATGCTGGTATGTAGCCAGACAGGAGAGAATAATTTGGCAAGCAGTGTAGGGGACAAGGTCACAATTAAAACACTGTTAAATATATATATATATATATATATATATATATATATATATATATATATATATATATATATATATATATATATATATATATATATATATATATATATATATATATATATATATACCAATTAACACAAACATGTTAATTAGAATATAATCATGATGTTGAGGCGCAACATATTTAATACAGAATCATAGTGTAACTGCATAAAACTCACAGTTTATGTTGCCCTTTCCAGAGTTCATCAGATGTGGTTTTCTGGTATGAAATGTAATGATTCGTTTGGCTGGTTGCCAAAAAAAGAAAAAAGAGCAGCATGGGTCAAGCGCACAAGCAGCAAGATCATGATAAGAGTGTAAACATAAAAATAAAACAGTCTTAAAACCACATGTGTGTACTATTGCTTCTTTTCTTTCAGCTTGTCTTTAATTTTCTGAGGTTCATCATATTGTATCAACCGCAGGATGTCCTTGTTGTCCATCACACCCTGAATGAATTCGCCCTCTGAAATTTTATCTGCAAAAGGACAAAAAACAAAACAAAAACAATATCAACTATATCACAGTATCAACACATCTGGACACATGTTAATGTGTAATATCAAGTATGTTTATATCAGCTTTTAAACAGTTAGTAAATTGGGAAATGAGAATTACCGTTGTCCTTCTTCCCAAAGAATTCCCAGATTTTTTCAGCCCTCTTCTCCGGTGTGTTTTCATCCTCAGGGAGGTTCGTCTGGTCATCAGCAGGAATCATGTTGAATATTGACTGTAATGAAAATCATTTCATAAGTCGCTTAAACAGTTTGTGCTTACCATGAAGCATAAAATAATCATGTGAAATAATTACCCAAATTATCTGTAATCTTTACAATTACTTATATTTAATGCAAAATATAAGTGTTTTCTGCACCCTCTATTGCGAAGATGGGCACCAAAACACAACCCATATGGGTAGAATAATCCAAAATCATTACAAATCACTGTTAAATAATTATCTTTTTATGTTGTGATAATACTGTGGGTTAGTGCAAGATAATGCTTTGGGTTAAAATGGTCACTTGTAGCCTTTGTCAATATAGCAATAGTGAACACTGTGACAACTGTTGTTTTCCTCTTCCCCAGGTCATAATTTCTATGGCTGCTAGATGGCATAAGATCACTAGGATGTGTTGGCCAACCTGGATATTTAGACCTGTACTGTTGTTTTCCATGTGAGGACAGTCTGGAATATTGGTTCAATCTGTTGATTGTCTAAATAATAAGATGCTGGTTCCAGCTCATCTAATTGTTGTAATTAACTACTTTTCTCAGCTTTGTATAATTGTGAACTGAATATTTGGTAATTTTGACCGTTTGAATTACAATTACAATTACAATTACAAATGAGTAATTTAAAAAATGTTCATTATGGAGGACTGTATATACAGTTTTTACAGACTAGCATGCTATTATTGTGTAGAATTATTATTACTGTGTGTAAGGATTAAAACCATGTCACAAAATCAACAACATTGCAGTCCTATCAATAATAGATAAAGATATTTTCGAACATAACATTTCAAACAAGCCGAAATGAATTAATTAAACCATTTTTTAAAATGTACCATCTTTTACGAGGTCAAATCTAACTACTGCAGGAAAAGAGAATATATCCATAATACTAATAATTCATATTTGTATTTCTATTCCACCATGATGAAAGTAAATAAAGGTATACATACCCTAACAATCTCTAAGATTTCACTTTTGCTGATTGTTCCATTCCCATCCACATCATACAGGGCAAAGGCCCACTCCAGCTTCTGCAGAGTCTTTCCACCGGAGGTCAGATGCAGAGCAACAATGTACTCCTTGAAGTCCAAAGTGCCATCTGCATTGGTGTCAAAACTCCTGAATACGTGCCGAGCATATGCTGTGGGATTTGCATTGGGAAAGAAGCTGGCATAAATGTCTTCAAACTGCTGCTTGCTGATCTTCCCACTGGGACACTCCTTCAGGAAGGACTGGTACCAAGTGCTGAGCTCAGTCTCTGAGTATTTGGTGTTGGACTTCAAGTCTTCCAGGATCTCCTTGGATAACGCGCTGCTCTTTGTATTCCCCATGATGTAAAACTTACTGTTTTCTTGTGTTCTCCCTGTTGCTTCAATGGGTTTGGGGTTAAAACCTCTGCAGTGCTTGTTTGTGTTTCTCTGCCTCACTTTCACACTGGCAACTCCTCAAGGTGCAAAATGGGATTATGTTCATCACTCCGTAAATCCAGACAGCTGTCTTCAAGATTAAACGGATAAAACACGTCACACCATTATGACACCTCTTTTAAAGACACAGTTAAATACTGTATGTATAAGCAGAGGATTAAACACAACAGGTGTCTAACACTTTAAAGGGCAACATCTGGGAGACTTTTTATGCCTTTTGCAGCATTTGATTGCTTACACAGCAACCGAACACTAACCCTGGGCAATAACTAACTGTAATATTTACATAATTATATAGATATACAAAGTTACACATATTATAACATGACTGGGAAGAAAGGGTGTTGTTGTTTTACTGCAAAGACTTATTTGCCTTTACTTCAACACCCTTCTTCAAGGAAATTAGTTGAATCAACTTAATTGAATTGTTTCATTTGGTAACACCTAAATGAATTAAGTTCATTGAAATTAAATTAAAAAGATGGAGTAACTCCAACATAATAATTTGTGTTGTTGTTTAGTTCAATTATCAGTCTTTCTCTATAATCATTGACTCTACCTTGACTCTACCTCTACCATGCACACAATTTTCCATTGAGTTAATTAGGAAGCTATGCTGCCAGATGTGGGTTGGTCTCCTTGCTTGGCAAGAGTGCTTTGAAAGTCACATCAGAGGGGAAGCCCAGGGCTTACTGAGAAAAAGACAGTTTCCCTCATGGCAGAGGTATTAGATGCTTTGCTCAACTGTGGTAGAAGAAAATTAGTGAAGTGATGGAAAACCCTCCTAAATCTAAGAACAGCTTATGTTTAAGTCTGCCTCAAAAAAAAATCACGAACTAACTGCTAGTTAGTTAGTTAGTGCCTTGGAATCGGAACCAGACTGTGTCCTGCAATTGTGAATGTGATAATACGGACCAAGAATCACAGGTCTTTACAACGAACTGATAGCTGATAAATACTAATTGTAAAGAAGGGTGGTGATCTTTAGATGACCATTGGTACCATGAGATGAGTCTTGATCTTGAGCTAGCTGGGGGTCAATGTGAAGCCCTGCATGTGTGGCGTGGGCTGCTCCACCACAGTGGGATGAAATTATCTATGTCTCCATTGTAAAAACATCAAGGCAGAATGCAAGACCATCTGCTGCATTGGTGCCAAAACCACAGCAGGTGAAGGCAACCAAAGAACCAAGATGAATATTTGTGCTGGGTAAAAGAGTGTTTACTCAAAACTTCATAGAGACTGTGTCTGTATTTCGACTCAGTTCGAATTACATGGGAGCCAATGGGCGCTGAACTCCCATTCCCTCGTCTCCTATGAAAGAAGCAAACTTAATTTTCTGTCTCTCAAATATCTCACAAATCATCATAATAAGCTTAAATATATCACCATATAACTATAAATAAAACTTGTTTCATTTCCGATCACTGTGCAGCTATAACTTTGTAGGCTATTGAACATGTAATAAACGTAAAATGTACGGCTGTATTTCACCACCACACCACTATGTTCGTGAACTGAAATTTGCAGCCTGGAATGTGGTCCAATATGTCTCCATAATGGTAAGATAAATTGATTACTTTCTTCCATTATATAAAGTTGTAACACTCAGACTCAGGCACGGCAGTACACGTTTGATCTGGCTGTAAATAATTTCAGACGGAATTGCATTTTAACGCAGCGTTGAAACAAAATGCAAGTTAAGCAAATGGCTCATTTTCAATAGCAAATTAATAATATATATTGTGTATATACATATGCAACACCATGTGTGTGTGCACGCGTGTGCGCCCGCCTGTGTGTGAAAGCTGTGCAGTGCACAAAAGTGTGCTTTTTTTTCCTGGTCTAGGAGAGTGTGTATGCATTTTTTTAATAGAGATCCCATAGGGCCAAATTTATAATTCGAACCCTGCTTCAACCAATTAATTTATTTCATAGACAAGAAACACACAGTACCTTAATTAAAATTACCTTAATTAAAACACCCATACAGCTAAAATGCAGCAGGATTGGAGAGTGAAATTAGATCTTTGTCATCCAAAGCTGTATTAATAAACAATCTAATATCAGATGATAATTATAATTATGCCTTACTGAAACCTGGCATCATCTGCATCATAAGGAATATGTTATCTTACAGGGAGGCCCTCTGTAATACCAGAGCTGCCTTTTACTCCTCACTAATATAAAACAACAAAAACAACCTTCAGCTAATTTTCAGCACTTTATCTATACTGACAAATGGTCTTTTGATCCACGTATTCCTACAACTCTCAGTAGCAACAACATGGGCGTCTTTATTTACACATTTCTGACAATTAGTGATAGAATTTATCACCTCTTGTTTTCAACTGAAACCAATCTGCCCTTAAACATAAGGATCGTAGAGGCTGATTAAAAAGAGCGAACATCTATCTCAATTCATTTTCTTCAAAAAAACGTTCGGAACTGGCTTTATAGATTTCTTCATCCAAAACATCAACCTGTCTTTTGGATCCTATACCATCAGGATTCCATATAGAATTTTTTTTCTTTGATTAGCACTTCTTTGCTGGAAATGCTCAATTATTATCTGGCTATGTAACGCAGGCCTTCAGAGTAGCTGTAATTAAACCTCTCCTCAAAAAAATTTGACTTAGCCAATTATAGACCTATATCCAACTTTCTCTTTCTCTCTAAGACCCTGGAAAAAGCAGTCGGCAAACAGTTGATTAACTTCCTACACAACAATGGTTTATACAGTTGTGTAATAGCAGGGTTTTCAGAAACATGAGTGAAGCCAAAATCCTTTTTTATTTCGGTGCATTGGGCACACTGCATTTTATATCCTAAATCAAATCAAAATCAAAACGTGAAGAGAAATGTGTCAATTTTTAAATTATTTTACAGACTTTTATATTTATTCAGAGTGTAGCTTCTCCCAGATCTGTGTCTTGGTTTAAGTTATTTTAACAGTTCAAGTTATGTAAAACCAGTTAGGTGACTGCTGTATTTTATCATTTCACTATTTTCTGAAACATTGATCTTTGTTTGTTGAATAAAGGCATACGAGTAATCAGTGTGTTACTTTCCCATTGTTTCTGACCACTGAACTTAATCTTAATGTCTTAATGCCAATCCGACAAGCTGCATCGCTACCTTTGCAAAATCAGATTAGAAAAACCCAAATCATTGTTTAATCTTTAGAATATCCGCACATACTTTTACATAATCACATAACATTCAGGTTTTTGTCATGAAATACATGTTGTGCATCCTAATGGAATCTCACATCTGGCCATCATATACTCTGATATTACAGATAACACTGTCAAAATGAATTCCCCCCAGCAGGAAATATTCACTGTACAACAGGCTTACTGCTTTATTAAACGTAATGCTGGACTTATTTGCCCCATGTTTTACATGGTGGCTAATGTTCAGGAAAATCTTGTTGTTTTTCTGGTGAATTACTTTGAGAGATGGCTACATATCAATCCACATTTTAGGGTACAAATACTTCTCTTGCTAAGAAAGCCAAGATACCACTGCAAAATTATCAGCTTTTCTGATTTTACTACTTATAGGTATGTGTTTGGGCAAAATGAACATTTTTGTTTCAGTCTATAAACTACTGACAACATTTCCCCTAAATTCCAATTAAAAATATTATCATTTAGAGCATTTATTTGCAGAAAATAACAGAACCGTTTTGTGTGCAGTGAGTGCAGCATGTTTCTGATGAGAATCCCATTTTTAGCATTTTTTTGTCTTGTGTAGTGGGTTCTGTGAAATATCTTATATATATATGACAGCAGCAATAAAAGGGTCTTGTTCCCATTTTTGTTCAGATTGTAAAATTAATCTATATATTTTGGAGAGCATTTGCTGAGGAGATATTGATATTTACTGAACTAGCAGGTGCAAGGTTGATAGTTGTGTTTTTAACATTGAGTTTTGATTGGACAGGTGATTTCAGCTGCAAATATTCAAGAAATTGATTACTCCTGATGCCAAATTCCTGGTGGGACCATGTGGGAGAATGGTACCAGGGTTTTATTGTGAAAAATATGTGTGATGCTCTTTTCTGCCCACGTGTTTGAGTTGAATGTTTTTGTTGCAAAGAAAGTCCTGATTACACCATATGGGAGTGAAGTTGGGGAGTAGAATTTTTTAAATATTGAATGTAAAGTTAAACCAGGGATGTATGGAAATCATTGAAAAGGGATCTTTTATTCTAGGGAGTGTTGTTATTTTGATAGTTGCTATTGCACCTAAAATGGATTGCAGTAGTTTCATTTATACATTTTGCAAGAGGGGGTTCTTCAACTTTAGAATTTCTCCCAAGTATAAATAAAACCCGTAATCAATGTACATATTTAACTTTACCAGGATTTCTTTGTTTCAGTTTTGATAATGTTAAGAAATCTTTTTGGTTTGGCTTTTGTTATGTAAATTGTTGGTCAATCATGAAAACTCATTAAATCTCTGTTCATTCCAAATTCCAAACTGATTGTGGTCTTCTGGATAAATAAAATTGTCATACCATCCCTTTTCAATAAATATTCACTTATGAGTACAACTATATACATATTTGGGGAAACTATTTTCTCACAGCTGATCCATTTCATTAGGAGATCAGGCGCATGCTAGAGAGCCTAGTGTGTAGGTGGTGAGGTCTGTGCTCTACAAAGAATACCACAATTAAAACCACATACTGTATCTGACAATAATAACATTAGCAAATTGTAAGTTCAGTTTCTGGGTTGTCAACAAAGAATAGTCTCTAAAAATTATGAAGACAAAGAGATATCCTATCCATCAAATAGAAATACAGCCACCATGGTGTTGATTTACAGCCTATCTGTTGCTTCAGGTGATGCCACGGTTCATATGCTGCTGCACCAACGCACAATCTGGTCTTGTTTCATTCTTTGTAAGCCTTTTTCTTGGCAGTATCCTCATTAAATACAGTTTTGCACTGATTTGTGGTGCCTCAACTGGAGTATGCACAGAGGGAGTTTGATAGACAACCACCCAAAAGTAATGAATGTGACACTTACAATGATCGGATGAAGTTTATTCAGTCTTGCCCATCCCACAGGTTACTTTTTTCTGTATATTTTGGAGCATTACATTAATTAATTGCATTCTGAGTGTGAAGGGTGTAACCCACTAAACTAGAGCCCTGTCTCTTTAAGAGCCCTGCTTTTGCGGTCCTGATTTCCTGGTTCCTGGCCCTTTAAGAGACCATAGCGTCATTTCCTGATCCTGCTCAGCTGTTCTCTCTATAGAACAACTCGTGTGGGGTGTGGCACTCTGTTTAAAACATTTAAATGCTTAGAAGGAGAAATTGACATGAATTCCGCACCACAGTAACCCTGCTGTGGCCCCCAGAAACGTTTTTCTCACCGGGGGGTTGCTCTTATCCCGCTGTTTATACTTCCATTTAATATTAATATGTTGGTTGTCAGATTAATTGATACATACAGTATATTACCATAGATTCAACACCGCACCTTGGAGTCTTGGTTGCCTGTCCTTGAGATTGTTTGTATATATATATATATATATATATATATATATATATATATATATATATATATATATATATATATATATATATATATATATATATATTCAATAAAACAGCCATACAGTTTCATCCACTCCAGGAAAACATTATCCACCATACCTGTAATTGATACAAGCAAATGGCAGCAATGGTAGTTACCATTCTAGGTACAGTCTGACTTTTTCAGTTGCACAAGTATATATCACCTCTCTTTATGGAAAAACTGGTATTTTCCTCTTTATTTTGTAATGTTGGGGATTTTCCACTAATAGGACAGGAGTCTTGGCAACCTTAATTCCCCACCATTAGAGACCATCTCTCCAAAGACTTCCTTTTTTAAAAATATAATAATTTAAAAATAGCATGTGGCAAAGCACTGATAAGAATTTTATTTAAAGTGTTCTCTGACTATTCACATTTGGCTCTTAAGATGTTTCAACTGACCCTGAACTGAGTGCATCTTCTACCACAGTATTGTGATTAAATCTTTCAATACACTTTACACCTTACACATACAGCTGTAGGCAGGATTCTTTAAATACCAAGGTCACAAGGTCAACATTCTATATATAATATGGCATACTGAGCCATAACTAGGTTATAATGTGTGCCTATTATTGATGGATAATTCATACAGTGACTGAACATGACCTCAAAATATTCATTGCATGTCCTTTCAGATTTTAGCCTAGGATACATTTACAGTAGGTCACACGTTGGATCTGTTGCATGTATCTGTAGGCTACTTAACTATTTTTCTCATTCTCTTAGAATATTCAATTTTCACCTCCTCCCCTTTGCCTGGTCATTTTCTGCCTTTCTTGCTGGAAGAAATGCTAACTTTGATTGATGCAGCCTCTTATGTTGCATCCTGTTTCATTCAAATGCATTCTAAAAGCAGACCTTCAGTTGGCAGCAATGTTATAACAGTGTTTACTTGCTCTTTCAACAAGTCAAATATATGTGTATTTCTGTCACATATTTAAATGCCGAAATGCAGCCTAAGGGGGAAAATTAAAATGCACATACTTAAAGAAAAAAAATACAGAGGCCATGATGTTGGTGTCCTCAGTATTACTGTTGATTATGAAAATTCTGCCAAATAATCCCCTCTCTGTGACTTTTGTGATTATGTGCCATGACTTTTCTTTTGTATCTGCAGATGTAGACTCTGTATTGCCTGAGCAGCATGTCTATAGAATTTGAAAATGCCCAAATGAGTGAACATGAGTGAGCCCAGTTACTGCAGTTTATAATTTAAACTCCACACATGCTGTTTAATGTCAAACTTGGATTGCATCAAAGAACTGAATAAAACCCTAAAAAAATCATACATACTGTAGATTGATTATGAATAACAAACTTTAAACACATGTCTATTTACTGATGCATTATTTAACCTTACTTTATTTATTCACCTTAAGTATTACACTCACTTGGTTATATAATTAATCATTAAGTAATCAATAATCTGAGAATTTATGGTTCACATAATACAGAATGTTCATTTCCTTATTTCAAATTTAGTTTACCATCTTTATTATAACCTCAGACTAATGTTGTTCTGCCTTTGGGGATTCCACACACCAGGAAGGGAATCACTGTCTTTGTTTAGCCATCTGTTCTACATAAAATCTTAGACAACACTGATCTGACAGTGGTGTGATTTGGAGAGACGGTTTCAAAATGACAACAATTTTACTTATGATAAATTACAGCTCAAAGCAAAGGTGTTAGGTTACTGACTGTCTGAGCTGACCTTATGACTAAAAAACTGTAGAGGAAAAGACAAATGCTTCTGAGCAAAAGCAGCAGATGTTATCTCCTAACATCTGTCATCTCCTTCACTTGTAAGTAATTTGTCTTCATTTGGGTGGTGCGTCCCACTGCAGCAGACTATTAGACAGGAAGAGATTTTCCCTGAATGCGCACACATTATGGATGGATTTTCATATGCTACTGCATCATCCTCCTGTCATGGGTCACTGACCGTGAAACACACGTGACCGTGTGATTTTATCTGTGGTTGCAAAATAATGATCACAGTAAAATATTCTTAGTAATGTACTCAAAGGAAATGTGGAGTATATTTTGCCATTTGTACTGGATGACATGATTGGATGCAAAGATTTGTGGAAGGGGAGGAGCGATGTTGTTGGATGGGCTGCAGAGAGTGAAGAGTGAAATAGTTCAAAAGAGGCAGATTATAGATAAACAGTGTCGTTGCAGAACAATGGGTTTCTGTGGAAGCAGAGAGAATGAATCAAGGTGGGAGCGCATCATCCGAGTTGGCAGAAGGATCTGTAGAATTCTCCTCCTTGCCTAGGCCAGACGTAACAAGATTATGAAAATTTTATATATTTGCTGGAAGGTGAAACACAGTGGCTGCATATCGCAAACCAGGATTAGTTGCCTTTTCATTTTATATCATCTAGTCTGGCCTCGACCATGAAGCTAGAGCGCGGGCGGCGGGCTTCTCTGGCGCTCACCCTCAACTTTGTGGCATTTGCTTTTGCCTTGTCAGCGATGACCACCAGCTACTGGTGCGAGGGAACCAGGAAGGTGCCCAAGCCCTTCTGCACAGGACCACCAGTGAAGGTGAAGCAGTGGTTTTGCATCCGCTACAACAGCTCCAACATAAACGACAGTCGACTGGTCCAGTACATTTTTGAGACTGGCGAGGAAAAGTTTTTAATGAGGAAGTTCCACACAGGCATATTCTTCTCCTGTGAGCAGGCTGCTGATATGAATGGTAAGACAGTTTCAGTTGGGTATTAAAACTGGAAATTGACTTACAAATACAAATTAATGGTTTCAAAATAGTATTCCAACTAATCCTCCATCCTTTGTGTCACTCAGGGATGTTGTAGCAGCTAATCACTAAAATGTTCCATGTCAAAGCTCAATGTCATCAAAGATGACTTTTTTTTTTTTGTATAATATTCTGCATTTACCAGAAAGTGAGGGTGCAATATAACAAGTTTACCAGCAGTTTGAATGTTAATAGAACAGACGGGTCCAGTGATTCTACTCTAATGCAAACTGATAATGTACACCTAAGCAAATTACTTAAGACTACAGGATACTGCAAAAACTTTTAAAAAAAAAGGGGGGGGAAACAATTAAAAGGCCAAAATGTACAATAACAATTAATATTGCTTGCAAAACTATACCAGTACCACATTAAAATAATTTATTTTAGCATGCATTAGCATTTATTTTAACATTGCATGTTTCATGATCTCTGGTAATAATATAATATGCTACAACAATATTATTTACTAAAATAAAGTAAATCAGGTTGTAATTTGCATGAAACCTTGAGACAAATTGTAATATGTGGTACTAAAATATATGACAAGTACCATAATTTACCACAGGTGTTTTAATGTTTAATTTCCACACGTAAGGGTTTGTGCACAGAGGATTATCGGAATGAGATGGCTGTTTAGGAAAGCTTCATTTTATTTACATTTTACAACAACAACAATAACAAGTTCCATATTTAAATAACTTATTAGATTCACACAGCATTCAAAACATGTATGCTCACTTTGTAGAAATAATACCAGCGCACATTCCGGCTTTTTTGTTTTTCTTCCTTTTTAAAATTGCTAAAATGAAATGAAAAGCAACAAAAGTTGCTTTTCACATGCAATCAGTTTTGGTGAATTATTTCTCACTACTACTCCATGTATTTTACTGAACATGTGGTGCCATGTTTATTTTCCATAATGAGCGTTTGTGCATGAAAACTTCCTTTGCACAAACTGCTGCTCTCATAATGTCAGTCCTAGTCTTCTTCTGTCTCTCGTGCTGCATTTGGTTCCACATTTGCTTTCATTTTTGCGTGGACTGTCTGTCTCACTCACTTTTCTGGCTTACAACTTTTCCTGCCTGAGCTCGCCACAGGTGCGGCTTATAGTCGGGAAATTAAAGTGTATATATGCAAGTTTCTAAAGAAAAAAGAAAAGCCATTATATATTTGAAGTTGTTACAATTCGAAGCTCCATTGTCCTGTTTCTTCCTGCACCAATCGAGCAGCCAATGTAGTATTATGTTTCTCAAAAACCATCTGCTAAGATGAACAAAATCTGGGCCTAAACACTTATAACTGTAACATGCCCAGGTCATTGTACTATACAAGGAAAAAGTATGAAATAAGAGATTTATCATTATCTGGATATATGTTGCCTATCAACACAATTTAAAAACTGATATTTTCTTGATTGGCATCTGAACTCTGAGTCTCTTCTTATCTCAATGTATGTCCATTTCTTACCTAATATACAATTTGTCTATTAAGACTATGTAACAGTCCAACACATCCTCATTTGGCCAAACACATAAAATCTACCTAAGCTTCCACTTTCTATAGAAATACATATTTCCTACAGGCACTGTATTACTATGTGTGTTTCATAGCAAAAATCGAATGGGATCAAAACATAACTTGTCTCTCCCCGTTAGCTACCACGCATACATTTTCCTGGAATAGGGTCCCATTGGGCGACCGGAAGGCAAAAGTACATAGGCACTCTATAGTAGGGCTGTACCAAATGCTTCAAGGGGGCAAGGAGATCACACTGTGATGAAATATACCTGCTTGTTTATTCCAGTTCTGTTTACAAGACTGCACTTTCTGCTGAAACATCTTATTGTGACTGTAGATATAGTAAACGCATAACATGTTGTAATGTATGTGTGTTGTAACAACTTGCTTTTATTCACAGGGTTCGACTGTCGAGACTTCTCAGAGATTGCACCTGAACATGAAAGAGGTTGGTCAAAATTATGGAAATAAAATGTTAATATATGGACATGTTAATATATGGACATATTCACACACACACACACACACACACACACACACACACACACACACACACACACACACACACACACACACATATATATATACTCAGCTAGTTCCTTTGTTAATTTTATCTTCAATTTACTCAGAACTACTTCTCATATCAAATCAGTGAAAGCTTATTTTTTGCAAAGCTCGCATGTTATGAGCATCTAACATCAGTAGCTGCTGTCCTGATTTCATAAATCCCTCCAGTCCAGATGATCAGGTTGAGAATGGCAGACCTGAGACCACATACATGTTTGCCTTAAAACAAGTGGGATTATTCAACAGAGGCAGGGTATTATCAGGACAACACAACTCAATCTCCCTTCCTCCATCTCTCCGTCTGTCCTCTGTGTTCCCAGGGGTCCTGTGGTTGTGTATAGTGGCCGAGAGTTTGTACCTCACTCTTCTCTTCACAGGCGGAGCTCTGATGACCCTGGAGCAGTGTCCCTACTTCAGTGTCATGAACAAACTGAAGCTCAGTGCCTTCGCTGCTGTATGCACAGCATTGTCAGGTAATGCAATTGGAATGAATTATAATGCTTTTTAGCCAACTGATCTTTACAAATGAATAGAAAAGATAATAGATAAATAAAGCACAATATGCTGCTGACATTTAGGTTGATGATTGTACATTAGATAACCCCTGCACTTTATAGTAATCTTTGAAATGTAACTGAGACAAGTTGTCAACAGAATATTGACAAAACTTTCAAGATGGTGTGTTGAACTTGATAGCAAATGGTTGCTTATTTCTAAATCCAGCAATTATATATACATATATATATATATATATATATATATATATATATATATATATATATATATATAGAGAGAGAGAGAGAGAGAGAGAGAGAGAGAGAGAGAGAGAGAGATAGACATATATAGATATAGATATATAGATATATATTATTGTGTGTGTTACTGACAAATGTGTATATATAAGTAGAAGTTGTCTTCTTAAAAGTAGTTTAGGTTGAATAGTCATTCCCTCTTGGCTCAGAATCTGCTCTCTACCTATAGCGGACTCTTTAGCTGCTAAACATAAACGCTCCACTATGTTCACCAGCTGGTTGTTAACAAGGTGCATTTCTATCCACACAAAAGTTAAAGTAGTTCTAAAAGCCGTGACACTGTTTAGCCTCACTAATTGAGAATATATCTTTTGCAGCTCTGACTGTGACAATTGTTGTTTACCTACAACTCAAAATGCCAGAGTTTTACACTGGGGTGATCCAACTATCTATAGTAAAAAAACATGCATGTAAAAGCTGCATTTTATGGGTTTCTGTCTTAAATTTGGAAAAGTTAATGAATTTTCATAATAATGTTTGAATTCAAAAGAGCTTCTTTTCAACTGTGCTTTGTGGGTAATTAATTCAGTAAAGCTGAGTTGACCAGAAGTAATGTGGCTGCATCATTATTTTCAGACTGATCAATCTCAGAAGATTTCAGAAAATATTCAAAAAAGAACCAGCTTTAGGTGATGTATTCAAAATGCTTGATTATTCAAACAACAGTCCAAAACACAGATATTCAGTTTATTATCATATATAATGAGAAAGTATCAAATCCTCTAATTAGAGGCTGGAAACTGAGAGTTTGTTGACATGTTGGCTTGAAATATAACTTCACAATGGTCACTGCATTCACAAAATCATAATTCACAACTGCATGCTAAAAAAAAGGGGTGCATCTTTGTGAAAGACAACTTTGTAGTAATGGAGAAAGAAAATAAACAGAGCAACACACTGTAAAACTTTGCTGTGAAATCTGAGGTTAATTACTGTGTTAAACACAGTAACGCTACTCTAAACAATCATTACAGTAGATTGCTCTATATTTTACAATAAATCACCCTAATGAACAAATTACTGTAGAAGATCACAGTTAAGAGTTACTGTATTATAATACAGTTAATCCCGATAATGTAATTAATTAACCCATCACAGTATTTAATTGGTTTATATTTTACAGTTAATCCCCCAATACTGTAAATACAGCTGAAATAACTTTTTTTCATTTCACAATAAGGACATACTACTGTACAGAAGCTCTCCTACTATAAGAAAATATAATTACAGTAACTTTGTGGATAATTACTGCAAGTACTGTAGATTTTAAGGTAGCAGTTTTACAGTATAGGTCAGGTTGGCTGAGGCGGGAGAAGTTGGCATTCAGCCCCACCCGTGAGCATACAGAGCAGCAAATGTGTTCACTCACTGCCTCTGAGGATTTGTTTGTGTAATCGGATTGGAGCTGGGGGCTATGGTTTTGGGCCTTGCAGGACCTACCCAAAGGAGCCCCCCCCTCCACACAGCCCCACTGTTACGAATTAATCCCAAGAAAAGCAGCTGCAGCAAGGCAGAGTGCTGGATCAGAGAGGGCCGGCATTCCTGACTGGGGTGGGGGTGGGGACGCCCAGCCAGTTCACCTCACCCACAGTCTGTCTATTAATATCACATATCTTATATTCGTAATATATAATGTTTGTAAGATCTATACGGTTAAAATACATCATTAAATATGGATGAAATCAACTGATCACTATTAGCTTTTTTTTTTAAACAAAATATAGAAGTGTTAATTTTAACACAACTCTCCTGTTGTTTGAAAGATTTAAGATTGTTGCATTTCTCTCAACTCAGTTGCAATCTGCAAACTCACCACTAGATGTCACCAGAAACTACACACTGTACCATTAAAAAGAATCATTAGCCCAGGTATAGCTAGTCATTGAATTACTACCTTGAGAGCCTGGAACTATCTTTTTTTTTTTTTTCTTGACAAATATACATAAACAATTCATAGATTATGAAAAACCTGAAATCATCTTTTGTCTGTCAAATGATTAATTTTATATTGCATTTTATTTGGGCTAGCACCACAAGCCTAAAATGAAGTAACATAAGGCCTTTCGTATTATGTGTTTATGTGGATTGTAGGTGAATCATAAATATTTATAATGTGTGATCAATGTTTTTAAAAATTAAAAACCATTTTAAAAATTAGTGCTTGGTGATTACCATGTTACAAAAAGCCAACTTTCACCCTGTCAATGTGTTACTAGAAACTAGGGTAACATTAAAGGGATAGTTCAGTATTTTTGACATGAATCTGTATAGCATCCCTATCATCAGTGTCGTACATTCACACTGACTTACCCCTGACAAAACGAAAGTAGTCCGGCAGGTTTCCGGGGGACACTAAAATAAAACGTCATGTCAATACAGAGTCATGTCAAAAATACCGAACTATCCCTTTAAGAGGGACAAAAAGATGTCGAGCAAAACATCAACGTAGGATTTCAGATGTTTATATTATTGCATATAGGTTGACATTCTCTGTTTTTAGGCCTTTGTGGGATGGTGGCCCACATGATGTTCACTACCATATTCCAGCTGGCTGTAGCTATGGGGCCAGAAGACTGGAAACCCAAGACCTGGGACTACAGCTGGTCTTATATGTGCGTAAGAACTTTTTACATCTACTAGAAAAATATGCTATTCCAGCCTTGGTTTAAGACAAACAAATGTACAGAAAATTCTTATATTCATTGGGGCTTTTTGTAGGAGTTATTACATTTGTGACAGGATAAATCAAAGTTTAAGCCAACATAGTCGCGGTTAGTGCCTCTCACGTTACCATAGATTTGTCTCACAGAGGTAACCATCGGCTTCTCTCAAAGATAAAAACACCTACTGTTGTTCTAAGGTAAAATCCCCAAAGTCTCTACAAACTAGATGAATAAATATTCCATCTCCTGATTAATGTCTCTTAGTCTGATATATCTTCTTCCTCAACTATTGAAAACATCATTGAGCCACGTCTGATGACATGTTCCCTCATTATGAAGAGTTTGGGGATGTTTGTTTTGTTTTGTTTCCTAATGTTTTCAGTCTCCAGAGAGTACCATATTTATAATATAAATATATAAATATTTAAAATTCTTAATTTTTCACAAGGTCAATTGTGTGCCTTCTAAGCCAGTGCAACTTGTGTATTAATTCTGGTTGTGCTTGCTTGAACCAATATCATGTGGTACACAGCTCTCAAAAATATTTCAAAATGTTTTAGTACGACTTTGCTAAGAGACATACTTATGAAGCCGATTTCAAACTCAAGGTTTTCAGTCATGACGTAATACTACTGCATCAGTACAACATGGGAATAGAGCGGCTCTGAGAGAATTCAACATTAATGAAATAAATGAATCAATACCATCGAAATGGAACAACACTTTTTGAAATCAGTACAGTGATGGCAACAAAAAACAAAGCATATATGCACTGTAGTGTTCCAAACAATGCGGTTTCAAAGCATACAGAAGCTGCAGAGAAAATCACAAGCAGATTAACAGTGGACTGATGTCTGAGTTTTTGGTCTTTTGTTTATATTTCATTCAAGAAAATCCTTAAAATAGGGTTTATCATCCAAAACCCTTTATTTGCACTTTGGGTGTCTGGAGAGTGAAAACATGATCATTGTTATTAGACTTTGGAGCCATTTCTAAACTCACGTTAATGTCCAGAATCTTCCAGACCAAACAATGTCACCCAGTGCAATGACATAACGCACTGATGTGTTTTTAATAATGTTTGGACTTTCGATATTCACACTATTTTAATACCAATTCATTGTTGGTTTGGCTCTGCACATGATATTTGTTGGCAATAAGGAAACTATAGAAAATCTGTTATATTCGTCAGTTAAATCATTTAATTATCTTTTAAAGAGATGTCTGACATTAATATAGGCAAAAAAGTAGGGTTGATTCAGATTCTGTTTTCAAACCTCTTCTCAGATTAGCGTGGGGCTCCTTCGGCACCTGTATGGGCTCTGCAGTGACAGCAATGAATAGGTACACAAAGACCATCATTGAATTCAAATACAAGCGACGGAACATCGAGAAGAGTCTAATGGTCAAGCAGGAGAGGATGGACCTGCATCTCTCTGAGAAGATGTGGGACATGTATGTACAGCCAGGGCTGCTGGTCAACGGCCACAAACCAATCACAGGTACAACATATGTGGACGAATTGGACAATGGACCAGAACAAGGAGAGGCCTACTGCTAAAGAATGGAGTCACCAGCCCTGTCCTTGTGCCCCACTGCAACACCTTTCTGGTGATTTGCTGGACCAAAATTCACTCCTGTATTTAAAATTCTAATACAGGACAATATTTGTGTGTTTTTGTTCTTTGCCAAATATGTGTCTGCAGTTGAGGCTTAGTGACTTTGTGCTACACCATAACACAGGAGAGGACAGATTGCGCTTGTACTACAACTTATGTGTCTAGAGGCAACACTGTGAATATTCTTGCCATTCTTATGTTATTGAAAATCAGATGGGATGCATTTTTTTCCCTCAAGCTGCTCCTCTGTACAGCTCATACATACCAAGATCAGCAAGCACTTATTACATTGATCACTACTTGGCAGGCATATTTACAATTTGTGCAAATGCAAGCATGTCTGTATGCTTGAGAAATAGTGTTAAAAGTACTTTTTCACACTGTTTATAGTGCAAAAATAAATATATTTTAACAGGGTGCTTGTATTACATCCTGCATCCATGTATTTTTGTAGTCCAACAGCAGTATTGTTATTATCCCTGTGCTGGTTTCTCTCCTGCAGTAATTGGATTCATTTAATCTTTTTCATATATGCTTTAATTCTGTCATAGCATTCAAAAAAATAAAATAAAAAATGTGCTCCCTTGTGTTGACTCATTAAGAACTGCCATCTGCCACCATGATGGTCACATCTCTTATGATTTACCATCAAATCAATGTGTTTTGTGGGATGTCATAGGTATAATGGATGCATTTTCCAATTAATCAAACATTGACAGAACAAGATTGAAATGGAGCGAAGGTAACTTTTCAATGAAGTAAGACTGACATCTGTTGGTTGACTTGGTACTACTGTACCAAGCATTTCATCATGCAACATACCACTATATCAGTTCAGTTCAATTACATTCTATTAAACCTAGATTATCTTTAACTTGTGCTTTACTACACAGCTGTGGTCATTTTTAAGTATGAAGTCCACCATGACCAAATATTTCAACCAGCCCACCCTCCCCATTCATCATATGTACGTGTGCCACATGACAAAGAATCCTTGAACACCTGCAAAATTGCAAAATTCCAAACTACACAGGTGCTGGTGATATAATAAGAATATAACAAAAGAAGTTTATATCAGTAATTCCATTCAAAAAATTAACTTGTATGTTCATTCTTTTCACACAGATTGACTCAAATGTTTATTTAAATTTTTATAATTATAACTGACAATGAATAAAAATCCCAAATTCAGTATCTCGTCAAATTTGAATATTACTTAAGATACAAAGATACAAAAAAAAAAATCTAGAAATGTTGTGCTACTGAAAAGCATGAACATGAAAAGGACAGAAATCGATATTTATGTCAGCACCTGCAAACACATCCGCCAGTTAGCAGATGTTCTCTGCTAAGGCTAGGCTTTCCAATTTAAGAACCTTAAATCTGTAGAGAGCTTAGAAATACATTCTGCAACACCCCTGCTGATGTGACAAAATTCACTTCAGATATAATGAAACCCTTTGAGAGGCAGAAGCCTCCAATTTACATACCAGGACAACATAGACATGGGCATTTACCTGCTCCACCTGATGTAGACGCCAGGAACCATGTGAAGAATCATTCTATTTGACCTTTATACATGAATGAGATGACCCTGCTCATTTGCAGGTAGACCATACTGGTAGCATGGAGTATTACACGTTCTGACTAAAACAGGATGTTTAACATGCTCTAGTGCAGCAGTTCCCAAACTTTTTTAGCTGTGCACCCCCATCTATATCCCAGCCTGGTTGACGCACCCCCTATTTTCCACACTTTCCAAAAAACACAACTACATTTCTTAAGGCAGCATGTTTAGTTCTGCTCAACCAGAACACGTCATCTAATGATCAAATTAACAAAAGAGCATCTGAATTAAATTGAAATGTACCAAAGTTTTATAATAATACAACACATTAAAATTTATAGCAGGAGATGACACAGGAAGTATGATGGAGGGAGCAGGATATTTAAACCACAGCAACACTAGTCTGATGATATTGGACAGGATATTATGGGATATTATGTTATGGCTGCTGTTTGGTTGATGTTTTTGAATGAATGATCATTCATCATCTTGTTAAAAGGATGTAACACTGAGGGGCTTTCACATTGTCCTGATTTAGTCGCTTTAAACGGAATAAAGTTGGTTTCCTTGGATAGTTCACTTTGTTTGTCCAGTTGTAAAAACTCATAGAACTCTGGTCCAAACAAACCAACTCTGGTCCACTTGAAAATGGGGGGTCTCGGTTTGTATCAAGTGAATCCTGGTCTGGTTCTATATCCTGCAGCGATAATCCTGAAGGATCTTTGCTGCAGCAATCACCTGCAGCAAAATAACCTGCATTTCAATGATTGGCTGACATGCAGGAAGAATGCATATGTAGCCTGACAGCAAAGGGATCCACTCTCTGGGTAGATTGTTATGCCAGAAGATAACGTAACATAAACATAAAATAATTAATTCATTAAACCAGATTTATTAATACAATGCTATGTGAAAAAGTGCTTGTGTTTTACCCTGTCCTCCACCCACAGTACTTGAAACAGCTCATCAGACTGAGCAGCCTCCAACAGTTGACTGTAGTAACTGTAGTAGAAGAGTGAAGTAACAGGAATAAGTAGGATGCACCAGGGCCATAGACCTACCAGCTCTGCACCAGAGACCCCCACCCCATTTCTCTCCTAGACCTAGACCCTTGAAATTGAGGTGAATAAAGGGATCTAGGTTAATAAAGGGGAACTATAGACTGCCTGTTCTCACTTGAACTGTCTTAAAGGATTATGGGCCTACTCCACTGAACTTCCATTTCTGGAAATCTTGCCTGCCCATCTATTTAAACTACTGTAAAACTAATTCATCATATCGTCTCTGTTACTTGCATACAAGATATTAAATTAACCTGTGACAATTGTTTGCTCACTCCCATTACAAGGGATGAGAACATGGTGTAGGATCCTGTATAGACCTTGTCTACTGTACTTGGAGCAGCATCGTTGGGATATGAGAAACACAAACCCAAATGTGGGTCTTGTGTAATGGTAAAGGTTCTATTGCAACTGCTGTTTTTGTCCTATAGCTACACTACGCTTTGGTGAATTGTTTTTTTTTAGTTTGGTGATTAGATATGTTTTTATTATTAATAATCTTTATCCACTGAGCACTTCCAGAATTCAGTTTACTAGAAGTTCCCAAACTTTTTTAAAATGAAAACCTAAGGCAAAGAAATATTCTCCTTGAACTGATACAATAGACTCAGGGAAAAATATCATCTTTTAATTGTCAGAATTAGCAAAACAGCTACAGAATAAACAAAACAGTACAATCAATTTCTAAAACATTAGAGCATTACATACATGCCGATGTCTTGACCCAATATACAAAAGTTATTACAGGTCTCTATATATAAATATATGCATTTTCATGCATTTACTTTTAATTGGGGTGATTTGGCATTCCACTATATAAAATTACAAATCAACCCATCAATCATTATTTATAACTTTTAGATGCTGCACACACTAGAGCTCAAGTAGGCCTACATCATGGGTTATATCCTTTTTGGCCTTTGTAGTAGTGTGTAAAGCATGTGAGGTTTAGTTGAGTGTAGGTAGCAACAGGTTGTGGTCAAGTGATGATGAGATCGTTATAACCTTGATGTGGATTGTCCTGAATATATTTCTTGATGTACCAACAAGAGACATGAGCCTTGAGGTTTTCTTCAACCAGAAAGTCCATGGCAGCCTGTAACATACAGAGTATGAGTAGAGTATATATATATATATACAGAGTAGAGTATATATAAACTGTAAAAATTGTATTTTCTTAGGTAATTACGGTATACAGTATGGCCTATACTAAATATTTCAAAGTTTACGGTAAATCTTACCTTTGACAGCAGTGCTGCAACACCTTGGGCCCTGAATGACTCTGGTACATATGTCGATATTAAATCCACCTCCTTCTCCCCTGTGAATTTGTAGAGCAGGGTTGCACAGTCAAGGGCCCCTGTGGACAGAGGACATGGATGATTTCACACCACATTTAGAAATGATTGGGCTTTAATGCTGGAGTACAACAGGTGTGCACAGTGAGCTAGATGCATTAAGAAGCTAAATAGGGACCCACAGCCAAAACGAGCAAAATACACATGACTATTATATAACTATTATGTGAGGAACATGGAAAGTAAGCTTGAAGTCCAAAACACACATGGCTGGCCATTTAATTCTAATGAAATATGTCAACTAAATAAATATGAATATTTTAACTTGTATAGTAGCTACCCGTTTGGGATCAAAATATTATACTGGAGGGCAACTATAAAGATAAAATCTAACCACCTTTCTGGATATATAGCTATTTAAGTGTCCCTCACTTCCCTGCTACGACTGTCAGTGTTTTTGCCCAAAATGTACTAAACCAATTGCAAAGACGGACAATTACGTTACGCCAAACTGTGACTGTAGTAACAAATCTTATAAACTAAAGGTTTGAAGAACAATTGCGCTTGAGCAAGCAGACACGTCATTCTGGAATTAGTCCACTGAACATAAATACAGGAGGCCGCGAGTAAGACCCCGGGCTCCCTTACACGATCGACGCCCGCGCCAGAGCTCGAAGCCCGGAGCGCTCTCTGCTTACCGGCCTCGCCGCCCAGAGTGACGCTGAAGCGCTGCTTCTGCCGTTCATGTTCCACCGTGAACCTGCAGCTGGAGCTAAGCGCAGTAGAGGCAGTCGGGTAAGACTTAATTTTAAAAGTTAACACTGTGAGTCTGGAAAACATTTTAAACGCCATTTATGCATGAAAAAACCGAGGACACTTGTTACGAGTCATAATGTAGCAGTATTACACATAAATCCCTCTAGAGGGCGCCAGCTAATCACAACACAATCTGATTTTTATTGCCATGATCTTTCGTTGACCTCCACGACTTATTCACTGCTCAGCCACGACCCACATCACAACCACAGTCATTATTTAATAATGAGAAAGCATTTTTATAATAGGATTTACTCTCTTTTACTCTCAGGTTTTGACTGTACTGCAGATTATCTATTCAGTTTTAACTTTCAGAACAGTATGTGTGTCATCAGTGCCTTAAACCAGTTCTTAAAAAATGTAAAATGTTTTTATGTCAATGACCCCTAAATTCACAAAAACGAGACCACAGATCCCATTTGATAAGATATTTGCTTTATATATTTTATAACATAAAGTGTAGAAAAACACATGATGCCAAAATCATGGAGGAATGAGCAACCTGAACAAAAATAAATAAATTAATGAGTCTTTTCATAAATAAATATGACTATGAATCTGCACATTTATTTATTTAATAAATTTATATGTGTATTTTTCCTATTGCGCACAAATGCTGCATTTATTTGATTTTCCATTTTATTTATTAATTTTTACATTTATGTATTTATATATTCATCCTCTATTTATCTCTCTGTGTTTCCACCTCAAGTGTATATAAAGTATAGAAAATACTATTTGAAATTAAATTAATTCATGTCAAAAGTGAAAATAATACAGGAAAATAAATATTTTAATTCATGTTAATTAAATAAAGATTTTTTTTTAATATGGCAGTCCTTACATTCTGTCATTATTTTACTTATGGATGGAATTATAGTGACAATTTTTTTTTTTCTGGGACCCCTGGAGGTCCCCACCAAGGAGCCCTGGAGGTCCCCACTTAGGAACCACTGCCTTAAACTCTAAATAAAAGTATACTTTGTAAATTGGTTATTCATATGATTAGATTAGTTCAAAGGCATGAATACTTTATTTATATCCAAAATGTAATCAAGTCCAAAAATACATGAAGAGACACAATGTTTTATTCATGATCAACTGTTTTTATGCAGTCCCATGATAATCATATTATGACATGTCCGTTTGTCAAGCAGTATAACATATACAAAAAAACAAGTCTTTCTAAAACAGTAACATTATGTCAAGAAAATAATGAAAACTATCCATCCAAGGTTGCCAGAGTTCAAGGTAACTTCTTTAAATGTCTATAAGGTGTCTGACTAACAGTTCAAAATGTCCAATGAGAAAAACTGATTGGACATTTTGGCTGAAACAAATGCATTTTAGCATTTTGTTCTTGAAAGATTAGTCAAAAGTAATCAACTAATCGATTAATTTACAGCTTGTTGTCATTTGGTATAACTAAAATTCATGTTACAGTACATGAATTCATGTTCAGCAGGACAAAAATTATCCTATTTCTCAAAAGACCATATTATCAATATAAGAAAGACCCACATTCTACAGGAGCTTCTCTTCTTAAGTGTATTGAAAAACTGGATAAAACATTGTTTCACACAAACAATATTATGAGTATTATTTCTAGACTGTCAGCATGGAGGACTGTGAATAAAATATTGTTGCTGTCTTTTCCATCCAACACTTTTTTTCACCTTCACCAGGAAATCTTTCATCATAAATAAAACAGTCATTACATTGCGAGGCTACATATGGCAGCAGCAGCATCCCTACATCATGTCAGTGACAGCAGCATTCTTCACTCCTGCAGCCATCACAGTGAAGAACACATTAGGGAAGAAGGATCTGGCATATATGGCTACCTTAGGGAGCGAAGGAGCAATTAACACCTCTTTCTTCTTGTTGTTTAAAGTCTTCACAATCTCAGTGGCTGCCTCACTTGGAGAAACACCGAGTGGTTTCTTAGTAATAAACCCTGCAGAGAGAAAGAAGATATAGAAAGAAGGCTGATGAGTTTGCATATGCATATACTATATATTTTTTTTCTGTTGCAGTGGTAGCTCTCTCTCTCAATAATTTTATTCAAAAAGTGAAATTTGCATAACGTATACATTCATCTCACACAGACTGACATATTTCAAGTGTTTATTTCTTTTAATATTGATTAACTGCCAACTAATGAAAACCCCAAAGTGAGGCTCTCAGATAATTAGAATATTGTGAAATGGTTCAAAATTGAAAAGATTGGTGCCACGGTCTAATGAGCTAATTAACTCAAAACACCTGCAAAGACCTTTAAATGGTCTCTTGGCCTAGTTCTGTAGGCTACACATTCATCAGGAAGACTGCTGACTTAACAGATGTCCTAAAGATGACTATTGACACCGTGCAAAAGAGGGCAAGACACAAAAGGTCATTGCTCAAGAGGCTGGCTGTTCATAGAACTGTGTCCAAGAAAAATGATAGAGAGGCAAAGGGAAGGAAAAGATGTGGTAGAAAACAAGTGTACAAGCAATAGGGATAACCGCATCCTAGAGAGGATTGTGAAACAAAACCCATTCAAAAATGTGGAGGAAATTCACAAAGAGTGGACTGTAGCTGGAGTCAGTGCTTCAACAACCACCACACAGATGTATGCAAGACATTAGTGTCAGCTTGCATTCCTCATGTCAAGCCACTCTTGAACAAGAGGCAGCGTCAGAAGCATCTGGGCTAAAGACAAAAAGGACTAGACTGCTGCTCAGTAGTCCAAAGATATGTTCTCTAATTAAATTAAACTGGTGTTGGTCCACTGCATTTTCTTAGGTTCAAGGTCAATGCAGCCGTCTACCAGGAAGTTTTAAAGCACTTCATGCTCCCTGCTGCTGACCACCTTTTATGGAGATGCAGATTTAATTTTCCAACAGGACTTAGAACAGGCACAAAGTGCCAAAACTACCAGTATATGATTCAAGGATCATGGTATCCCTGTTCTTGATTGGCCAGCAAACTTGCCTGATCTTAACCCCATAGAAAATCGTTGGGGTACTTTTCATGTTCATACTTTTTTGTATCAGTCTTAAGTAATATTCAAATTTTCTAGATTTGAGATACTAAATTTGTGATTTTCATTATTTGTCAGTTATAATCATCAAAACTAAAATAAATAAACATATAAATAAACATTTTACTGAATTTGAAAAATGTGGCCACATCTATCTCTGCTCCTTATAAACTCCAATAGAAACATTTTCAGAGAGAAGCAGAATGAAGTTTTGTTTTCAACTTGACAGTGTCTCCAAAATATTTACTGTAGAAACACCAAATCACATCAAAACCTTTGTGAAGTCCTTACAGCAGTGATCGTCCATGCTATTTTCTGATAGGAGCTACCATTTTGTCAGGTGAAGCTCAAAAGAGAGACCAAGGCAGAGGGAGAAAAATGCTGTTATTGCTACAGCTACGACCTCAAGTTGCCGTGGTAACCTTTGAGGTTTCAGGCTCATTAAGGCTTATAAATAAACACCTGCCTCCCATTAACATGTTTAATCACTGCCCCACTCATAGACGTAAATCATAAATCAGGCTGATGAAATGCAGGTCATCATAATTTTGTCACCTTACACATACACCTCAGTGAAAACTACTACTAACACATTATTTGATTTCTTTTATGAGAAGTCTGAAAAAAATATGCAATTTCCAAATCTCAAATATATATAGTAAATCTGTTGGAATAAATACTTACAATAGAAAATGTTTGTTGTAGGTGAGCTCCTTGTATACAATATCATAAATTTACTAGTATTATTTGTTTGTAAACTCTTTAGAAGCTTATCATAAATTACACTCTCCGTCATTAGCCCCAGGAGCCCTTTCATATTTCCCCAGAGGACATTTTCTAGTTTGATTTTGCTATTGCAAATTTTTGTTTCATTGTAACTAATGATTATTTCCATAATTAACAACTTGCTTAGTTGTTTGGACTATCAAACATCAGAAAACTGTCAACTATTACTGTTTCCCAATGCCCAAGATGACATATTCAAATGTCTTTTTTTTTCAACCCAGACAGTCCATGACCCAAAGATAATTCTGTTTGCTGTTACAGGACTATTGAAACCAGAAAATATTCACATTAAAAAGCTCGAATGAGAGAATATACTCTTTTTTTATTTAAAAAATCTCAAAATGATTATTCAATTTTAAAAAAGCAGCATGCAGTTTAAGTTAATAGTTATAGATAATAATCAAATAATTGACCATTTGTTTGTTACATAGTAGCATGTCTAATAGTGCATTAAGACATATAGAATTTGTCCACATAGAGTTACTTAAGACTTTCCATTTCAGTTTCATTCAATTTCAATTTCCTCTAAAAACTTATATTCTTGGCACCATAATATTGTAAAAAATCTCAAATCGCCAGAATGGAAATGAAATATTAACATTTATTCATCATGGATCAAAGTATTGGTAGTTTTAATGGTGCAAAACCAAAGGTAAAAATTACCCAAATCATCCCCTGGCAAATGCAATATATGCATTTTCATAGTAATCTGAGCAGTACTTGGAAAGATACTGCATTTTACTTTAACTCTACTTCTGCCTGCTTTCTTTTTATTTCACTCACATGACCAGATGGATTTGGAGGGGGCTGCCTCTGTCGCACAGCTGCTGATGAAGGTGTGGTTTATGGTGCTGACGGAGATGCCGTACTCCTCCACTTCAGCCCTCAGACAGTCAAAGAAGGCCTGAACTGCATGTTTAGAGGCTGCATCTGGAATATACAAATTTATATGGCTCTCACTCATAACAGGTTACAATTAATATAGCCTACAAACCATTACTCATTTCAATATCAATATAATTAAAGCTCATCTCATCAACTGAGAATATTATCTATTGCATGTGCCAACAATAGCACCTAAGAATTTTAAATGTCGTGTGTATCTTCCATAGTAAAAACCCTGAACTCACATGCAGTGCGAAAGGGCACAGCTATTTTTCCCTGAATGCTAGTGACCAGAAGCAGGTGACCTGTCCTCCTGGAGATCATGGAGGGAAGCACACCTGAAACAGAAACATCACACACTTTGCAAAACCAGAACAAGCGAGCAAACAAAAACATGACAGTCTCAAAGCTTTTATGATGAATTGAGTGAATTTTCTCCTCATGCAGACTGAACTGCAATTCCTACCTTTAGCCAGTGTGGCCGGACCAAAGTAGTTGTTGTCCATCAGTAACTTGTCCATCTCCAGAGACAGACTCTGTGCAGGTGCTTTGACCTTCATACTGCTGTTGAGGATGAGAATATCCAGACAGCCATAACACTCCACAATCTCTGTGATGGCTTCAGGCATGCTCTCCATATCTCCAAAATCCAACAGCACCAGCTTAGGGGGAAATGTCTGGAGGAGGAGAAGCAACAGTAAAGGGACAGTCATCTGCCATCATTTTTTTTTTGTTTTTATCTTGTTTTGGTGCTGGTGTACTCACTACACGTGGGTCTGATGCATTAGCCAAGTCATCAGCAAGTTCTTCAAGTTTCTCCCAGCTTTTCCCACAGAGGATCAGCCTCGCCCCTCCTTTGTGAAACACACTTGCACATTCTTAATTGATGAATTAAGAAATTAAGAAGACAGAGAACAATGTCAAATCAAATATATAGAAAATAAAAAATATATAAAATATTTACAGTCCAGGCCAAAAGTTTGGACACACCTCATTAAATGTGTTTTCTTTATTTTCATGATTATTTACTATGAATGAAACATGTTTATGGTGTTATCTACTTAACAAAAAAATCAATCAGAGCAAATGGTGGCTATTTTGTGGAAGCTGGAATATAAAACATGTTTTCAGTTATTTCACCTGTTTTAAGTACATAACTCCACATGTGTTCATCCATAGTTTTTTGATGCCTTCAGTGAGAATCTACAATGTAAATAGTCATGAAAATAAAGAAAACACATTGAATGAGAAGGTGTGTCCAAACTTTTGACCTGTAAAATAGAAAATAAAAAGAATACCTTTTCCGAGTCCAGATAAAGCATCACTTAAAACCACCACCTTATTGCGTACTGATGTTTTGGACAACAGACTGATAACCACACCATAGAGGTAGAAAAATCCAGCTGTCAGCACCACTACACAGGGCACCAGGAGAACAGTGGTCAGCCATGTTGAGTCCATCTCTTGTAGGATATCCTGAAATAGTTTCATTCTTATTAAATATTAATAAATATTGTTATTTTTAAATATGCAAAATTTCCAGTAAACAATCCTTAAAAATGCTTACACAAATGTAGTGTGACATTTGAGAATTGTGCTTATTCACTTTCTGGGTGAAAACTAGATGAAAAGATTGATATCACTCTCATATGGTAGACTCATAGCATAATTGTCTTACAAATATACAATATGCAAAAAGAAATAGATCCATCATCAATTGTCTAACAAATGACTTAGGCAGAATTGTGCCTTGACTAAGGCATTTTTGTCTAACATAAATACAAACAACATCTATCATACCTTGAAGCAAATGGGTAATTTTAAGTTTAGATACAGAGCTCATGATTCCTTTGATTGACTGTCAACAAATTTGTGGTCAGACACCTTTTCCTCTTTGCTATTTTATTTGTATCAAAACTGCCTAATTCAAATGACTGACTTAAGCAGATAATGTTTTGTGGATTCTCATAAGTGTTTTGAATGGCCAATGACATAGGGAGAAAGACATGGTGATGTACCAGTGGTAGGGGAGTAAAGTTATGCAAATATCTTAATTTGGCAAAAAAAAAAGGACTTAGGCAATTATGCTATGAGGCTAACAATATGGAAATAGGGTGAAACAGCTAGTAACATAGGTAACTAACCCTTACCCAAAAGGTCCACGTCACACCTTTCAGTCAATTGTTTTTTTGATGTAAAATGTTGTACGAATTAAACACATAACATATAACAGCAAGTTTTAGTACCTTTAAACAGGGCTGGGTAGTTTCCAGTCTTTGTGCTATGCTAAGTGATTGCTGATGACAGCTTCAGGTGTGAGAGTGGTCTCTTTTCATCTAAGAAAGAGAATTTCCCCAAAATGTCAGCTAACGGGTATTTGTTGTCAAAGTATGTTTCAAGATGGAAACATACTTTTTCTGATGATACAGATGAGATGGGATGGGTCTACTCAACATGATTTACATAAAAAAAGGAGCATTTCATACCCAAAGGCTCTCCGGCTGCATTACATTGGAATCCATCTCACCTTCTATTTTAAACATACAGTAACTATAGTCTTACAATTCTGAAACAAAAGCAGAGGGAAAGATTTTTAACCTTGTTCAAGGTTAACATCAGGTTGGAGCAAACATGATTTGTTGACTCTCTAGTACTGGTACTGGTAACTGGTTTGTGTTGTACAGTATGGGTTTAAAGCAGTTATATAAGAATTATAAGAATTCAAATCTTATTTTTTAACTTTCAACTCCAACATTTAACTTTATAAATCCATGGTTTAAACATTCTAAACACACTTTCAACCCAATCTTTCATTCAGTCCTTACTACAAATTTTAGACAAACAAAACGTTTTTCATAGAATAGGGCCTCTACTTAATGCTAGAATACAATAAGGGGGTTACTTTTAGTTGTTTAAAGATTTTCAGAAGCTATTGACTGCATAAATCATATCAATTTCAAACACCTAGAATCTGGTACTGAGATTTTGTTTGTCTTCTTCCGCTTTATCTGAGGTTGGGTTGTAAGGGCAGCAGCTTCAGCAGCTTCAGAAGGGAATCCCAGACTTCCCTCTCCCCAGCCACTTTGTCCAGCACTTTCAGGGGAACCCCAAGGCATTCCCAGGCCACCCAAGAGTCACAGTCACTCCAGCGTGTCCTGGGTCTTCCCCAGGACCACCTCCTGGAGGGACATGCCCAGAACACCTCATGAGGGAGGCATCCAGGAGGCATCCTTACTAGATGTCCGAGCCACCTTATCTGTCTTCTCTCAAGGAGAAGCGGTTCTATTCTACCCAGCCACCCTGCAAAGGAAACTCATTTAATCTGCTTGTATTCACAATCTTGTCCTTTTGTTCACTACCCAAAGCTCATGACCATAGGTGAGGGTAGGAACGTAGATTGGCTGGTAAATCAAGAGCTTTCAGCTCAGCTCCTTCTTAACCACGATGGACTTGTGCAGAGCCCGCATCAGGGCCCCATATCTGCCTGTCAATCTCCCACTCCATACCTTCCTCACTTGTCAACAAGACCCAAATATACCTGAACTCCTCCACTTGAGGCTGGACCTGACCCAGAGTCAGCACTCAACCCTTTTCTGGCTGAGAATCATGGCCTCAGATTTGGACGCTCTGATTTTCATCCCAGCCGCGTCACTCGGCTGTGAACTGCTCCAGTGAGAGATCATCCTCACATAGCAGTGACCCTATCCTGAGGTCATTAAAACACATCCCTCAGTAACCTGGCTGCATTTAGAAATTCTGTCCATAAAGGTTATAAACAGAATCAGTGACAAAGGGCAGCCCTGACAAAGTCCAACCCCCACTCAAGACAAGTCCGACTTATTACCGGCATGCAGACCAAGCTCTGGTACTGGGGGTACAGGGACCAGATGGCCCATATCAATAGGTTTACAACCCCATACTCCCGGAGCACCCCCCACAGGACTCCTCAAGGGACACAATCTAACACCTTCTTAAAGGCCACAAAGTACATGTAGACTGGTGGGGCGAATCATTACCTGCCCTATTTAAGTCAGCTTGTCTCTGTGTTCTGTGCCTGGTTATTGTTTCTACCTTCCGCATGAGCTCTGGATCTTTAGCTTTTCCTGTTGTATCGCTCTTCCTGCCAGTAACGCTGACCCTGT
The DNA here is from genome assembly GCA_030544235.1 of Lepturacanthus savala. Taxonomy (NCBI): domain Eukaryota; kingdom Metazoa; phylum Chordata; class Actinopteri; order Scombriformes; family Trichiuridae; genus Lepturacanthus; species Lepturacanthus savala. The sequence continues at coordinate 20,859,583 of CM060482.1, forward strand.
TTAGCCTTGTGTTTTTTCCCATTTTTTGTCACCTTTCTACCTGGGATTTTGCCTTTCATTTGGACTGTTTTTTGTATGATTTTTGTTGTCCACCCAGGCTTCCTTATTTCTGCCATTAAAGACATTTTTGACTCTGTACCATCTGCTCTTGGGTCCATCCTTTACAAAACCTGATCATTAATCAAATTTAAGAGGTAAGGGTACTAGAAATCCAAATTTGTTGCTATGTACTGTTTGGAGGTCAGTGCCAATCTCATTTATGTAAGTTATACCTTATGGTTGTAATTGGGTAAATGTGAAGTTTATTTGTGCATGTTTTGGTATGCTTGCAGTTTTACAATCTAGGAATTTGTCTTGATTATAACAGTTGTTGCCTCCTCCTGCATTAGAACCTTCAGTACAACAAAGACCAGGAGAAGTCCTGTGATATTGTTTGTATTTAGAGGCCTATTAGGACCAGCTGTTTTGCCCTGACTTGATTCTTAAAGGAAAAGTTACAGCAAGGTGTTTTAAAGGAATCGGTAATTTGTTTGTGTGTTTCAGTAAGTGTTTTTTGCTGTTTCTGAAGGAATCAGAAAGTGGTATGAACAGGAAAAGTAAGTTGGTTTGAAGGTATCTAGAATGGCTGTTGAATGTTGAGATTATAGATTGATTATAAGGTTGGTGTGGTTGTTTGTGTAAGGGGGCAAATAGGAAACTATTTTGATAGAAAAATCAGAGCAGAACTTGGATGGTCCTATAAAATACATGTATCAGAATTATGGTACCAATAGCATAAAATGTGTAGCAACCTGGGGATTTTTTTTTTTTAAATAATAGCGGGTGATGGCCTTCTTGAATTTCCACAAAATGGGACATTTGGGATTAGCTTCACTTACTGACATTAAAAAGAAAATAACTCAATTGGAAGAAATATAAAAACACAACGCAAGCTAAAACTAAGGATAACAACCAAGTGGACGAGTCCACTACAATCCACAAACCTATTAAAAACAATGAAATCTTAAAAACTTAAATTTAAAGTTGAGTTAATTGAACAAACAAAAAACACAAACGAGTTAAAATAGGACAAGTACAACATAAAAAAAGAATAACCTATACAGTTAAAGTCTTTCATAAGCACAAAAAGCAAAGTAATGATTAAAACAAAAGATTAAATACTATATTATTGTTCTTTTTTTTGTTGATGTTTGTCATTTTGTGTTTGTTACTATGATGGTATTTTATTTATGTTCTTTTTCTTTACGTTTAGTGCTCTTGTTTTTGTTAGGTTTGTAGTCTTGTAAGCCTATACAGGCTGGGTACCTTATTGTGAATGATACTTGAAACTAACTGTTTCCTTCATATTCTCTCTTAAAACCACAACAATGACAGTTTTTTTGTTTTCCTTACATTATAAATAATGGCACTCGTGTGCTACTTTTGTACAGCTGGACATTTGAAGGTAACCTTTTGGTTTAGGTTTACCATGCCAGGCACTGGGTGTTTGTCCAAGAAGGGGCTTCTAAATATAAACTGCCCTGGAAATAGATATTAGATCTATCACTGTATCTCTGTCAGACTAAATGTCACTGAGAGTATACTCACACATTTTTCCAAAACAATGTCAACAGATTCATACAAACAACAAAATATTAAAGGACAAAGAAGCAGAGCGCCTGTTACTTTATGCAGAGGTTATTACATGAAACTTTTTTCCATATTTTTCACAAATGACTGACTACCAAGGAGAGCAATTCACTTCTGACTTGACTGAGTCATCTGACCTGAATATAGCAAGACATGAATTAACGGCCAACACTTACTTACTGCTTGGATTTCTCAGGCCTCTGCAGGTATTGAGGAGCTGTAGCTGCACGCCTCAGCTCATTTAAAGAGCTTCTCTGACATGACAGCTGGCCAGCCTACTACAGCAATACTTTGGGATTTGAGCTCTTTTAATAGCAGCACAGCTGACTCAGTTATTTTCAATGCATGTTGTCAACGTGTTATGTTTAGAATGACAGTTGAGTAAGAGGTGTTTTCATTGGCTGCGTTGTGGCTTCCTTTATACAAAATTTCCCATGAACAATACTGAATAATTACATTATCTATCTATCTATCGATCTATCTATCTATCTATCTATCTATCTATCTATCTATCTATCTATCTATCTATCTATCTATCTATCTATGAATGAATGAAAAGCCCCTAAAAACAACAAATATTTACCAGTCTTAATTTCCATGACAACACTTTTGTCTATCCATAAACATGTGTTGTTTTTACTTTGTTTCCAGACCAGCGGAGCAGAGGCGCTGCTAGCTACTAGCTGCTAGCTACTAGCTGCTAGCTAATGGTATTTTTTTGTTTCCCCCTTCAAACTCAGTAAATAAGCAATCCAACAACCGCAAAACACTGTGGTGAATGAGTTGTGACCTGCACATTCACCATTCTATGAGATAATAATGGAAAAATTATGAAACAGAGCTGTTTTTAACGAATATGTAACTTCAGACATGGCTGCTCGGCAGAGTGATCTCAAAACAAGGAAACAAGTCCAGCATCACTGGGACTGCCTGAGGTGCACATGCTGTGTCACTCACCTTACTGTAGAAGGTGGTTCGGAGTATTTGCTTTGTGTGTAATAATGTTACAATTATTATTTCATATTAATTGCTATATATATGAGCTATAGATATGCTAAAGTATAATTTCCCCTCATCAGTAGTAGTTTACAGTAGCAGCCCAGTTCAAGACTTCTGATTGCTACCCACTGATGACTTTTGCCTAGACTGTATGAAAGAAAAAAACAGTAAAAAGATTTGTAAAATAAATAAATAAAATTAAAATGATCTGAAAACAGCCCTCACTTGTAAAATATTGCAAATGCTTAACAGAAAAGCTCAAACATTCGAGTATATATAACTTGAGCATTATAAGTATTTTAACAAAAAAATCAAAGTTTTTTATTTTTTTATAGAAGCATATCAGACATGTACAGACATATACAGTACATCCTAAAAACGCGTAGGTGTGGTTTTATTTTGAAGGTTTTACCAGATATCGCGTGTTGACCGTGTCTGTCTTGACATTGGGGAGATTTCTGTGGCTTTTTGCTGCACTGACACAGCTGACAGGCTGCCCGCTGTCATTCCCCTCAGACAAGCCGGACCTGCTTGTTGTTACACAGAAAGACAATAGGTATCATGTCGGATTTCGATGAATTTGAGAAACAGCTCAGCGAAAATCGACAAGGTAAGTGTTAACGGTCTCTGTCCGTGCCCCCAATTCTGCAAGCTAGCGATGCAACGCTTCTTCACACAGCGCGTAACGTCAGAGCTCCATTTATTTCATGAATGAACTGTTATTACCCTGTGACCTGACAGCAACTTTAACGTAGAGTTGTCGCTTCTATGACTTAGCTTATATGCTGTTGTCATATTAATATATGGCTCCGTGATGCCGGTAACCTCTTAACCACTACACAGCCATTACTGCACAGTACTGACGGCAGTCACTGCACCGGTAATATTCAACTTCCTTCACGGTACGAAACTCCTATGACATTTACGTATTAATAACCTCCTTCTCCTCTGCATAGAAAAATAACGCGTAGAAATGGTTCTTTTACTTATTTTTTTAATAACTGGGATTCAGTCTTAAATTCGGCACACACCATGGGACATAATTATTGATCCAAAGTACAGGACTAAAACCTACAATAAGGCTGCTTTGAGTTTTTTCTTCTCTGCATGAAAGCAGCCGGAAATCTTGATGTTTTTAAACCTAAAATTAAATTCCACCTTTTGCTTAATTGTATTGCATTTTTCTTTATCATTATTTTATTATTGTTATAGCTTTAAGATCTCGTGGTATTTTTTTCAGGTTTTTGTTTTTTGTGTGCATCAGTCTAAAACTATTTAGATTTTTTACTGTCTACAATTGTTATTCTCTGCCTGTCAGTCATCTGCACATTGAATTGCATTAACCTGCATAAAATATGCTATAATAATAAAGCTGAATTGACATAATTATAATATTTTTGTAATTATTTCACTGATACAACTGATCGGCAAAACAATAATATAATGATGCCAATCATATTAAAAACAATATTTCTCATTATAACTTCATCTCTATAACTTCATAATTTTCATTTGTGTTGTTCTCAGCAGAAAGCAGAAATATACAGAAATATATATTCATGATATATAACTTGTTGGATGCTTAATCAATTACTCAATTGAAAGAAAACAATCAGATTTTTTTCATTTTTGAAAAGCAAAAAATGCCGAACTTTCTGTAGTTACAGCTTCTCCAACAAAGTATTGCTGCTTTTTTTGTCTTACGTGATAATAATTGAGTTTGTTTTAAAGACTTTCAAAGATGTCACCTTGGGCTTTAGGAATTTTTTCCCCTGATTTCTGACGTGACATTTGAAAATGCAAATGATCTGTCATTTAAATACATATTGAAAAATAAACTCAAGTTAAACATTTAGGTAGAGCGCTGGAGTAACATACAACACATGTAGCTTTCCAGACACAAAAGTGTGAAGTAATAAAAAGAAGAAATATAATAAAACACCATATCCAAAAGTTGACATGTAATCAAGGTGGAGCCACCCAATGGATCAGACCTATACTGAAATGAAGAGTACCTCTTATTGATTTGTTAAAATGTCTTAAATCATGTTGTGCCAGACATTCTTCTTTTGCCAGGAAGCAAGGCTGCATTAAACTGTCAGATTTCTCAAAGAAATATGAAGCTCTGGCCTCAAAACAGAGGAAACTAGAGGGTATCTGAGCATGTTGTAGGCAATTAATATAGACAAGAGATATAAATTGTTATTAGACAGATGTAATTACCTGCAGTAAGTGCCATGCAATAACATCAGTCAGGTAAAGTGATTCTAGAAGTAATCATGTTAAATCTGAAAGATTGAAAACGGTAAATACAAGTCTTTTATATTCATCATTTGTATGAAAATTGTAAGTATTGTTTGCTGTTGATCACACAGAACGAGAAAGAGAAAGACACAAAAAGAGGAGTCGCAGTGGATCTGCAGGAGGCCGCGGTGACAAGCATCGCAGCTGGAGCAAAGACAGAGGCAGCCGCAGCCGAGAGAAACGGAGCCGCAGCAGAGACAGGAAGAGCCGTGACCGCCGGAGCTCCTCCCGTGATCACAAGAAGCACAGGTCAGTCCAGCCACATTCTCAGAGGCAGAGCTTTGATGTGAAAATGGGCCTGTCTCAGCATAAATAACATAGTGGATTTGTGTACTTAACTTTAGAGCTGAAGTGATTAATCAATCCATAGAAAGTATTCAACAGCTATTTTTATCATTATTTTAAAGAAAAAACAGTAAAAAAAAATGACAAAAATATGAGGATTTAATTGTAATTTAAAAAGTCAGTGACAAAGAAAGAAACATTGTTATTAACGTTTTTATTTAATAAAGTAGATTTTGTCTTGTCTTTTTTCCGTCAACAAAAATTGCATGGTGATTTCATCACAGTCAGTGGTTAAGGACATTGATTTTGTCTCATTTTCTTCTTGTTTTCGTCATGGACAAGAATTGATGTGTATATTTTGTCTAGACTCATCTGATGAAAATTACGCTTTAATAGGGACGTGTATCATTACAAGATACTATTGAGATATCGCCTGAAATAACCCAGTAGTCTCAAAACTACTCAAATCAAATGAGTCCTGCATTTAAGCCTGTTTTCCTTGCCAGTTACTGCCAACATTCCTTTCTTTTTCTACTGAGCTTTTATTTTGTATATTTTCTTATTTTCTGCATATAGCCATTCTCCTAGGCGAACAAGGAAGAAAAGGACCTGCAAATACTGGGATGTGCCTCCCCCTGGCTTTGAACACATCACACCACTGCAATATAAAGCTATGCAAGGTACAGTATGTGTCAAGTTCTCTTTGTCGTCTCTGAGTCAGTCTCCTATAGAACTGCACCTACAAATGCTTCTTTCAGTGGTTTGCTGGCATTAATGCCTGAGCGAGTGTCCAGACATGAGTGTTTGACTGAGATAATGATATCCTTGGAAAGTTCAAGTTACACTGAATCAAAAAGAAATGTATCAAGTCATCTTTACTGGAATTGGCCTCCAAAATGTGTGTACATTATAGCGTTTTAAATCTAAAATGAAAGTATTAGAGGGAGATTTCCTTGGATGTAAATGCTTTTAATTTACTATGCATACACATGATTATTTTATATTTTGTCTGTTTTGGCTTCTGTTTGTTCATGTGAATTTTTATGCAAATTGCGACAATTGAGAGCTTCAGATATAATGTATCTTAATTACCTCCATGAACTGTGTTGCCCAATCACTGCTGCCAATTGATATAGTGTTGATAAGCAGCCAGACTAGATCATAGTCAGTATCTTCTCCTCACATCTTTTTTATATGAAGTAGGCAGATAAATAAAATGCACAAGTTAAGAAAGTTATTAAACTGTTGCTGGACTGAACCTGGACTCAAGGCTGAAACAGTCTGATTTAAATCACCAAACCAAACAAACTTGAGAAACTCGAGAATCCTCGAGAAATGTCATTGCAGTTACAGATAAAGCTGCAGAGGTTTTATTGGTTTTATTGCTAAAGGGGAACGTTTTTCACTTGCTCTTTCTGTTTTGTGTTTTCCATTAGCGGCCGGGCAGATACCAACAATAGCTCTGCTGGCCACGTCCACCACCACTGGAGTAGCTGCAGCACCAACACAAGTGCCCATAGTTGGCAGCCAGATGACAAGACAAGCCAGGAGGCTCTATGTTGGAAATATTCCCTTTGGAGTAACTGAGGTAAATTTGGTCTAATAACTGCAATATTCATTATTAATATCAAAAACTTGTCACCCTATTAAAATAATCACCTAAGTCATTTTTTCATGTTTTTGGGAAAACACAAAAAACATTTAAAATGCAGAGAATATTACATTTATGCATCATTTCAATCTTGACAGTGGATGACTGTTGACATACATAGAACGTTGTGTGTTGGTTGTGTAAAATTACAGCCTGTATGATAATTAACATAATTACTCACTGGAGCCTTTTACAGTTTTTCTTGATTATTTACACACATTTTCTGAAAGGATGCCTCATACTTTTAGAACTCTACACAGAAATCAAAAAACACACACACACAATGGGCAAAACTCTTCAATTCTCCTCCAAAATTAAACTTTACATTCAAAGCAATGATATTTTGTCTCAAACAACAAACAAACAAAAAAAAACTATGTTGCCTCATCTCTCCCTTTCCATCTGCAGAAAAAATACCTTAATAGGATTGAGAAATGGAGAATATGGGATATATGGGGTGAACTGCGTGACATGTGTTTTCCCATGTGACAAGTCAGTGTCCATTGTAGGGCAAATATATGGCATCATCTTTTCGTCATATGTCACACAAGCATTACAACACGTGCATGCACGCAGAAAAGTCTGCAGAAAAATTTTGTGCACTTGTTTGATCATTGGGCACACATTCAGCAACCGAGTGAAGCAGAGGCATGCCTTTTCTGGTTTTTGCTGATGACAGAAAGCATGCATATTTTAGAAGAAGAAGAAAGAAGCACCAGAAGCAGCAGTGATAATGTGAATGGATGTAAGACATCAAAATATATCTCTGGGAAAGATTGTAGTCTTAGTTATTTTTTGTTTTGTTTGCATATTTTACAGTTATCGCTAACTTTAGATAATCACTCACTTAGTGTTAACTCTCTGATTGATAAGGGAAGTATAGCTAAGACTGTAAAGTATGCAAATAATAAAAAAAAAGTAACTAATACTAACATCTTTCACAGTCCTGTTTTGATGTCTTTCATCCAATTATGGGTGACACAGTGGGATAGTGGGTAGTATATATATATATATATATATATATATATATATATATATATACACACACACACAGTACAGTTTGGACACACCTTCTCATTCAATTGTATATAATATTTTCCCATAATTATGATATTGATCATATCAGATACTTCTTTAGCGATGTCCTCTTGTAAATTAGGATTTGATTCATAGCACAAGATGTGATATTTTCTGTTCTAGAGCTTAACCAATTTTGCAAGTTATGCCAAAATCGACTTATGACTAGATAAGAAGAACTTTTCCTGTAGAGTGCTGTAGCTTGTCTTATGAACATCCAGGTTCCAAGGACGGGCAAGATGGCAGTCATGTAGTATGGTCGAATTGTGCCTTCTACTGGCTAACTTCCTACATAGAAGCTACAATGGTGGCGTTGGAGTAGTAGCTATTGCTTAGTAGGTAATGCACACTAAGGTTTCGGATCAATTTAAGGATTTGAATAACAATTAACTTAATAATATAAACCAGGGTTACCTTATCAGTAGCTAATAATGGTTGAAAGATTCAAAGTTCTAAAGAAGATGCTGACATAATTCATTATTGTACATTAAAGAGGCAGCATGTATTACTCAAACGCATTTATTCCTAAAATCCCAAAAGTAAAAACACACAAGAATCAATCTAAACTAAATGGTTCTTTATACATGTAAATATTGTTTGGGTGTATGCTGCATGTTTTTGTGCATGTGCGGTGTGTGTAGGTGTGAAAGAATGGAGGGGGCAGAGCTTAGCCTGCTTAGGCAGGCAGAGCCGAACTTTTCTCATATAATACCTCTGTGTTCACAACATTGTTGATGTATATATCTCATTGTTAACCATATTTGGTAGGTTGGGCAGCTTACCTTTTTTTCCTTCATGTTGATGTGAAGTATACTATCTTTCAGTTTTATTTATCAATTTAACACATTCACAATCATAGAATTTGACCAAATTTTATTTATTCAAGTTCCTGGAAGAATTCAGTAGCTGACCCCTGACAGCATGGAGGTGATCAGAAAAGTCTCCTAAGGCAGGAGTTTGAGCTAATGCACCACATCTCCACACAGGTCCTGTAGCCACCAAAGTCCCCAAGGCAGGTGGCAAATTGTAGATCCACCAAAATTGCTGCAGAGGATAAAATAAAATATGATATGATGATAAAATATGAGAATATGATTTTTAAAGGAATCACATCAAATGTGTACAATTTATCAAATTGTACACAAACAATACACGATTATAAGAGACCATATGATAATGTGAATTAAGCATATATATCTTTGCAAACAAGGCAAGACTTTGCTTCCTTGGCTGGCTGCAGGCCGGGTCGTGCTAAGGGGAGATGTTGGGCTGAGCAGGTCTGGAGAACAATCCAGGGGAAAGCTGATCAATGCTGCTGTGATTGCAAATAATAATTGCAATAAACTTGCAATGTAGATTCATATGCAGAAAGATTTCAGTTTTATCAAGCCTTGATGTAATGTGTTAAAAAATAATACACAAATCCTACACTTCTAACAAACAAGGTGCACTTTTCCAGAGTTGTACTTTAGTATATAACCGCTTTCAGTCTTCTGCTCTTGATTTCCTGTACTATGTGACTTTATTATGACCAGATGCAGTTTTCACTTTATATGTGGAGCCTGGGTCGCTAGGGTGTCATCTATCACTGTAATCTATCACTAGACTTAGTTATTGATACATTGGCAACATTAGCCATGATGTTAATGCCATTTGTACATAAGCTAAGTTACTCAAATGCTTTGACTGAGGTTTTAATCAGATTTATCCTACTGTTTAAATATGGACCAGTTTATGTACTTACTGAGACATATATAACATGTATTATCATATTATCATAATGCTGCTTCCCAAATTGAGGCTAACTTACCTCCCGCAGCAGACGCTCCAGACCGTGCCATTTTGGTCAGGCTATGTTGTAGCTGCTGCTGTTGCCATGACAATGGGGTGGACATTAAGCAGCAGTGATAGTGTAAGTGGATGTAAGACATCAAAATATGATATGATGTGAAAGATGTTAGTTTTAATTGGGTTTTATTACACTATCATCGCTGCTTCTGATGCTTCTTCTTTTTTTCTTCTTCCAACTTGCCACTAACATAAAGCTTCCAAGATTTTCTTCATGTAAATTGCAGATAATTGTGTGTAATGTTTTAGAACTGCATTTTGAATGTAAAGCAGGAATTGTGGTTGTAGTTTAGCAGCACTGATTCAGGGGGTTGGATGAGCATGAGCTACATGTTGTGGTCATTGTGTCTCAAGTAACAGTATTTGTATGTAAACAATTGAGAAAAGTGTAAATTGCCTAAATCAGGGCATTTTATCCTGAAGAACAAAAAAAAATGAATTAGGCATAAAAAATATGATCCTTAACTAAGGATTAAGGTGATTTTACCAGACATGGCCAGCATCATCAAAAGAGGATTTCAGGCAAAAGCTCACTTTGTCAAAACAATGACGTAGGCCATTATTTTAATAGGGTGAATAGGGTGGTAAAATATGTTGAAGGTTGAGTATATTCAGTCATACTGGTTGCTTTTTTTTTGTCTCTTCAGGAGTCCATGGCAGAGTTCTTCAATGCCCAGATGCGTCTCGCAGGCCTCTCACAAGCCCCAAGCAACCCTGTACTCGCTGTACAGATCAATCAGGATAAAAACTTTGCTTTCCTGGAGGTAGACAAAAGTCTTTATTTTAAACTGTTAAAAACCAAGGTCCCCCAATTGGGGACCCAGAGACTCCCCACAGCAAAAGATAGAGCTGCTTTAATTATGTAGCACTAATATGTAATATTTACACACATCAAACAGATCTCAAACACCAAGCGTATTAATTATCAAATATCAAAATCAGAATAGCATCAGAAAGTCAACCCACTCTCCACAATTCCATTGCTACCTCTTTGCTACTTCATGGTATGCAAACAAATAGCGTCTCATGAAAGCTAAGCTGTGTTAAATATGAAACCTCAGCCAGCATCCTGTTTTCTTAGCTTAACATTATGACTGGACAAAACCACACAAAACCAAAGTGTAAAAAGATAGTCCACTGTTATAGTGTCAAACTATTTCTGGGTGAAAACGAGACTTCAGGCCAAGATGAAGCCCACAGCAAGGCAGACTGTTTATGTACATATTGGTTTCTATTAGGGCTGACCCAATTACCATATTTTGAGAATGGACTATTAGTTGGTTAAAACAGAGAGCAACAAATTGATTTTGTCTCTTTTTTTTTTTACGTGATTCTGCCATTCTTGCTCACCTGCCCAGAAAGCAAGATAGAGCAAGAGAGAGAGAACATGTGACCAACAGCCTCAAATACATGTCAATGAGGGTACACTTGCACTGACCTGACGGACCTTTGAGTTAAGTTAAATTGAAACCTTTTCAGACATTCGCCTTTGATAGCTGTTTGGAACTTGTGTCAACTAGTCTATGTCGCATGCAGGCTATAAAAACTGTCATTCTGTTTCTCTGTGGCTCACATATCTCGTAACCTCACCTTTTGGATATCGTTTGTACATGGCACGATGGTGTGTATCCTTTTTGTGAAATTTTTTGGATGGATATTCATACATCATTATCATTAAAAGTTAAACGCATCTAGTCACTTTGAGCGACCAAACCATGTCTTGGAAACATTTCAAACTTGATCCGCCATCAGGTCCGACGGCTGTGTGTGATATCTGCAACACAAAAATTGCTAGGGGTGGTAATAACGTCGCTAAATACAACACCACAAACAACAACCCAGCTCCGACGTGTACACTGGGGTCTAAACGACCCGCTCACAAGCTGCTACCGAAGGGTCTGTGCATCACAGTGGATTTATTATATGTACATCTTTAAGTGCGGATAGCCCTGTTTCCCATTTATATCACTTCAATAAATACAGGTAAGGACAGCGTAATTGTTGGCAATGTTCCAAAAAGTCATAGTTGTCAAAATATTCACTCCCGGTATAAAAAAATGCATTTTTCACCTCTTTAGTAGACATGGAAAATAAAGTTTGCTGTAGCTTTAAAATATGATTTTGGCTGAAAAGACGCTCATCCTGCTTACTATCGAAAAATAGAAAGAAAAATAATAAAAAAAAATTTCTATTCTCTCGTTGCAGCGTGAGGGCGATGCAGTGCTTCCAACCCGTGTCTGCAACAATTCATTCATTCAACAGTAATATCAGATCGGTATTGGATATCGCCTGTTATGGAAAGAGGAGGATTATATTGTATTTTTTTAATCCTTTAATAAAAAATAAACTAAAAATCAGATTTCTTTATTGTATTTCTATAATTTCATCAATGCAACAAAACATAATACATTATGGAAGTTAAACTTAAAGCAGCAAACAGCAGAGTAGTCACGTGTTATTCTCACCAGGATGAGCTGCAGGGAAAATAAACATTTAATCATGATGCTCATTATGTATTTGTAGCTTACTTAGTCATTTTGATAATAGGCTAATATAACTAATATACACTTACAGCCTGTATTGACTTCATATAAGGCTTTTACCTATTTGCAGCTCCAGACAGATTTGTTTTTTGTTCTTTTGGTCCAATATGGCTCTTTGAACACTTTCGGTTGCCGACCCCTGACCTAACAGAACAGAATCTGGGCCTAAACTCATTTATTTATAAACATATACAAAGTAACATGCCCATATTGTCCATGTACAACGTAAGCCTAAAAAGACAAATTGGATGAATGAGTTGCGTGAAGATTTCCAGGATAGTATCAATTAGACATCCTTCGTTACTCTGTGGGCTAGAGGGAAATTTGTATTGTAAATGTTAAACTAGGCTATTGTTGACTTTCACATGAATACTGGCAGGACACAATTTGCTAATGCAATAAAGCAGGTCTGTCACAACTGCAGCTATGCATCAACATTATAAGCATTTAAGCATCACCTATATCTTTTAAAAATAAGTAGGTTGCACAGGAGATCTGGTATAGTTTTTTAATACTAACTTGAGGTCTGAGTTGTGCTTGGGTTGGTTGAAAACTTCAGGCCAGTGCAAGTTCCCCCATGAAATGTATGCACTGCTGATCTCTCTCTCTCACTCTCAGAGGCTGAATCAATTTATCGCGTTCAATTTTCCTTTTGTGGTGCTGTGCCTGTGCTGTGTTGTCTACATGTGGGAAATGATGATTTTCACATGATTTAAACAATGGGACCTAGCTTGCACACATTATTTTCAAAAACAGGAGAATGGCAGAAGTGGTGTGACCGGATTAGCAAGTGTTCTGGGGGATCAAAAAGTGGATTGCACAGACAATCAGAATCTCAGCATGATATGTCACGAAGAAAGCACAATTAAAAGGTTCAAAACATTAAAGGATGCTAGGTTGCTACTTTTGTAAAATTAGTAAGTACCTTAAAGAAATACTGAACAAAAACAAAAAAAAAAGAACACAGCATCTATTTTCCAGGATTCATGCAGAAATATGTCATCTTATCCCATCTTATCTCTTATTCATGTCATTTTTAGGAGAAATATTAAACCCAATTTGGTTCCCCCATCGACCTGTGGTCTTGCGAGCGTAAAGCAACTACATGCATGAAAATGCACACATGGAAACTAACACAAGCAGTCCAAGAGATTGTTTGATAAGACAAATCAATCAGCTGGGGCGTGTTATGCACATCTAAACAAATGTGAATGCACATGGTGAACTTTCAAGTAGTGGTATAAATCGGTTGTATTTCCAATGAAGGTAGCAACTTTAGCACAACATGTTTTGCACAGCATCCATTTCTGATGTTTGTCTGCCGCCTCAAATCTTAAATACCGCCAAATGACCAACATGCTCTTTTTGTTTGGGTTAAAACCCCTGCCTCCAATTCTAGTCCCACTGAAGCCATTTTAGAAGTTGATGTGCTCAAACCCTTTTAATGTGTTTATAGTGCACTAACATGACAGGAAATCTCAAATGTACTTGTCGTCAAGCACCGAAGAGACACAAACCCACAAGATTCATCCTGCATCAAGCACGCTAATTTTTGAGATTTTAGTATAAGGCACAAACAAAATAGTATCATGAAGTGTAATTAGTGATACGCAATTACTACACAATGTTTAAATGTGATTGATTTTATGAGTCTCAGTCTACCAAGATTAAAATTTCCTGCAGCTTTTATGAATTTAGAACCTTGTGGTTATGAGACAGCAGAGCTCTGTGAGCTCTCACACTTATAATTTATGTTGGATATTGTCACAGCCTGGCTTATACAGCCATGACAAGGAGGAAGACTCATCATTGTGGGACCGAACATAGTTTATTTAACAGAAAGTAACTAAAAATATATAAGACAAAAGATCATCAAAGCAATGAGAGCGTGAGGTGTGAATATCAGTAAAATAAACATGAGATGTATGTTAGGTGAGTGAAAGGAGTATGTGTGTGTTGTAAGATGCACAAATTAATCAGGAGAGGAGCAGGAGAAGAGCAGAGAGAGTGATTAGCAGGCCTAGATTTTATAGGCTGGTAGACACTGGGCCCAGGTGTCACCATATGAAGCACTGATTCACATGCTGGAATGGTAAAATGTAATGCTACCCCACGACCACGGGGAGGCTCCAATGAGAGCAGCAGTCTGGCAGATGAAAGGCTGTTGCATTGTTGTGCATTGCATTTTTGGCAAACAGCACTTGTCCAACGGGTACAAATAAGTAAGGTATTTATTTTTCCTGCTGTGTAAGAACATGTGTAGTGTGCTATCACAGCTCTACTACTTGCACCATGGCCCAGCTTCCCATGAAACTATGAAAATCCTAACAAGTTGAGGCTATGATATACAGTGAAACATCTAGTCACCTAATAGAAATGGACTGAAAAGAACAAAGAGGGGAGGGCAGTACATAGTCTGTCTATGCGGTGTTTTCTAAACAGCTGTTTAGTGATGCTGTTTTCGTATGTTTAAATCATCTGGCATTCTAGCATTCACTGAAACATATTAAGTCTCACTTTGATGTCTGACTCAAAAATGACTCAGGAAACATACTGTGAAATTCTCTTATTTAAACATGTCTTAGTCCAGTGTTTTTCTAAACAACTGTTTAATGAGTCTGTTTCCTACATGCTGTAAATTACCAAATAATTGCTGAGTTTCAAGTAACCGCAGGGTCCCCTTTAAATGTCAGGTGCAGGTCTATATTTTGATTAATAACTGCCGGTTCCAGTCTAATTATTAAAAAAAGAAAATCAAGGAAAAAGACTGACCACTGACACTGCATGTTTGCTTTAATGACATTAAAGAACACCCTCTTGTGTAATATTGCTTTCCATTGCAGCAACAAAAATTAAAAGTATGGCATGAAAGTCAAACTTTCTGTCGGAAAACTTGGGAGAAGCAGCCACGAGACATTTAAGTACAGTACTATAATCTTACTTAACATACGTTATATAGTAGTCATACTGGTTTAGTAAAAGAATTTGAGTAAAATATCATATTTTTCCAGTTTTTCTGAGCAAGATTTTGGTCAGGACGGAACTATTTGTCTGTCCCAAATTGCCAACTGGTCTCAAATAAACTGATCTGAAATGATTGAAACAAATAAACAGCCTGGCTATTATTTGGTACTATACAGTAAACTATCAGTCACAAGCACTTCCGCAAATAGTTCAATATTAGTGGGATATCAAATTATCCAGTAGATTAATTCCTTTCACAGTTTAACAGGATCCCAGAGCACACACAATTGGAAAGTGAACAGTGGTTTAATGGTTAAGGAAGGTGCTGAGGAGGGAGCAGGAAGGTGAGGCTCGGTCCAGTTCAAGGTTCAGAGTAGTGAATGCAGCAGAGAGTGGATGAATTCTTTGGACTTGGGTTGAGTAGGCAGAGGCAGGGCAGCAGCAGGTGGACTAGAGAGACAAGAGACAAAAGCTTACATGAGCGGTTCACAGAAAGTAGCTCCAAGAAGGTAACACTGAAGACAAAGTCCATGGAGAAGTGGCTGAGCGTTACCGTGATGCAAAACAGAACTATGTGGCAATGAGTAGATGAAGAGCAGGGAGTGCCAGG
Source organism: Lepturacanthus savala (assembly GCA_030544235.1). Taxonomy (NCBI): domain Eukaryota; kingdom Metazoa; phylum Chordata; class Actinopteri; order Scombriformes; family Trichiuridae; genus Lepturacanthus; species Lepturacanthus savala. The sequence continues at coordinate 20,875,493 of CM060482.1, forward strand.
AGTCCACCATTGTGCCCCGCCTCTACTTAAGGGAAAAAACACAGCCAGGGGGAGTGGAGGAGACAGAACACAGACAGGAATACTAGGGAACTCAGGGAGTCACAGCTGGGGCTGTGACATTTTATTTGAACAACTGACAAATTATTTCTTCAACAGCAATAACCCCGTTGATGACAAATTATTGCACTACTCATTAGGGGTGGGAGTCTTTGGGTGTCTCACAATTCGTTTTGATTCCAATTTTTAGGGTCACAATTCAAATTAAAATAGATTCTTGATTTAAAGTGATTCACGATTATTGTGTGAGTGTTCCCATCACTAACTGAGAAGGACAAAATGTTATTAAAAGTCATTTTTTGAAGATTATAAATCAATCCAGAATCATAGAGAATAAGAAGCCCGATTCTTACATGAATCATTTTTCTCCCACCCCTACTACTCATTGTCTCTGTTACATGTTGTCGGAAGTTTGCATCTGAAGACTCAAAAAGATTCTCCGTTTTAGTTTCGATCTGTGGACGAGACGACACAGGCCATGGCCTTTGATGGAATCATTTTCCAGGGTCAGTCTTTGAAGATTAGAAGACCTCATGACTATCGGCCGTTACCCGGTATCTCAGAGCAGCCTGCTTTTCATGTCCCAGGTTAGTTAGTGACAATAACATGTTCTATAATATAATACAGGACGTTTTGTTTTTGATTCAACTTTTTCTTCTTCTTTACTTGTTGTATTTTCTGCACAGGTGTCGTCTCCACAGTTGTTCCTGACTCCCCTCATAAACTGTTTATAGGAGGCCTGCCTAACTACCTTAACGATGACCAGGTATTTAAATGAGAACAAACATAACAAGTGCACTTACTTTGCTTAAAACATGCACAAAATATGATTTCCTCCTTTTACTGATTAGTAAAATATCTTCCAGTAAAAGTATTAAAGCAAAGTAGACAAAAACAAAAATAGCTTTATAAGAACAGAGCTAAGATAACAGAGGATTATTTACATCATACAGGGAAAACACTTTTCTTCTACATGTTTAATCTGAAGGGAAAGGTCATTTTTTATATATAATTAGTTATTTTGGTTGTGTAAATTGCACATTCTTAGTTCCTTAAAACCATTAAACATTCATGATGTTCTCTTTCTTTAATCATATAAATATTGTAAAAAGGATGGGACTCGGATTTCTAAGTCAACTGCTTATACCTTTCTCATGTTAAGCAAACTGATTTAAGAAAGGTAAGCACAGACCAGTATTTACATAAGAGGCCTATCAACTTGACTTGTTGCTCCGTTTTCATTTGATTCAGTATCGTCAAAGAAAAAGTCCACCTGAAGAAACCTTTTCCGCATTTCTGGATTTTCTTGTTGTTTGGTGGCTCTTCTTTTATTTTTTGTGAAGAAAATGTTGGATTTAAATGGAATGTTTTTTTAGTGCCTCAGGATTTAACAATTTGATTTGCCAACAATTATTAGTCAAAGAAGGTAAATATAAGACATGGAGGACCGTTAGCAGACCATAATGGCTGCAATTACTCCATTCAAAACTTCATTAAAAAGCTGTTTGTTTGTTGAAGGTGCCCCTGTGGAGTTTTCTTGCATCAGTATTCAAAAAAGTCCAAAAAGTATATCTTCTCAAATGAGGAAAAATAGTTTCTTTTAACCATTGTATACCATTGTTTAGTGAATATCTTTCATCTTTTTGACTGTTGATCAAAAAAAAAAACCTGAAGACGTCTTGTGATCAGCCTTTTTGCAGCATTTTACAGGCTATATAGATTATATAGACTGATCAAAAGAATGCATATAGAAAATAATTATTCTTTGAATCCACTTGTTTTAATTTAACTATTTTGATATCAACCCAGTGTGTCTAGGCTTCATTTGTGGATGTGAGATTCTATGAAATCAAGCAGAAAGTCACTTACCAACTCTGGAAATGCATGAAACATTATTAACAGTAGGCGAGGATCTGAGGGTGGTTTTTTATCTTTGACAATATCAAAAGTTAGAGTTAATATCTGCAGATATCATACTTCTGTGAACAATCTTCATCTTTTCTCTCAGGTGGGCAGACACCTGCAGCACATTGGATTTAATAAATGTCTCTAACAGAGCACATGTAGTCTGATGTATATTATTCATTGACTTATTTCTTTTAATAATTGCAGTCACTGCCACTGCGTTGATACTCACAGCTCTTTCATTTTTGTTCCCCCACTTTGTCCCCAGCTAGGGGCCTGTAAGATCGTTAAGTCTGCGCTCATAATTTGTTCAGTAGTACTGATCTACTGCTGCCATGCCAACATGTAACACAAGGCAAGTAAGACATTCTGGTCCTCACATGGATACACTCCTTAAGCCAGCAGGCTCCCTTTCTGGCTGCTTTCTTTCTCCCATCATGCTTTTGGAGCGCGTTTAGGATGCAGGGATTCAGGGTATAAGACTTGTTGTTGGAGGTGGGGGTGGGGGTATTTATCTTTAAAAGTAAAGGTAAGAATATTGTCCGAATTATTCTGGTGCAATTTGGCTGTAGCTGGCAAATACAATAAAAAAACTATTAGAAACAACTCTAAATAAGATTTATTTCTATTTTCTTGCACCATTTACTACTCAGTTTGTTGTCAAAATAAATCCAAGTGTGAATATGAAAGTATTGTTACTCTTTTAATATATATGCCTCAACACGTGAAATGATCTGTGGTCTTCTAGGATGTTGACGTCATCAGCATTAATCTCCACAACTCTACGGAGCCTTTTGCTCTCTCTTCTTTTTTTCTTTTTTTTTAGAGCAAGAAAGAAATACAATCTCTGTAGAAACTCAGTTAAAGATTGTAAAATGCACACATGTACACACAATTCTATTTAATTGCATACATTTTGTTATTAAATAGACTTTTTTTTATGTACAATTCTTGTGATCTGATGTTGAGTATCAAATGGGCACTTAGAATACAGCCAGTAGATTAACGCACTGTGAATGATCAGTCTCATATCTTGTTGTCTGGCTTGTTTTTTTTGCAGGTTAAGGAGCTCTTAACTTCATTTGGGCCACTTAAAGCTTTCAATCTTGTGAAAGACAGTGCCACGTCACTGTCCAAAGGTTACGCCTTTTGTGAATATGTAGACATCAGTGCCACTGATCAGGTAACAGGCGATGGAACATTTTTTTGTATTTGGTTTGTTAACTGTGTTGTTTGAAATTGTTCTGTGTGATCCTCATCAGGCGGTTGCCGGGCTCAATGGCATGCAGCTGGGCGACAAGAAGCTCATCGTCCAGAGGGCCAGTGTGGGAGCTAAAAACACCAACCCTGTGAGTATGACTGCTTTTTACTTCTACTGTCACTGTCAAAGAGTCGTTTTATCATTGGCAAGTCATTTAGAGGCAACATTTAGCCAATAATTGGATTAGTCCAGCAACAGAAAAATAATTGGCAACTTTTTTTTAAAATTGATTATTTTTTTAAATATTGTTTAATTATTATATATATTTTTTTTAATTCTCTTGTTCCAGCTTGGAACAGTTTGCTGTTGTTTTGTTGTTCTCTTTACTATTATTATTATTATTACGGACCATTTATGGAAGGGGCCACCGGAAGAAAATAGGGGAGGGTCATGTATTTTTTTTTTCTTTTTTGAAAGGAGGGCCACACAACAAAGGAAGGGTCATTCAACTTTTAATTAAAAAACACAAGAATTAATCCAAATCATCTAAGGCAATTCCTTACACACATTCTAACCCTTGCTTATACATATTCTAGAAGAGGATGGCAGATGGTAAGACTGAAAGGTCAATGTGAAAAATGACTTCCAGCACATTAATCCACTCCTGTAATGCGAAAGAAAGCTTATGAGGCAGATGGGTGTTAGGGGGGTGGGGGGTTTCATGGAAAATAAATCTTAAAGTCTGAAATCAGCTCTGGTGAGAGCCATTTGTTTACAGTAATTACATGTGTACCCTTCCCAGACCTCCATTATAGAGACCCCAGTAACACTGCAGGTCCCCGGGCTCCAGAGGCTGCAGAACTCAGGCATGCCCACAGAGGTGCTGTGTCTTCTCAACATGGTGATGCCTGAGGAACTGGTGGATGATGAGGACTATGAGGAGATCCTGGAAGACATCCGAGAGGAGTGCTGCAAATATGGCAGCGTCCGGTCCATTGAGATCCCCCGGCCCATTGATGGAGTGGAGGTGCCTGGCTGCGGAAAGGTGAAGTCTTGCTTGTTTTGTGTTCAGTTCTACCGCTTCTTCAGAAGGATTTAACAGCTAGACATAATTATCTTCACAAGGTCCATTTTTGCTTTCCATTATTTAGAATTCTTAGTTTGCATTTAAGTGGAAGAGTTATTGGTTATCTCATCACTCACAGGTTTGTTGTTTTTGTTTATAGATGAATTTAGGTTATAGGTGGACGTTGACAAGAGATCATTGCTGTGGTGGCTTAACTTGTAAATCTGCATGATTCTGTAATATGTGTTTAAGTACTATTGCCAATATATCTGTTCCAAGAGCCTTCTGTACTGTAACTATTCAAGTGGAAGTGGAAAATAAAATACAAAAATACATCCAAGACTGAGTGATCTGACAGAGATCAGCCCTTGAATCTGTCTTTACAGTTGAAGTGGAAAAAAAGGTTTTTGACAGATTTTTAAAAATAAGTAAATAGATCACGAGGACCAGCAAATTTACTAAAAGACAAATTTGAATATATATGTGTGTATGTATGAATGTAACTAACATACAAACATGTAGTCCACATCTTCCTGAATAATTACTTCTTAACCAGAGGTAATATAGGTGCTGCTTCATGGGGCTCAAAATTATTTATAGATCTAATAATAAAATTGCATGTTGGGCCTCAATTAGAGCACCACCATGTGGCTGATTGGGTTCATGTTTCTTGGGAAGCACTCGCCAACGTTTCTAGTTATTGGGCCAATAGTCCAGTCATTTTATGAAAAATGGTTAAACTAATTGCAACACAAGCAAACTCAACTGATTTTGTATCCTCCAGGAATTACACTACAAGTTTCATGTTTCATGTTTTTAACTCATTCCAGGTGATCAAAATCAGTTGAGCAAACTTAACTTATTTTATATACTCAATATAATAATTTGTTAGAGGTTAACTCATTCCAGGTGATCACAATTTGAGCATAATAAAATGAATAATAATAAACAAGGCAAAACCCCTTCTGAACCCTGATTGATCTAATATAATTGTTGCTGAGGTAGGTGGGGGTGGAAAAATTATCCACATATGCCCTTCAGACTGTATTAGGATCATTCACCAGCAGATAATCAAATAACCTCCTCTAGACATGTGGAGAAAATCTTGTCTGAATGTGGCTTAAACTCCTCTGTGAAAGGGTTTGTGATCTTTTGTGTGTTTCACCAGCACTCACTGACTGTTTTTCCACTACAGATCTTCGTGGAGTATGTCTCTGCAGCAGACTGTCAGAAAGCCATGCAAGCCCTCACTGGCCGCAAGTTCGCCAACAGAGTGGTAGTCACCAAATACTATGATCCAGACATGTATCACAGACACGAGTTTTGAAAGCACAGATGAGTCATTGATATGACGTTTCCTTCTTACCTTCTGTTTGAAAGCTCGGGTTGAGTCAGTTTCTTTACTACTCTGAATGTTGTGAACCTGTCTTTAGAGACTACACCTAAAAAAATGGGACACTCCACATCTTCTACTTAACAACCTGGACTGCAGTGTGTGTTTTTCTTCAGCACTGAATATATAACACCAAGCTTTACCCTGATATTCACACAGTGAATGGATTTGAAATAAGAAAAAATAATGTAGTATACATTACATTTGCAGTAGATTGACATGTAGCTTACCTAAACCTAAACTACTGTAATGCTGCCTGACAACGGCAGAGTAGCTGTCTATCGAGTATGCACTATATGAGAAAAAATTAGATTTCCTTCCTGAGCACAAAAACATTTAGATCTAGATTTGAGAAGCTGTCATGTTTACCGTGTGGCTATGATGAAAGAAATATTGTTTTTATTAATTAATTAATTTATTTTTTCAAAGTAATATTTTTCTCTCTATATGTAACATATTAATGTTCCTGAAACGTACACAATGCTATCACCTGTACTGCTTACGGTGACCAAATGTCACTAAACCTTGTTTAGTCAAAAGTCAAAGATTTTCCTATGACGGCCTCATTCAACAGCCCTTTATGTCAACTGTTATTTTGTAAATAAATAATAACTTCATATTTAAAGATCGTTGGATGGATGGAAGCTATTTAAATGTGATTAGTAGTTGTCTTTGGTTAAAAATCGTTTATCAGACACCAGAACTTGTGTCATTCTAACCAACTAAATTTTCTGACACTTTGTTCTTAAGATCAGAATAACAAAACTAAATCTGTCTTCGGGATCTGATTTAGAAAAAAAAAATAAAGCAGACATGCACATGTTAATAAAGTCACCTTTATGTTGTGTAGGTACCATATTGAATGGATTTTATAACCTCTTTTTTCTTCAAAGTGGTGTTCATTTGAAGAAATATTTATTTATTATGAAATATCGTTTAACTGCTTGAAAAGTACAAATACAGTATAAAATAAATTGCAATGAAAAAAAATACATTTGGACTTTATCTGGTTTAAACACATGGCAAACAAGTAAACAAACTGTATTTAGTGTAAGAAGTATATGGAATTATCAATATGGAATGATAATTAACAACTACTGTATTTTATACATGTTTTTGGATTGCCAAAATCGTTGACATTTTTAGTTTATACAGTCTATGCCACTGCCATTGCCTTGAATAAATGCTTGCATTACTGTCAGTGTGTGTGTGGGGGATTCCTTACTTCTGCATTATCTGTGAAATAAAGACATAACAGTAGCTATAGCTATAGCCTACAGATATTTCACTACTATAATTAGTGACTTGTCTGTCCACATGAGCAAGTGAAACACAGAATAATATCCTATGCATCATTGTGAGAGAAATAGGAGGCAGGTAATATTTATTGAAGAATACCATAAAGTAAGTACTGTTTATATATAATTGGTAAGATACAGGCAGGAAAAAGTAGGGACATGGTCCCACATAACCAGTGGCCCGATGCCATAAGTTTGTGCAGGGCAAGCTGATGGGCCAGTCATTCATTATCATGGGTGTACAGGTTAGGATGAGATGAGAACATCCGTCTAATGTTTAAAGTAAAGTCAGGCCCGCTGTTCTTTCCTCTTTAAAAAAAAAAGACGTGAGACAGAGAGAGAAGTTTTATATGAATATAACTACGACCATTTATAGCACAATTATGGACACAGAGAGTGCAAAACCTCTTCTCAAATCTCCAAAACGCTAAACACAGTTTCTGTTTTACACACATTTTACAATTCAAAATGGCACTTTTTAATTGCACTGAACATTGTTCTCTACGTAAGACACAACACTCTGGCATAAGGTCACATATATGCCAAATTTAAAACACTGCCATTCAAAATGACACCACATGAGCTAATTAGCCACTATATGTGCTGCCTGGCCAAACACCTCAATGGTTAATTATTACAACTTCAATCAGGAAGAAAGCATTATAAACATTTTTCTATGTATTTTTCTGCAGATTTTTTCAGCATTTTTCTTTTTCAGTTTACTCTTTTGTGAGCACATTTTTGCTCCCTCCAATGTAAATATATCTGTGGTGCATATGTTGTACTGACTTGTTTGGTAAAAAATGTTAATGTTTCAACAGGATGAGTGTGTATGCAAATATTTCTGTGCATGTAAACAATCTGAAGAATGTTCTACAATAGAACTATTTTAGTATTATGACAAAGCTACTGAAGATGGCCGTGTTTTTCATTATGTCCAACAGTGTGCAGTGGTTAGGCATTGTTTAGACAAAACTGGTAATATGAATGTGTGTGTCATTTGGTGCACAAGTTTGATTCTGACAATGCTATATGTAGTTGTGATTGCAGTGCTTCATCTTACAGGATATATGAAGTAATTTGCAGTTTGGGTGTGTGATTTTGTGAATTGAGTTAAGCAGGTTGATAAAAATTTATTTTATTATTATTGTTTTTTGTGAGCATATTTTGGTCACTTCAATGTGTGTGTATATATATATATATATATATATATATATATATATATATATATGTATGTATGTATGTAGTGTGTGTGTGTGTGTGTGTGTGTGTGTGTGTGTGTGTGTGTGTGTGTGTGTGTGTGTGTGTGTGTGTGTGTGTGTGTGTACTGTGAATATGTTTCACTGACTTATTTGGTGAAAAAAAAGTAAAAGTTTCAGCAGCATGCGTATCTGCAAAAAAAATCTGGGCATGTGAATAATGAAAACGAATGTTCTACAACTATTTTAATATTGGGCAAAGCATACTAAAGAGAGTTATTTTCATTGGGTTAGGGTTAGTTGGTTAGTTGCAGTTGGTTAGACAAAAACCTGGTAATATGAATAACGTGTGTGCCATTTGGTGCTTGACTTTGATAATGCTATATGTAGATATGGATGCAGTGCTTCTTTTGGGTGACACAGTGACGCAGTAGATAGCACTGTTGCCTCACAGCAAGAAGGTCCCAGGTTCTTCTGTGTAAAGTTCGCATGTTCTTCCCCATGTCTGCATGCATTTTCTCTGGGTTTTCCAACTTCCTCCCACAGTTCAAAAACATACGTGTGTGAGTGAACAGTCTGTGTGACCCACAATAAGCTGGTGACCTGTCTGGGGTGTATCCCTACCTCTCAACTGCAATTCACCGAGACCCTAGTGAGGAATAAGAAGTGTTGGGAGTAACATGTTACAAAAGTAATACTTTTGTATTTTTACTGTACTGTACTTTTACTGTAATGCATTGATTTTTGCAGTAATGTAAGGCATCACAGGAAAAAAAATAGTAATATTTTACTTGTACAAACGTCAGTAGTGTTACATTACAATGCATGTTTAACCTGGATTGAAGTCATTTTTTTGTTTTTCTTCATACAAATTCTCTAAAATCACCACAAGATTAGCAGCAGTAAACGTCCACGCAGAATTGTTTCACTTCCTTTTCCTTTTGGCTCGTCAGACAAAAAATTAAGATAAGTAAAGCTGCACAAAACATTGGATAGCACATTCTCCAGACGGACATACGCTCATTACTTTACGTTTGTGGTTAAAAACATAAGAATTTGAAAAACATCGTAGTCAAATGCACTTTGTCTGCTATGCCTAAAGAATTGTCCACTTCCCGAAATAACACCAGTAATTTAAGATTAACAGAGGTGACATAATAACATGAAGTTAGCAAGGAAGGAAGCGGAGCATAAGTGGCAACAAAACCACAAAACACAATATTAACATTCTCCTGCTCTGAGATTCTTCAGCCTCAAGGAGACTTGTGTCGGAGTGTGTTGCTCAAGACATGATAACCACTTTCAACAGTGGAATTGCCAGCTTTTTGAAAACTTGTCAGCAAGATCCCTGTTGTGACTCACACCAATAATGACGAAGGTGACCTATAATTAGATTGCCAAATCCATATTTCCAGTTATTTTGGTGAGAGTAACAAAAGTAATGCAATAATAGTGTAATGCCTTATTTTAAATACAGTAATATTGTAATGTAATGAATTACTTTGAAATGACAGTAACAAGTGATAAATAACAGATTACAGTTTTGTTTGTATGTATGGAGGTGTGAAAGAGCTACAAAGATGGCTGCTGTGGTGGCTGTTCTTTGTTCTTAGGCCGTGTATGTGTGGGCCTCTTGAACAACGCTTCTCAGACCAAATGATGATTTTCACTGATGGGTCAAAATAACCCTGATATTGGAGATACAGGAGCTGGAGTTTTCATTCCACACTACAAAGTACAGATCAAGAATATAACCACAGACTGTTTATCAGTAAAATATAGATGAGATCTCAGCTAGTATGTTATCTTTGGAATGGATACAAGGAAACAACAATAATACACTATTTTTTTCAGACAGTTGGGCAGCACTTACAGAACTGTTATCAAAACTGTGAACGCATGTAGGTAGGGTCTCATCTTTGAAATGCAAAAATCTAATGTACAAAATGGGTAGGACAGTGGATAGCACTGTTGCCTCACAGTAAGAAAGTTGCAGGTTCAAGACTGGTCTCGAACCTTCTGTGTGGAGATACATGTAGATTGCATGTTCTCTGGGTGGGTTTTTTCTGGGTTCTCCAGCTTCCTCCACAGTGCAAAAATATGCTGAGGTTAATTGAAGACCCTAAATTGCTGTGAGTGAATGGTGTGTGTGCCCAACAATAGACTGGCGAGCTGGGGTGTATCCTTGCCTCTCGCCTGTAATGCGCTGGAACTGGCTCCAGCAGACCCACACGACCCTAGCCGGTTTAGAAAATGACTCATTAATATACATAATCCACAAGAGGGGGCTGACAGTCTGCTTTATTTAAATGTAGGAATAGACAAAGATGATGACGATGATGAAGATGCAAATGTTCTGATAAAGCAATCACTTAAATCATAAACGGTAGATGCACATATTCTGTTAAGCTGGGTACAGGGGAAATAATTAAGAAACATGTGGGTAAACTGGCCAGAATACTGCGGCATCCAAGGCACAGCAAGGCATATTTAACACAGATAGAAACAGGTTGGGTTTGGAAGAAGAATAGTCAGGATCCAGAGGGATGAGGCAGCGTCATCACATGCCGTAGGATAGGACACACACAACTGAATGATACACTCCATAGAATTGTGATCACATGATCACATTTGCCATCAGGGTGGTCAGTCCAGCATGTTCGGTTGCAGTGTAGAGCAGTGATTCTCCAAGTGGGGCCCAGTGGACCCCAGGGGTCCTTGAGAGGGGCCAAGGAAAAAAGGAGAATCATTTATTTTTACTATAATTCCCACCATAAGTAAAACAATGACAGAATGTAAAGAGAACTGCCATATTAAAAAAATGTTCCTTTATTTATATTCCATTAACATATTTATTTGAGAAATAAATAGGTAGATTCGAAATAAACGTAAAATCAAATAAATGCAACATTCAACATAGAATAATACATAATAATACATAGAATAAGACTTTTATTTTGTAGTCTTTGGCCATGGCTTCGGCGCGTCGGGACGTTTGTAACGTGATCTTACGTGATGACGACAGCATGGCCATGACGACAGGAGTCAACACAACGCAGATCTGCGTTTGACAGATGTTCGCGGAGGATAAACTGCTTCATTCAATGCCGAAGAGCTGGAGGGGAGCGGTCTTTGTTGGGATTACTCACCGCGGAGGACTGAAACATGTCAGGGGAAAAGACCACGAGTCCCTGTAAAAAATTCCAAGCCAACATTTTTAATAAAAGTAAATGTCAAAACTGCTTCAAGTCCCGCGAGTTGCATCTGTTGAACGACCATGACATAGAGCAGGTAAGTTAACTTTAAACTCTAACGTTAATGTACACCAGTGTTTCTTTCATTTTAAAAGTTCATTTAAATAGTATTCTATATTTGCTTCTGATTGTAATAAAACGCTGCATTTTGACAGTGAAGTTTTAACCATCTTTTACACGCTTAAAACAGCTTTTTGACTAATATATATATATATATATATATATATATATATATATATATATATATATATATATATATATATATATATATATATATATATATATATATATATATATATATATATGTATCTGACTGTTTGAAGAAACGTTGTAAATTATGAATGCTAAATGGCATTCATCGTTTTCACATTACCAACAAACATGTTAATTAATTATTTTGTCTATAAAATGTGGGATAAAAAAAGACAAGGAGCTCCAAGAGCCCAAAGTTAATTCTTTAAATTGATGATCCTATTTTGTTATTTGTCCAATGTTTCACTAGTTTATATTACATTTTAAAAAAGCCAATGTTATACAGAAAATAAACAAAAAGCATTTGAGGAGGTGGAATTAGAAAAAAACAGTAACTTTAGCATGTATCCATAATAGTCAATACACAAAATGCATTGAAGAAATGTTTCTGCCACTAAAAAGTGTCTATGCTCTGCATTGCAAGTTAATCCTCTCTGAAAACAACGTTCCTCCATGTTTGTCATGTCAAGGTAATGTGAGGATTATGACGGCTTCCTACATGCCTCACGTTGTTAAAATATGTTATTACTCTGCCGTGTGCCCTGTAATTTGAGTCGTGTTGCTCAACCTGCAAACACTACAGTCATAGCTTCACTCTTTCAACTGTCGTCTTATTGTGTTTACAGAGAAAAGGCTGATAAACCTTGATCATCTTTTTTCTTTTGTTCATAATATGCTGCACTGCATTAATTGGTAACATTTCTCTTGCTGGTTTGTCTATGCATTTTCTTCATCCATTTTACATTTCACAGGTAATAGAAATGCTCTTTTTCTTCTGCTTGAAGTCAGTCAGTTCATTAACTATGAATCTGTAAGTAATCATTTCTTCAAGAAATTCTCAAGAAGAGTAAAAAAAAAGTGTAATTTGAAGATGACATGTTCAGTGGCACATTTTGTCCCTCTAAGAGTATTCAGTTTACAAAAAAAGCCACAAATCCTGCAGTATTCAGAAACCTTGAAGCTTTGAATGTTTGCTATTCTATTCAAAAATATATAAGTTGATTATCACAGTTGCTGTTTAAGTTTTGTCAATTTTTAATGTCTTGACTATTATCCTTTAAAACTGGATCCTGTTCCATTTGTGGACATGCAATACTGCATTCGTTTCCTTTGTTTGACTCAGTAAAAGCTATGGGCCATACTCACAGAAAAAAAATCTAAATCTACATTAAAGCATTTATATAGAACTTAATTTTGGTGATCCACCGGTAAACATTTACCTCCAACTAATAAGAGATGTTTTGTAATTTTATTTCTTTGGAACACCCGAGTATATACTGCAAAGTGTGGAACAACTGATAATTGTTGTTTTTATTGAATGTTTGCAACATGGACGTGTCACAACATGACACAAATCAGTCAACATCATAGCTTAACAAGATGCACTAAGCCTGATGCATTAATAGGCAGTGTTATGGCAGGCTCAATACTGTAACATAATGAGGAGAGAACAACAAAAGTATACTTCAAAAGTTTATTGAAAGTAATCAAATATCCTGGGGGGTGGAGTGTAGGGAGTGGAGATTTGAGTGAGGGAATGTAGTGGATGTGTCAATATGAAGGAACATGCTCCAAAACAATAAAGTGAGGCACAAAAGTAAGAATGAGAGAGTATGAGAGAGAATGGTCATCAGCTCCTTTTATTCCCAGCTGGTGTGCTAGGTGTGGATGATCAGCCAGCTTGGTTACCAGGACCCTGGCCTGAAGGGGGCATGGATGGGCATAACAGTACATACCAAAAGAAAACACCAAAAAAGTGAAAATAATACAATGAGGGGGGGAGGTGGGGAAAGGCTTACAGGGAACTGAGGCTATATTTAATGTGTTGATGCAACATTTTGTTGAGATAAAGGCTTCCAGACTTTAAAAATACCTTTACCACTTAAGCACCAGGGTTTTTTTAGGTGACTACAGAAGTGTCAAAATAAATTTATGTTGCTGTTACTGAGAAAATATAACTAGAATATTGCAAAAAAAAAAAAAGAAAAAATCCAACAATATTTTGTACTGCAGAAAAGTCTTCATTTAAAACTAAAAAACAAAACCAAGCTGAGTCAAAAACGTAAGAATCATTCATCAGGTCTCTCAGAACATACATTGTGTGTTCATGTTGGTTTCTTGTTATTTAAAAGTCCATTTGAGGATCATTACAGAACATAAATATATTCTGTAAAATGTTTAAAAAGGAGATTATAAAAGACCCTATTAAATAATCACACATGGCTCAAACCTCAATTAAATATCCAAATAGCCATTAGTTGCAGCCCTACTACTGATATTATATTAAACTTTTTTCTTATTGTATTGATGATGTGAATAATGATACTGTACAGTAATATTGTGTTTTACTACAGATAAAAATACTTTATTTAGTGTCGACTGAGGTTTTCATGCAAAATGCATAAAACTCAATGCTGCCCCTCCTGTATTATTTACAGTTTTGTGTTTGTTTGGCTGATTTCCAGTAAATTGCTATAATAAAAAAAATAATCAGAAGCTGCTCAACCGACCACAACCAATACATTCATAACCTGTGCGTAAAATATGCATCATAGTCTATGGAACTGTATCAAAAGGATGCTGTACATAAGTGAGATGATGCTTCAACACCTCTGAAGCTGAATCCTACTCGAACTGTCCTGCTTCCCCTTCCACAGGCGAAGCCCATCTATGGAGGCTGGCTCTGTTTGGCTCCTGAAGGGACAGATTTTGACAACCCGATGCAGAGGTCCAGGGTAGGACAGGATGAAACTATATTGTGGCTTTTCCGTCGCTCGAGGAAAAAAACGGTGCTGTAGTGATATTGTTTACTGTCTCTCAAATGGCAGAAGTGGCAGCGGCGCTTCTTTATCCTGTACGAACACGGCAGCCTCAGCTTTGCACTGGATGAACTGGTAAGAAACTGCAAATACAGTCATAAGCCCCATGTTCTATGCATTCTTCAGTATGTTGGGATCTAGCAGACATCGTTAGACCAAATGTCAGAATGTTCAAAATGTTCAGAACCGTTTGAACTTAGCCTGTTCTCTAATGCACCTCCCCTCTCTATGATCCCCTCAAATCTCTTGCTCTCATCTATTTCATGCCACACTTAACACTGCAAACTACTTTCTGCTTAACTGTCATTTTATCTGCATTCTGGTAGTCAAACCTACACGATTTCAGCAACCACACAATTTCATTACCATTACTCCAACCTGGGACATTAATGCAGATGCTCTGATTCTCCTCCAGACAAGCACGTTGCCACAGGGGACAGTGAATATGAATCTGTGTACAGATATCATCTACGCTGAGTCTAGGACGGGCCAGAGAAATGCGATCTGCATCGTCACACCGGAGCAGGAAATATATATCCGTGGTGACAACAAAGAGATTATTAATGGGTCAGTGTCAGTGGTTTGATTCTGCCAAATTTTTTCACTGTGACAACATCTAATGAGTTAAACTGCAAGAAAAAAATGGCTGGTTCCTGCATGTTCTCAAATATGTAATTTTGGTGTTTCTGCTGTCCTTGCCAGGTGGAGCGAGCAGCTTGCAGTCTATCTACGGACTAACAAGCAGAATCAGAAGAAGAAACGCAAAGTGAAACAGGTTACTAACCAGGTAGCGAAGCAGATGGTCGCTCAGTCATTCAGTGCATGTATAGAACACCATTATTATTGTCCTGTTAGCTGTAGGGCCAAAGGATGAGAGTGCCATTTGCTCTGCCTAGCACTCAGCAAATTGTGACACTACTGCTCTAATTATGATAATTTCATCACTGATACTTATGGTTCTCAAAGGATGATTTGAAAATGTTTTGGTTACTTCTTGAGCTTTCGTCTTTGTTTAGTGTGAATCAAGACGTCCATATTTTTTGGTGTCTTTCAAATAGTTGTCAAGATATATGATTCAAAAACCACTCATTTTAGTAACTGGGTTTCCATCCAAATGTATTGAAATTTTGAAGTGAATTTTGTGAAATCTGCAAAAAAAAAATATGCAAATTGATACCTGTTTCCATTTGTTGTTTCACGATTATTGGGAGAGGGAGAGTTCGCTGTGAGATTACGTCATTAGAGAGCTCAAATGTATATGACAGTTGATACTCAGATGACACTCAACAGCTGGATAGCCGGATAAAAAGAGTGTCAGTGTTTTCAGCTAAAAAAGACATGCTGAAGAGGAGAAGGAAAATATGATTTTTAATGTTACAAGTGCTGTCGGAGTTTGCTGGAGGGAGACCACCATGTGTTTGGGAGCGTTGCCGGGTGAAAGAGTTAAGAGATTATTAGCAAGACTTGTTTCCATAGCCAAAAACTGCATTTTCATTTTATTAAAAAAAGCCCCATTAACTCTCAGACGCTTAGCGTCTATGGGGAAATGCATTGACCAGAGACCAGGAAGCGGTATGGCGATGTACGGACATGTAATTTATTTATTTATGATAAGTAGCTGATTCTGAAAGAACTCGTCTTCAAGATGAACATGTTCTAACAGATTTATAGTCAATAAAATGTTAATACAGCTGCACACATTTGGCCATTTATTTTTTGACAGGGCAGGGGAAGTTCAGCTTCCCTTGCAGTCTTGCAATTTTTTGGTGCTAAATTAAATATCTTTGGGTTTTTGGGTAAGGGATGTGGTCAAGCTGAAGACGGAGTCTTACAGAACATTCTTGGCCTGTGGGACTCCCGAAGCAGCAGATGGGTATCAATGTGGCAAGCGGAGGAGTACTGTGAGGCCATGAAGAATGACTTTTGAAAGGCTTCGAGGAAGTTCTGGACCAGTGCTCAGTGGGGACGGGGTGCTGCTGGCCTTGACTCGGGGTGTTCTGTGTTGTGGGGGGAATACTTCGAAGACCTCCTCAATCCCACCAGCACATCTTCTATTGAAGAAGCAGAGTTTGGAGAGCCAGTGGTGGGCTCGCCTATCTCTGGGGCTGAGATTACCAAGGTAGGCTCAGTGGCAAGGCCCTGGGGGTAGATGACATTCACCCAGTGTTCCTCGAGATTCAGATTGTTGTAGGGCTGTCTTTGTTGACATGTCTCTGTAACATTGCCTGGATATTGGGGGCAGTGCCCTTGGATTGAGGGGAAAAGGGGGACTGGAGGGTGTGATCCAACTACAGATGTTTTGGGAAGGTCAGGTTAGGTCAAGGTTAGGATGATAGTTGAACCTCAGATTCAGGAGGAGCAGTTTGGTTTTTTGTCCTGGTTGTGGAACTGTGGACCAGCTCTATACACTTATCAGGGTCCTGGAGGGTGCATGGGAGTTTACCCAACCAGTCTATGTGCTTTGTGGACTTGGAGTCCTGTGGGGGGGTGCTCTGGGAGTATGGGGCTAAGGACCCATTGACATGTTTTCACCGGGTACTCCGGCTTCCTCCCACAGTCCAAAAACATGCTCAGGTTAATTGGCAACTCTAAATTACCTGTAGATGTGAATGTGTGAGTGAATGGTTTGTGTGCCCCACGATTGGCTGGCGACCATCGGGGGTGTATCCCTGCCTCTCACTGTAATGCGCTGGGATTGTGTAAACATATTTTGGACTATTGATCTATCAAAACCAAACATTTTAAGAGCTCACCCTAAGAAAATTAGTAGGTACTTTTTAATTTATTTTCATGTTTTTTGGTAGTATGTATATCGAACACTGCAGATTTTAGGGAATGATATCAGAGCAGTAATGTTTATACTTTTACACTGAATTATCTCTTGTTCTTATGAAACATCAGGAACCCAGTCCAGCAAAGATGGCTGCAACTGATCTAAATCTTCCTTCCATGGAGAGTGTAACAGACTCCGGCTGTGTCCGGTGGCAGGAAGAACAGCAGGGTAGGGGAATGGATAAAACCCCTGTCTGGAATGTCACAGAATCAGATCCCCCAGACCTGGAGCAGACCCTTGCAGGTGCAGCAGAGACAAAATACACACACACACACACACACACATACACACACACAAACACTAGGCTTTTATGTGCAACAACCAATCACTGTCACTTCCTGTCCTCTCACACTGTCCTAATGTCCTGCAGATGTTCACATGTTTGCATTACTTGTTTATACGTTTCATTTAACCCTTGTTTGACCGGCTATGGCAACTGTTTTGGGGAAATTAGTCACAAAAACATAGAGACCAAACTGTGAGATGTGCAGGAAAACTTAAAGACGTGATCGACAAAAAAGACCTCTTAAACACTTAATAGGCTTCATGATTAGCACAGGACAGTTATCGCTTCTGAATGAAGCTTTGTGCTGTGAAATTAAAAAAATGGATACCAATGCTCCTCTGGCATCAGACTTATTGCAGTCTGAAGATGTCCTGTAAAAAAGGTCTGGATTAAGAATTTCTGAGGTGTTTTCCAGACATGGAATCTAATCATCATCATCTAATCATTTTTGTTTAGATTAGATTTGCACTTTGTTCACCCCTGAGGGTAAATTAGGTGCTTACAGCATCATGATAATAGACAGGACAAAGAGCCACATAGAAAAAACATGAATAAATAAATCATAATGACATAATCATTGTAAATCAACAATACAATACTATACTATCAGATGTTTCTTAAACTCCCCAGTTTCATGTCAAAAGTGGATGACATTAAATAGATGGCATTAACAGATAGGACGTGTAGAACCCTCCACACGTATCCATATCTGTCTTTTACATGGAGTATGAATGGACCATTACATACTGTTTAACTTCTGGGTTGAAGCTTGGCACGAACCTCGCACATGTGCAGATCACCTCACCCAGTTGAAGTCCAATCGGACTGAAGGGGCTGCTGGAGTAGCTTGATTACAATTGCATTATCTTTCTCAGTAAAGCTAACATACTTACAAACAACTAATTATTTTAGGTGCCATGTAAATGTACTGAATGATGTGCAGGGAATAGGAGATTCGATCAGTTCCCTGAAATAGTCAGGCTGAAAAACAGGAATGGATATTTTCTAGTTTCTTTCAGTCATTCACTACATTTGAATATGATTTCCTGGAGAATGGTGATTGTACAGTTAAAATGCTTTCACCAAGCTGTCATGGTAAATAAGAATCTGTTCTTAAGAAAATCAAAAGAAAATGTTGAGGGAAAGCTGTGGAGCTTGCTGTTAGCCATAGGCATAATCTTGTGTGAATGGAAAAAAACAGATGCTTAAATTTCCTGTTCTCAGTGTATCTAACTCCATTCTAAAACCTTTTTTCCCGTTCTATATCCAGGCAAGACACCTATCCCTCTGTGCTCAGTCTCCAGGGACTCTTTGACCTTGGATAGTCCTGGCAGTTTCAGTAGCCAAGTCAGCTCCCTGAACTTGGCGGATGGAAGTCCAGACACTGGCAGTAATAAGCAGCTGGTTGAACTCGAGGCAAACATCCAAACATCAGCAAAAAACAACAACCAGAGTGATGACAGAAGGTTAGAAATTAATCAATGGAGAATTACCTATTTTCATATAATTTTAATGAAAGCATGTTGTACAAGACTTCTACACATTTGTTTGGAATCAATTTGGGGTTGACTTTTTTATGTATTTTGCCATGTAATCTGTCGGTGAGTCTAACAGCTATTAAAACTGGCTTAATAGAGGAAAAGTGCAATGTGCAAGCAATTAGCTTAAAGGACATTGAATTCTTCTCGACTTCCCATTCACACACTGCTAAACACCAGATCAAAGGCTCACGCTCTACCCCTCCATTAGAGATCTGACTGCCGCATTTTTAAATTTAGCTTACAGAAACCCTCCCAGTTTGTGTCCCAGCAGCATGTAAACTAGTCACGTGAGGAGAATTGGTCTACACTTTTGCCTTTTTGGGAAACAAAAACAGAAAATACTTATTCCACCCCCTGACCCCCACCCCCCAATAAGGCCAGAAATTCCAAAAGGCTGCTGTAATTAGATATTTGCAGCATTGTTTCTCAGGACCTTCATGCTCACTGTCTGCTTGCCAGTCAGAGGAAGTAGACCTCAGCTTAAACCTTTCAGGGAACAGGGATAGCTGCATTCACCAGAGACAGAGAGGGCATATATATACTACACACACATTTTTACATTTTTATTGAAATTTAAGCATAATTTAATTCCAATGAATACCTTATAGATTTATTAGACCCCTATACTGTATATATTTCTCTCTCTCTCTCTCTCTCTCTCTCTCTATATATATATATATATATATATATATATATATATATATATATATATATATATATATATATATATATATATATATATATATAAAAAAACCCTAACCCTAACCCTATATATGTATGATAGGAGAGAGTATATTAATAGTCACCATGTTTCAGAAATCCACAGAGAAAACATACACAGCCTGTATTCAGAAACTGTGCCTTAGAACAAGCAGTCATGACTTACATGAAGTAGTGATGTCAGTACTATACAGTCACCAACAACACCCACAGCCATAGAGGAGGAGGAGAGGCTTAGAAGCTTGAGAAAAGAAGTGTAAAATTATACTGAGATGATCTTTGGTACTTAAAATCGTGTTAGGGATGTCAAAATTCACAATAAAAAACAGGAAAGTGTATAATATGGAACATTTAATTGCTCCAAAAATAAGCAGTTAACTACCCAAAAAGTAATAGTTATCAACTTAGACTTACAGCTTTTCTACAGTAATGGATTTAAATAAAGTGTGGAAAGTTGATTCAAACATTTCCTGGTGTCCAAGTGCCACAAGTTTTGCTAGTTAATTAACCTCCCATCTGTATATAAGCATTGGACGGAAGCCTGATGTCTGGGTCATTTCTAGGGCTAGACCCCTAGAGCTAAGCAGAACCCCATGATCTAGACCTAGCAAGTCCTACAGCAAGATAATCCACATCATGCTGTCGCATGCGGGCTGTCAGTTTTCAAACTTTTGACCGGTATATATATATATACTTTGATAATTTATTTTGGGAGAGAGAGAGAGAGAGAGAGAGAGAGAGAGAGAGAGAGTAATAATTTACTACATCAAGCAGGTAATGCTTAATACTTTTGTACTTTAGAGCAATACTTAACCACATCAAGCTAATAATACTGTATCTTTTAAGTAGGATTTTTCATGGAGGACTTTTACTTCTAATGGCATATATGACATTGCTCAAGTAAAGGATCTGTGAGTACTTTTTTGATCACTGTACAAAATCATTGAGTATCATGTAAAAATCATGTAAATGCATCAAAACTGACACATTATCCTAACAGATATTCACAGTATGGCTTTTCACAGTCTGTGTAGACATTATATCAGGTTTCTTAGTATTTGGCCTGTGTAATACCTTCTCTCCTTCTACACAAAACACCTCTGACATTAGTGGGAAGGATGTCAGTTCTTATTTAGTCTCTCAACAGCAACATAAGCAGAGACAGATCTCCACATTAAGTGCTTTTTTGCCTTTTCTGCTGCACAGGTGCAGTGTGGAGTCCATTATCAAGCTGTCATCCTTACTGTCATGCTGGTTGAAAATTCTGTCAGAAGCCACCTATCTGTGAGTGGTGTCAGGGTTTTCCCTTATTAATTGTTTGTGTTTTGCAGCTCAACAGAGAAGTCTCTGAGCTCGGAGGCCTCCAAGAAAGAGCAGGAAGGAGGAACAGATGCATCCAGGAAGGGCAGGAGTGAAGCTTGCAGCAACAGGCGAGAGGTAACCACACCAACACTATAACAACACTACAAAGCTGGTCTATCCATCCATTTTTAGTGACTATGAGTCCTTGGGGATCCCTAGGCATTTCCAGGCCATATACACTATAGAATACAAAATCTCTCCAGTGTTCTGGGTAATCCACAGAATTTCCTTCCAAACACTTCCAAAGTCATCCAAGAGGCTTGTTTTGTGGAACAGCATAGTTCATTCAACTTTCAACTCACCAGCGCAACATTATTGTATAATTTCTGTTGTCACTTTATTCAAATGTCACCTTTCACACCGTTCATTCTTTTTTTAAAATATAATACATTAATGCAATCATAGTTCCAGTACACATTAAAAATAGTAATTTTGGGCTTAAGTTATGTTTAATTCCATTCTTATGTCTGGACAGTAAATATGAAGATGCAACCAGCAGCAGATTAGCATTGTTTCCAGCAGAAAATGTGTTAGACAAGGTGGTGGCCGGGGGGTGGGAGTAATGATGGTAATGTTCCTGAGTTTTGCTGAGGGTCTATGAACACTGAAGCTAGAATGTTGAGTGGTTCTCCTCTGATAGAAGAAAAGACTTTTCTTGCTCAGATTTGAACATATTTTATATCTGCTCCCAGATTCCATTCAGATAAAATACAGTACTGATTTGACCTTAATCAATGTCAAACACTTTAAAACCCATTTCCTGACTGCCTTTTAAAATAGGCAGTCAGGAAATGGGATGAATGAAAAAGATAATCCTGAATATGTACAGTAATGCTCTTTAATCCTAGCCTGGGTTGGTCATGATTGAAACCAAAACCTGTATCGAGCTGCATCTAACCTGTACTGGGCTGGGCCCAGCTGTGGGCAGGATTGATTTGAACATGACTCACACAACCAGGTGTTAACCCCAAGAAAGACATTAGTTTTACATCAAAACTCTGACCCAATCCTACTCGGTGGAAGCCTGGATTCCTATTACGTTCCACACTGAGACTATTCGGATCCTCGTTCATTCAAGATTTTTTTCATCCTCACATTCCACATTCAGTTCCATGTTCAGCGCTGAAAATCAGACGATGAGAGTTCGGCATGAAACGCTTGCCGTGCCAAGGCATGTTTCTTCTTCTGGCATATGTGTGTGTGTGAGTGGGTTCATGTGTCATCAGGTGGGATAGAGGCAGTGATTCATTCAGCACCACATTTTGTTTGTGAACAAAACTGGTTTTGATCCCCTGAAGGTATTCAGTCTGCCTTGGGTCGTGTGACGCTGCATTCCTCTTACAGACTTTTTCCAGGGATTCCTCACAATTTGAACAAGACACATCTGTTTGTTAATGATAGTCACTGTGTGTTGTTGGGCTAGTGATTGAGGGGATTACTAAACCTTAACAAGTGCCTGTGTATGTCTGTATGTGTATGTGTGTGACAGTATCAAAAAAATAGAAACACAAACAACCCAGAAGGATGATTTTACATGAGGACAAATTACCAGTAGTCTTTCTTCAGTAAATCAGATTTATTTTCAAGAAATTTGCTCCATCTCTGGTCTAAGTGTCTAAGTTTCTAAAAAAAAATAATTACAACCTTGTCTTGTGGCTGAATAACCATGGATTCAATTAAATTAAAATGATTAATTTAAAACCTAAAAATCCAATTTGATATTATGATGCAGTGATGTTGACATGATTTTACAGGACACCCCCAGCTATAACCCCTGTTATTTACTAATCTCTGTATTCTATCTATAAAGCAAGGAGCTTCTTTCAGTCTGTCATTTTGTGTGTCTATGGCTCACTTTTCTGACTGTTTGTCAGATCAACCTCAGTCAGGAAAGCTTGCACATGGCACAATGGTGTGTATCCTTTTTTGTGAAATTTTACACACCTGATTCTACAAATGAAAGTCCTTAACAAGGGCTGTAGTGGTTGATTAGTAGAACCAGGTGTGTTACTGCTTGGTTGGACCAAAAGCCTGCACCCACACCGACCCTCCAGGACCGGAATGGAACATCCCTGCTCTAGAGTATTGTTACTTACCAGTAACCAATACTTGTTTTCGTTCATACTCATACTCATTAGTATTTGTCGACAATATGTGGTAACTTTAGTGCTTCAACATCGCCATCCAAGAGAGAAAAAGGTGTCATAAATGCTGTCCTGATACAGTAAATAAAAGAGACGGTGCACAGTTCACATTTGCATCATTTAACTGCATCTCCCGCTGGCAGCAGGGTAAGGAGCTGCTGCTAGAAGTGGACCAGCTGGAGCTGTAACCGCCGAAGACACCGCACCGGGGGGAGTCGCACCCAGTCCTTGTTTTGGCATAAACTCCATCAGATCGCTGGCATAATAATCCTCTGTCCTTAAAGTGTGCGCCACACAACCAAGTTTTTTTCGTGGCAGTGAAGAACTCTTCAGCTTGACAAACCACACCCAAGTGATTATGTTAACTGGTGCTTTTCAGCAGAATTGTAGCTGTAGTAATGGCAACCATTGGAAAAACAAACAGAAAAGTCAATATAAAATATACTCAACGAAAGAACAGAATATACGGTAATGAACATTCAATTTGCAACAGCTGCTGTCACCATGGCAACCACAGGGGTGTTTGGCTGAGAATCTCCAGTTAGCACAGTCACTTCTTAAACTCAAACACTGACACAGAACAGCAGGATTTATTTTTCTGTTAGGACTAGGACCACATATGCAATAATTTACCATTTCAATGATATTCATTCATTCATTCATTTTCTATACCCGCTTATTCCTCATTAGGTTCGCAGGGGTCTGCTGGAGCCAATCTCAGCGCATTACAGGCGAGAGGCAGGGATACATCCCAGATGGTCGCAAGCCTATCGTGGGGCACACACACCATTCACTCACACACTCATAGCTATGGCCAGTTTAGAGTCTCCAATTAACCTCAGCATGTTTTTGGACTGTGGGAGGAAGCCGGAGTACACGGGGAGAACATACAATCTCCACACAGAAAGGATTACATATGCATTTTGTAAAAAAATGTAACCTGAAATATGCTCTTTAAAATACCAAGCCATGGCTACAGTGGCCTGGTCATGTGATATGTCTGTCGGCCAACAGGGGCAAACGTGCTGTAAACGGCAAACGGTAGGCTAACGTTGTTACCATGGCAGCTGCAGAACTTGCTGTAGAGGCTGGATGAGTGATGAGGAGCTTACAGGGAGACATGAAGAGTAGGAGGAAATTGAATTGGACGATTTTTTTAAAGGATGGTTAAACTTTGGAGCAGTAAACTGTTTATACCAGTAAGTT
Organism: Lepturacanthus savala; assembly: GCA_030544235.1. Lineage (NCBI taxonomy): Eukaryota > Metazoa > Chordata > Actinopteri > Scombriformes > Trichiuridae > Lepturacanthus > Lepturacanthus savala. Next base: position 20,900,029 of record CM060482.1, read on the forward strand.
GCCATTTGTTAATGTTGTTAATCTTTTGTATGCACATTGAATGTAGCTGTACTTTTTCAATGAATTACCTTTTATTTTGTAAGTTTGAATAGACACAAAATCTTGTTTTTCTTAATTCTACTAGTAGTCCGTTTTGCTCAAATTTGAAATAGAAGTGTGTCACTAACTGTGGCCTGGTTCCGATAAAGGTCTGGCCATAACACGTTTGAATAAATAAAGGCCTGGGCCTATTCGAGAATTTATGGTATATTCATTTATTAACACTGAACACAAAAAATAAGGGGGAAACAGTTTTATGAGGTGGAACAACCGGCTTGAGAACTAAATTTCTTCTCTTTATCATTTTTGGAAAAGCAGTTGTTCTTTATATTTGGCTTGCTTATGCGTAATTGTTTTAAATCAGACTGAATTAGTTTTAACTGTTAGTTTTAACTGTTTTTTTTTAGCCTTGCATCAATGCTTCTTATTTTATTGACCCTTAGGCCTCAGTTGTACTTGAGTTATTTTAGCTTTCATGTTGTGAAGGGGAAATAGTAGTTTGCACTCCTTATTACAAGGCAGGCTTAATAGATGGATGGAAATATCATAAAACATTGTGAAATTGGTCTATGTGGACCATGACTAATGAAAAACATGTTGCTCTGTGGCCACAAGCATCCCAGATTTGTCTTCACATGTCTATTTTCTTTTTTATGAATTGATGGGAGCTTGTGCTTGTTGTCACAAGCCTGTGTTTGTCCTGAAATGAGCCAAACTTGACTCATTCTGTTCATATCAGCTCTGAGGTGACTGTTTAAATCTCGTTTGATAGGTTCATTCGAAACAGGCTTTCCCACAATAAACCCTGCTTTTCTGAGCCCAATTTTGAAGCACCCTACAGTAAGCAAGGCTGATGCAGAAAACAGAAAGGAAGAAAACACAGTATACGTTCTGACAGTGCAACACAGATGGTCATCACTATGACAGATGTTAAGCTTCGATTAAACACACAGGCTCATTCCAGAGGATTTTCCTCTTAAATACACTAGCGGCACATTTTATCCCGTGATTTATGTCTTTGGGTGCATTTGTTTTGGTAGGAAGGAGAAGATCAAAGGGGCCTGTCCAGAGTTCATTCAAGCCCCTGAGCTGACATCCCCAAGGCAGCCTCTTTCTCTCTTCTTGCCCCCTTCATCCCCCAGCATTTGGGCAGCGAGGCTTCTTCACACAACAGAGGACAGGCTCTGTCTGTGATTGTTTGGGAAGGAAAAAACTGGAGAAACACAGCAGCCAGAGCATAGTATTCCTCTGTGTGTTGTTTCCTTGGACAGTTTTCAAACATAAAGGCTTAAAAAAAATACAAAGAATGTCTTGTGCTGATTAAAGTGGTCATTTTTTCATATTAAAGTGGTTATATAAAAAGAAAGAATGGATCTTTTGAATAGCAGTGGTTTGAGTAGAAAAAAAAACCTTTTCTCTCATTGGGTGCGGTGTAATCCAGACTTGAAAGACACTCTGATAAAGCAGTTTCTATCAGCCAGCATGAAAACAGATAATATGAAGCAAGTAGGAATCTCTCACTCAGTTTTTTTTTAGACTTGCTGCATTGTTTCCAAACATAAGTTAAAAAACCAAGGAGTATCTGGGATTATGTAGCCTCTTAAAAACTTTTCATGCATTCCACAGCCAAATCTAGTCAACCACGTGAAGTTCACTGGTTATGTGAGTAAGAGTGTAACAGGCAGAAAAGCCTTTTCGGCTCCCTGTGGTGCTGTACAGCAGGCCTAATCCTTATAGATGACAGATCCAGACTATCAGTTGACTCTGGTTGATGGAATGTAGGCTGCCACCATCCTGATTAAGAAAACACCTCATGTCTTTTAATGAGTGAAAGCCTGTTTGTGATAAAAAAAAAAAAAAATGCTGCTGGTGAAAGGGGCTGTTAAAATTTCAGAGCCCCACATGTTATGTCATTTTAACTTCTTTTCTTTTGCCTTCACCAGAAACTCCAGTCACTTGGAGATGTAGCCCATATTATTGTTCCCCCTCAGCAGAGAAGAGCCAAGTCTCTGGACCGCAGGACAACAGACACTGTCATGACGGTACGTCATCAAACATATGTAGCTTTTTACTAATCAGGAGTAACAAATAAACAACACAAACAAATAATAACAAACATGTCAATTTGGGGGGAAATTTAAACTTGAAATAAGCAAAATCATCTGAAATGTGAAATACGAAAAGTTCAAGATTAATAAGATTAGAGTTCAAAGATCAGTTACTTCTCCATAAAATCATAGAAATCACCCCAAGGACAATTGGAGAACATATTCTGTCAGATGTTTAAGAATATAAAGGATAATAATGTATGATAATCACACAAACTCCTCAAATCTTTATTGATACTGTAACAGTAAAATTGTGTTTTACTACAGAAAAATGCTTGATGTATTATGTGTACTGAGGTTTTGCAATAGCTGCATAAAACTCAATGCTGCCCCCATATCAGGGGGTTTTAGATTTTAAAAGGTTAAAGGCGTTGAAGTTGATCAGTTTCTTTGTCAAATACTTGTCATTATTTATGTTTAGAAAAATTTAACACAAGTTTTTTTTACATTTTTAAACCAAACTTTAACCCTCCAATGTAGCAATAAAGCAGTGTTTTGTACTGATAGAAAATAATGCTAAAAAGTAAAAAAAAAAAAAAATACAAAATTAAGCACTGATGTAATTGTTAGGCTAATGTTAAGTAAAAAAATGCTGCAGGAAAAACAGTACAGATATGTTTTTATTTATGTGTAACGTATTTTCTACGGTTCTATGGCTCTGAAAAACACTGAACAGGGTTCCCATGGGGTCTTAAAAATTCTTAAAACATTGAATTTGGAAATTTGGAAATAATGCCTTAAAAATACTTGTCTTCAATTTAAATATCTGGGTCCTAAAATTTGTGCAGTAAATAACTTCTCCATATCAGATTCTACTCAACTCTACACTTTCATTTGTTAGCCACTATTTTTGGATTTAATAAGGTAATCTAAAAAAAAGTGGCAGAACTGTCATGGCCCAAAGGTTCTGGCTTGCCAGAAGTTATGTTCTAGAATCTTAGTGTCGTTGTCAGGGTGCTTGCTATGCATTCATGAGCCGAGATAATTTAACCTCAAGAACAAAACTGAACAAAACTCAGTATTGGATATCGGGTTGACATTTGGTTTTATCTGCACTTTTAATGAGAGACCAAGGCAGTTTCCACGTTAATAAAGAGTGTAGTATATAGCAACATCATCATACTCTAATATACTATAATATTACTTTAAACTTTCCTCATGATTTTACTTTTAATTAGAAAACAGTGTCTCCACATTGCCAATCTACTGTCATTCACTGTGGTCCATGTTTTAAATAAATGGTCTTCAAAGATTTGAATTTCACTTAAAGAAACCTGTAGGATTCCTGACTAAATTGTTTTTATATATTATTTTGCTTCAGTATATATAAATGAACTTGAACTAGTGAATAGTAACTAAAGTTGTGAAATAAATGTAGTGATGTATGAAATGCAGTATTTACCTTTGTAGAACTAATAGTAGTATAAAATATCATTATACAGTAAAATGGAAACTGCTTCAATAAAAAATACTTTTTTTTTCCAAAGGTTCTCAACAAAATGTTACCCAACTCTCGATGTACAAAGATTCAAAGTTTTTGATATTCCAAATATATTAGGTACATTGGTCATTACAACACAGAAAAAAAATCCTCCTCATTGAAATCACAATGGTAAAATGTAGTACTCACACGTTCAGCTTCATTATCTAATTTTATTGTCATTTGAAAATATGTTTTCATTTTATCTTCTTTGCAGCCAGATTTATTAAATTTCAAAAAGGGCTGGATGGTGAAATTGGACGAAAAAGACGAGGTAAAAACATTTAAAGGTCCTTAATTGAAGGTATGATTTTCTACTGAATACAGTGGCTATTGTTTCTGAAAACCTATTGCATACTGATCATTGGAAATGTTCTTTCCTTTCGTCTAGTGGAAGAAATATTGGTTTGTACTTTCGACTGATTGTCTGAGATACTACAAGGACTCAATAGCTGAGGAGGTATTTGGAAACAACCTTTTTAAAGACTTAAAAACAAATATTGTTTGTGATTCATTCAACATTTTAAGACATCTTTCCTCTACTAGGCTTCAGATCTGGAAGGAGAAATCGATCTAACAAAGTGTTATAATGTTTCTGAGTACCAGTTGCAGAGAAACTATGGCTTTCAGATCCATGTAAGAGGTTACATCAGGACTTCATATACTCAACAGTCACATTTGTATTTCCTGAATTAACAAGAAGTAAAGTTAAATGTTTGTATACCACAGACCCAGAAAGGTGTCTACACATTGTCAGCCATGACTGCAGGGATACGTAAGAACTGGATTCAGGCTCTGATGAAAAATGTACATCCAGCTAAGGCTCCTAATGTTGCCAGGTAAATTCAATTTAAAAATATTACAAATACTATTCCAAATAATACAAACACCCAAATTCATGTTGCAACAGGGGTGACAATTCAACTTTATGTTAGTTTAAAGTATAAATTACATTTTATTCATGTTAGTAAAATAAATAAAACATTTTCCAAAACAGGGCAAATCGGTGGCACGGGGGTTAGCACCTTGCAGGTTCAAGACCTCCTTGGTCCTGGGTCTGAGACCTTTCTGTGTGGAGTTTGCATGTTCTCCGTCTGCATGGGTTTTTACCGGGTACTCCGGCTTCCTCCCACAGTCCAAAAACATTTTGAGTAGAGATGGGCCGATCCGATACCCGGATCGGATATCGGCTCCGATACTGACCAATCAGCTGGATGGGATATCGGATGAAAGATGCCGATCCAGTGTTCCGGTCCAGTCACACATCTAGTTACTTTTATTCTATGTTTGCAAGCTGGTTACGTCATCACGCAGAGCAGCACAGCATTCAAACAAACAGTAACATGGAGCCACCACTGAACCAAGTCAATATGAAACATTTTAAACTTAATAAGAGGACAAATCCGACCACTGTGTGTGACATCTACAATGTGAAAATTGTGAGGGGAGGTAAAAAGGTCGCTAAATAAACACCACAAACAACAACGACGTGTGTCCCAGACTCTGAACGACCCACTCACAAGCCGCTAAAGGATATGTTTATCACAGTGAGTAGTTCTGAGCACGATAGGCTGGCAACCATCTAGAGTGTATCCCTGCCTCTTGCCTGTAATGCGCTGGGATAGGCTCCAGTGACCCTAATGGGGAATAAGCGGGTATAGAAAATGACTGCACGATTTTCCCAAAAGAAATCCAATTAATATACAAATTTTGAAGCCACTCGAGACCAGTAATATAATTTCATAATGTATTGATTAATTATTTATCACATTATCAAAAATGATCATAAATAAAATATATTCTCCGCTTGTACCTAAAATTAATTGATATAATTGTATTCTATCCATTAGTTTTGCTTTAGTATTTAGAAACATCATGTCTCTACATTTGTACTACAACTAACAATTACTTTTATAGAGGGCTGCAACTAATGATAGTTAGATAGTTTTGATAGTTAATTAATCTATAGATTATTGAAATTATTCATTGATTAGTTTGGTTCATAAAATAGTGTAAAATATTGATCACTGTTTTCCAAAGCTGAAGATTTAATCTAAAATGTATTTTTTTCCAGACCAACAGTCCACAACTATAAGACCATCAGTTTACTATTATAGAAGACTAAATAAATGAGAAAATAATCAGATTTGAGAAGCCAGAACCGTAGCACGGCTGAGAAGACTACGGGTCCTCCAATGGGCCAAAATTCAAATGCCCAAGTGTTGTTTTAATGCGTTAAATTGTGGTGTAATTAATTAATTGAATTAAAGCGTTAAAATGACAGCTCTACAAATAATGCATTAATCGATGCAGCGCTACTTTCATAATCATTATTTTAGTGTATCAAATGTAAAAATAGTTAAACATGCCCATCACAATTAACCAAAACCCAAAACTGTCATATTTTAATAATTTAGATATTAGAATACAAAGATATTTAATGAGACAAAAAGATTAATGATAAACCTAAATTATTGAAAGATTGTCAAAATTGTTGCTGATATATATATATATATATATATATATATATATATAGTAATTTAACTAATGTATGTTTGCAGTTTACCTGGCCTCCACTTTCCCTGCAGCCCAGCTGAAGCCTTCCCAAAACCAGACGTGACTCAGGATTCTTCTTCCACTGAAATCCCCACAGAGAGAGAACCAAACCACAAACCCAGGAGTGTGATGGAACGACGACGGGAAGGACGATACAAAACCTTCGACTGGGCTGAGTTAAGACCTCGGAGCAATCCCACGGCGGATCCTCAAAAGATTAAAGCTTTGTGCTCACTGGAGATGGACGACCTGGAGAGGAGGAAGAGGCGAGACGAAAGGAGGAGGAGGTATGAGAGCATGCTGGGCTTCTCTCTGGGTTGGAAGGTGGTCAGAGATCAGTCACCTGTTGGCAGTGACAGAACGTTGAATCCAGAATCACAACAAAGAATGGAAGAAGAGATGAAAAAGTGCTGGAAACAGGTGGAGAAAACCATCTTCAGACAGGAGAGGTCCATCCCACTATATAATAAAGCAAAAGACACCATGGAGATGGAGAAGCTGCTGGACAGCTACAGGAAGGGGGTGAGTACTTCTGTGATCTGTGTTCACATCATACCGTATTGGCCCAAATATAAGACTTGTACAAAAACTGTTTTTGGAAAGACAATTTTTTAACACTTTTACACTCTTGCTTTTGGGATCATTTCCTTGAGATATTATGAGCTTTGAGGAGAAGAGATGAGGAGTCCTCATCCTTGAAGCCTTTTCTCCCATTAAAGTGAAATACTTCCATTAAAGTATAACATTGTGTATCAGTTTCATACTCTCTCTTGTCGGACTGTTGGAAATGCTGAAATGATTTAATACACTGGAGGTTGATAGAAAGGGTTAGTTTTTAAGGAAATAGAGAGATGAGCTAGATAGCTTCTTTCCAGCAACGCATTTATACGATTTTTTTTTAACCTGTAGTTTATTGATTTTTCCAAGCAGTACAAGTTCTGAACATAAAAGGAACAAAGTGAATTGCCAGTCATCGTGTCATCATCCTGTATGTCCTACATAGGTTTCAGTTCATGAATCACAAAGGGTGGTACATTAGTAATATCTGTCATGAAGTGGGCCATGAATTGGGCGTTACATTCACTCATACACCACAGTTACAGTGAGGTTGCAGTAAATGGGTATGCAAAGCACAATTGGTTCTGTACCTGAGGAATTATGTCCTCCCTAACCTCTTAGGTTGTCAAATTGTCCCCATTTTCCCCATTTACTTTCAAATCTTGCATTGTCTAGCCTCAAATTAAAAGTGAGCTTTTCCATTTCAAAGATGCCATAAACTATTTGGAACCAATTTTCTAGAGATGGAGGATCCACCTGCAGCCATTTGCATGTAATGGCCTTTTTTCCTGCTGCTGTGAATATTATCAGTAAATATTTGTCCCTTCCTTTCACTTCTTCTGGAAAATCCCCCAGGTACAGTACAAGACAAGTCTTTGGTATTGTCAAATTCACAATCTGCTGTATCTTTTCCCACACATCATTCCAGAGTGGTTGGATTCCTGGACAGCTCCATAAAATATGATAATGATGTGCCTCACTGTCCCCACAGTTCCTCCAGCAGGTCTGGGGTATTCCTAAGTGCATTGATTTAAGTTTGGGAGTAATAAAATAACAAATTATATTTTTCCAGCTTAACTCCCACCAGAAATTGGAGCTTGTTGTTGTATGCTGTATTTTACAAATATTTGTCCATTGCTCCACTGTGATTTTAGTGTTAATTTCTTTTTCCCATCTTTCTCTAATATGATCTGTATATTTTCCGGAACCATTAATACTCTGGTACAATTTTGACAGTGTTCTTCTTGACCCTTTAGTATATGCCTGTACAAACAGTTGTATAAGTTGATTTGCATTTGTACCTGAGTCTTTAGGTGGTCTTTAATTTCTGCAAGAAAATACTCCCGTACTTGAAAGTATCTAAACATGTCTGGCCTCTCAAAGTGACATCTGTTTTTCAAAGTGTCATAACTCTGCAAGGTACTACCCTCCATTATTTTGCAATATGAAGTAACACCTCTGTTAATCTAAAGTTTAAATCTTTGATCCATGGACGCTGGTATAAATGCTGTGTCATAGGCTATCCATTTTAACTTTCTAGATTGTTTTTCTAATTTTAGCTGTTTGAAAATAGTGAGCGTGTGGGTCTAATTTATCGATCCTGGACTTGGCTAGTTTTCTATCTCCCAGTAGAGTTTGTGCAGGAATATCCTGGTCATTAACCTCCATGTCTTTACATTTAGCTTCTATTCCATCGTCACACTACGTAACAAGTGGCTTATGCTGTGCAGCATAATAGTAGTCTCTGAGATTCGGTAATGACATACCACCTCTGTCTTTGCTTAGTAAGAGTGCTTGGTATCTGATTCTTGGTTTTCTGCCATTCCACATGGCTGTTACTAAACTGTTACTAATATCTAGGGGGAGTAAAGACCAGTGTCCCAGGTTGTCTTTTATTTTGGTGTTGACGGGAGCATAGTTTTTTTTCCATACATATTTCCAAATTTCTGTGTTAGCCAAATACCTAGATACTTTATGGCTGTGAGGTTCCAATTAAGTGGGATGCTTTGTCTAACATTAGTCGTTGGAGTGAAATTAAAAGATCCATGACCTAAGGATATATTATCCGTGAGACATCCATTCACCCTTATACAAGCAGTAGGCTTGTGATAAAGTGCTCTTATACAATTAATAGACTCCTCTGAGAAACTGAATATTTTCAGTACTTGAAATAGAAACTGCCAGTTTGCACAGTCAAATGCCTTTTCAGCATCCATACTTGCCAATAATACGCTGCTCTGCTCCTTTTCAACATGGCAAAGAGCATGAAGTGTGCGTTTAATGTTGTCTTGAGTCTGTCGTCCTCGAATGAAACCTGTCGTGGAGTCTTCTGGATATAATGAATGCATAGAGTTTGTAGTCCTGGTTCAGAACCCATATTGGTCTGTATGAGCTACACAGTTCTTTATCCTTACCCTCCTATGGAATAACAGATATCAATGCCTGTCTCCGTGATGGAGGAATAGTTGCCTTTTTAAGGGTCCAATTGAAGGAGGCCAGAAGGAGAGGTTTTAATTCCTGTCTGAATGCCTTATACCACTCTGCTGGCAGAATAACACAGCTTAGATGAACCTACTGTACACTACCTGCACATCACCAAACAACAGAAAACAGATTCAGTTAACAGTAAATGAAGTGGAACATCTAATAGAGACAATCATTTTTTCCCAAAAGTTGGTAGAGACTAAAGCATCTAAAAATAGACAGTGAATACTGAACTTACATTCATCAGATGTAATATTTCATGAGCATATACTTAAATACTTCCAAGTCTATGTGTGAATAGGCAGCTTGATGTTGTGTTACAAACAAGTGTCCCCAATACATGATTATTTCAGCTTTTTAACTGTCTCTATTTGTTGAAGGTGGAGGATCTGAAGGCACAGCTAGAAGAGTCAGAGCGTCACAGAGTCCAGCTGGAATCTCGGCTGAGTAGAGCAGAACATTATCAACACCAAATCTGTGCATTGGTAAAGCAACATTGCTGTATTTCTTTTTATCCTCAGCATTTTACTCTTGTTGCACTGCAAAAGCTGAAATCTTAGGTTAAATATCTTGCTTTTTGTACAATTAGTCCAATATTGATATAATTAATACTTATTCTCCTGGCAGATGATTTAGCTTAAACTTTTTTTTTATTAATTTTAGTCAATTTAATCTTTTTTTAAGAAAATGTTAGTCTTGTTTTGTTCAAATATGACCAAATTAACCCAGATCAGGAAAAATGTTAAAATCAGCTAAAATATCTGTCAATGGAATAAGGTAATTCTACTAAATATCGGACTAATTGTACCAAAAATAAGATATCTTCACCTGTTACAATTTCTGTTTTTGCAGTGTAGTTTGTGATGCTATGTTATGTAACAATCATTCTATAATCTATTTTAATATTTTGTAGCTAATTCCCCCTTTTTCTCTGTTGTCTTTTTGAAGCCTGATGCCTTACCAGGTTCTGAAGCTGATTTTTTCTCATTGGACAGAAATGAAAAAACTTTAAACAACTATACACAGACTCTGAATGATACATACAATGAGACTAGAGAGCTCCTAAATCAGCAGAACATTATCAGACAGGAGCCACTTAGTCCTCCTTTAATAGCATCTCAGCAATCACCTGTATATCAGACACCCAGCACCTGGCTGCACAATACAGATGGCAATTTCCAGGAACTTCAGGATCTTCTTCCTGACTGTCCTGAGGCAGTAACCACACCTTTACTATCAACTACATCAGACAGCGCAGACTTACTGTCTGAGAGTAAAGGACAAACCATAGAATTGAAGTTGGATGATGTAATAACCTACAAACAGAATCAGCAAGACAAAGAGGACTGTCAGCTGTTTGCTAGCTCAGAGACTCAAGTGAATAACACTGAATACAGTTCAAGTTCATTCATTTTAGAGAATCCTGCAGAGCGAGATAACATTTTGCTCAGCTGCTGTGTAGAGCAAAACATAACTCCAGACCAGGTGACAGTGAAGTTGCTTTTCCAGAAGATGGAGCTGCTCACCAGCCAGAATGAGGTGCTCAACCAGCGAAACCAGGAGATGCTCAACCAACTGACAGAGGCAGACCGGGAAATAGAGAGGCTGAAAGCAGAGCTCAGCAGCAGATACACTGAGTCCCATCACCTCCCCGAAGTGAATCGACCGGGACAAACACAGGACCCAAATGACGTGGAGATGCTGCTGCGACTGGGCATCCAGATGGAAATGGAGCAGGTGGAAAGCGACTGTGCCATGAAAGCGGAGTGTTTCGAGGCTGCCGAGGCCAAGCTGACAGAGCTGGAGCTGCAGCTCGTTCAGTCGGACCTGACATGTAGGAAGCTCCAGGCGCAGAACACAGAGCTACAGGAAGCCGAGAAGGTTCACTGTGAGAGAGAGGCAAAGACAGAGGCTGACATCAGGAGGCTGAATCAAGATTTAGAGGCAGAGAGGTTAAAACGAGAGAGGACCTTATCTCTATGCGGTGAAGAAAAGATCCAGCAAGTGATAGGGGAGATGGTCGAGAGGTTGAAAGCTTTGGGCAAATTACTGGAGGTTGTTGACAGGGTGGATTTGGATGTTGTTGAGAGCTCAGCAAAAAGTGAGGAGGAGAAGCCTGCAGCGGACAGTCAGCTTAAGTGGGAGGAAAGGTTTTATGGGTTGCTGCTTAATGAAGTGAAAGCCAATACCTCCCAGCTAAGTGAAAAGATACCTATAGAGGTGCTTCTCAGTGAAGTGACAGAACATATGATAGTGGACAAGCAAATACAGCTTTTAGGCCATGATGTACCTTCTGAGACAGATGAAGAAAAGAATGATTTAAAGGACAAACATGAGAGCAATACTTTGAATGATCTGGATGTTATTTCCAATATTGCAAGTATGACAGCTTCAGAAACCAAACCAAAAGATGAATGTAGAATGTCTGATTTTAGTAACCAGCTGTGCGAAATGGATGAAAGTGTTATGGGACATTATAGAGTTATCACACAGATGAAAACCTCTTTACTCAACAACATGGCCTACTCTGTCAGCACCTCTGCTCATGACAAACTGCAGCTGATGGTCGACAGGCTCTCCCACTTCCACTTTTTGGAGCATCCTTGGTTTTGTTTCATTCACTCTGCAGCAACTGGAGCACTGTATTGCTGTCAAATTAGCAGGCTCCGGTCAATGTACCAATGGGAACTTGAGGAAACTAAACAGAGACTACCCTTCCATTCGATCATCTGCAGCAATTGTGCCGACCTGATGGGCGAAAACAGGGAACTGAGAGAGAGACTGTCGAACCTAGAAGGGCGACAGATGTCCGCAACAGGTGCAAAGACGAACGTGTGCTGCCAGACAGAGGCGACTTACCTAGAAGACACAGATACTGAGGCACAGGTAAAAGATGGAAATACTGCTAAAGCAATTAAAGCTAATAATGTACCTGAAACACCAGAGGAGACAGTGGAGAATGAATCCTCACACAACTGTATGGAAATCCCAATTTCAAGCAACGAGGGTCAGCAAGAAATCCAGGAGATAATCTCCAATATAATTCCAAAGAAAGGTGAAGCCTCACACAGGGAAACAGATGCCAGAAAGCAGGTTTTACTGCTGAGAAGAAGAGTGGAGGACCTGGAGGAGCAGCTGTCTGTCTTAACAGAGGAGATGAATGAAGAGTTTGATGGCAGGATGAATTCTAAGATGCAGCATGACCAGGGAATGGAAAAGCTGAAGGTGTGATTTCCAGAGCTTGTAGTCATTGCTCTTTTTTTATCTACAATTTTTTTTATCAATCATAATTGTACATTTCTTCCAGTATATGTGTATATATATATATGAAATCTAAAAAAAAAGAACATTAGTTCAACATATAAGAAAACCAAGTAAGTCGAGCTGCTTAACTTTGAGTTTCACTTCTTTTTCTTGAGGTATACCCAAAATAGCTCTTCATTGATAAAGACAGGTAGCAGAGAAACACTTCAAAGTGTCCTCTACATACTTCATAGTACTTTTTAAACATAGACACCTGGACACAAGCAACACCTGGAAACAGACTTTAATGTGTAAAATCCCTTTAAAGATTATAAATATGCATCCCATGTGGGCTTCTCTTGTTCCTTCAGGCCACATTTGAGCGTGGCTTTGCCTCCATGGAGGAGTCTCATTTAAAGGTCATGGAGGAGCTGCAGCGCCGACACCAACAGGAAGTGACATGTCTCTTGGAGGAGAGAGACAGACTGCTGGAGGAGGAGAGTGCTGCTACTGCAACTGGTGAGATTCTTATCACCTGCAACCTATTTCCTATTGGAAATTTGTCTGTCCCATGCAGGGAAACTATTTGATTGCCTTGAGGCAATGGGGTCAAATTGAGTTTCCTGTACCTTAAATATTTCTTGAAAAGGTTTTTTGACAGCAAAAAGGGATTTTAATGCTGCTTCAGTGCAAATGTTATCTTTATCATCATCACACTTCAAAAAAATATGAATTTGAAAATAATACCTTAAAAAGACTTCAATAAAGACAAAAAAGACTTTAATTTGTCAACCACTAGTATTTTGATTAAATAAAGAGTGGCGGAACTATCATGGCCCCAAAAGATCTAGCTTACCAGAAGTTAATACCTGAAAATATTCATTAAATCATATTCACAATGCCTTAACATCTACAGGTGAGATTTTATTGAAAAAATATTTTATATGGACGCAGTCACGCATTTATTACAAACAAACAAATTCTTTGCCAGTAGGTCTGTGAAATAAGTTGTGGAATACTTATTAAGATTATTTTTATATGAATGGTCTTAAAAGGGTCTCAAAAGGATTTTAGTTTAGGTTAAGAAACCTGTAGTAACCTTGATTTCAGTTATAACACACTTACAGAATGCTTGTGTGTCAAGAAAAGTTACACTGCTTCTGATATTTAATTTATTATCGCAAAAAATATCGTTCTTGTATCTGCTTTTTTTTTACACTTTTCTCAGCAATCAAAGCCATCAAGAACACTCATCGCCTGGAGCTGGAGAGAGAGGTGCAGAAGAGATGCCAGTCAGAAAACACATGTTTGGAATACATATACAGACAACACACGTAGGTCTAGTAATAAAATAATCTCAATAAAAACAGTGCACTGCATTTTATATATTTGGAAACACTTACAAAACTGTGTTGAATATCTGTGTCTATTGGTGTTGCTTGTAAAGTGAGGAGCTGGCTTCCAACCAGCGGGAGCTTGAGGATTTGTCCCAGCAGTACTCTTTGAAGTGCCTGGAGAATGATCATCTTGTCCAGGCTGTGGATGCAGAGAGGAGGGCCTTGTGTCAGTGCCAGCAGGAAAACCAAGACCTGAGGACCAGAAACCAGGTGGGAACTCTGATGTGCATGCTTAAGACCACAGGGTCTCTGCATGTATTATTACGGTCATCCAGTCACTGAGCCAGTGTTGTACCTGAAAACATTCATTGAACAATAGTTTATCAACATGGTAATATTTTGGGCAAACATGAACTGAACATACCATACATACTGCATGATAAATGAACAGAGCACATGTTTAATCCGGTGTCTGTGAACAGTATGTGCTATCTATTTAACTTTGTTTTATAGGGTGCCATTTTCTTTACTGTTCCATGCGTGAAACCAAGAAACCCGGCTAAACACACTTTAAGACATATGTCATATGAAAATTTACAAGAGTTCTGTGACAAGGTCGTGTGAATGGGAATAAACTCACATTGTTGTGTAAACTTTTCTCTTGAACATTTTTCAGTCACATTAACAGCAAACTTAAAAGTTGATAAACTTAAAACAAAATACTCTTCAAGGAGAAGATTTTTCTACCTCATATTCTTGAGAATATACTAAAGGGGTTAAAGGGGTGAAAGCTGCAGCTGCTACTGGTGTGAACTGAACGGACAGCAATGATAGAAAAATGCTGTTCCCTAAATGCTTATATGAAGCTCTGGTTGAATAAGGATTCAGAATTTTAGTATTAAAAGTAATAAAATGATGGAAATTATATGAAAAAAAGAATAGTTCACAGAAGTATATTAAAAGAAAAAGAACTATGAACTAGTTCATTTTTTGAAAATATGAACAAACTAATAACTATAAACAATTATGAGCTATGAATGAACTAGTTCATTTTGATATTTGTGAATTGAACTTTGAACCAGTTCATGTAGAAAAGAACTTTCCCAACACTGCACTGGGCACTATTAAACTACAACACCATTGTCGTCTAGGTGCCTCTACCAGCCAGCCAACCCAAATATATTTCCTGATCTGAAGTCTTGGTTTTGAACAGGGTATTAACTTAGCTTACTGCTTTTGGGTGTCAGCAAGCTCCAACTTTGGTCCATGTGGTCCATCCTTGCAATGTCAGTGCTGGCTTGGATCCCACAGTACAGGTTCCTGCCTCTAATGGTAATCTATCCAAGCACCAAGTTAAACACAGGGACAGAATAGTCACCAACAGATATGAACAAATCCTAAAAAGCCTTTAAACAGTTAGTTACCTATAACTATGAAATTAATCACTTTTTAAAATTTTTTAAGCCCTCATTTTTAGTCATTTTTCTAAAAAGGAAAAGTCAAAGCCAGGTTCTCAAATGTGAATATGTTTTGGTTTCAGTTCTGCAGCTTTTGAGAAACATTTTTCACATGACATGTTATGGACCAAACAACTAATCGAGTAATCCAAAAACCAATTAGCTAATTAATTGCTAATGAAAATCATTGTTAGTCCCAAAAATAGAGTAGTTTCCCCTGGGGAAAAAGCCTTAGAAGATATTAGAAAGTATTAAATGTAATGTAAAGATTCTTAAATATTTTCTTTTGCCTGATTTATGCAGTAATATTAGTTATAAAATAACTCATTTTGTCAGTTAATTAGTTTGTGTTGTTAAATTGTTGGTAGCGCGTTACTTGATGGAAGAGTTCATAACACAGTCATAGCACCTGTCATAAACTGCACATAAAGCATTAATAATAGTTTCATAAGAAATGACTCAACATTCATATCAAACCTTTTAATGAATGTGGAAGACACTTATCAAAATAAAACTTCAACCATTTCAAAGCAACATTGATGTTTTTGTTCTAAACCTCTTACTTTATCACATTACATCTGAGTCAATAGGCTAATACAGTGCAACAAAGACAGTACATGGTCAAGCAAATAATTTGTTTCATAAAAATGTATTTATTTTATAATGTGACCTTTGCAGATGATTTCTTGTCTTTTACTGCTTAGAATGTCCAACTGTCCCATGTTACACAAATATGGGTCAGCTGAACGTAGGCTAGTTCACTTTCCAGGGTTAAACTCAGTGATAATGAATACTTCACAACTTGTATAGTAATGACATTTGATGTATACTTCATAAAATATTCATTAAATATTTGCAAAGGCTGGAGATTAAATTATCTGTATCCTTTATATAGTATTATATTTATATTTTCCAAATGTGAAAAATTCATTATGTCATTGAATGAAAGTGTTTTATTTATTAAAGTACAGGGTAGCCCTGTTTTGTTTGTTTTTTTTCAAACTGCAAATTGCCAAATGATTCAGTCCAGAAAATTTTGTGTGTACCAGGAACAGTTTCCAGTCGCAAAAGATGTGAAATCTTCTGTAAAGATTAGATTATGAAACAAAAAATATTTGTTTTACCAAGTTCTGTCTCTTTGGCGCTGGACTTTTTGACTCCGATGTGCCATTAGGTTGGAGGTTTGGAACAAAAACAGCAATGCTGTTTTGCAGTTTTTGGACGTTTATTTTGAAAAGTTGTTGTCATTCTGTCTTCCCCATTGTCTCATGAAACAATCATGAATGCTTTATGTGCAGTTTGTGACAGCTGCACTAAATGTTATGTACAGTGTTGGGCACATTACTTAAAAAGTAATTAGTTACAGTTACTAGTTACTTTTCCCCAAAAGTAACTGAGTTAGTTACTGAGTTACCCTACAATAAAAGTAACTAGTTACCAGAGGAAGTAACTTTTTTTTTTATTTAAAAATAGATTTCCTGAGGGTCTGTGACCACATATTGGAGAAATAAGCTGCTGCTAGCGAAGAAGGGAAGACGCAGCACTTGTGAACCTTTCTTACGAAGTTTGTTGTTTTGGCATTGCCAAAACAGCAGTAACGGCCACAGTGTTGTGAAGGTAGAAAAAATATTATATAATATTAGTTAGATTACCCGTTACTGAAAAAACCATCACTGGTTATAAACTCACTCGTTAAGTACTAATATGGTAAACAGGGCTCAAATTCCTATCAAGTAAATCCAGTTGACTTTAATAAGGCAGTTCCATTGGTAGCTGTTCTGATTTTTAGTGATAATTATATGAAGAGGTTATGAAGAAGTTAAGACAGAGAAATTGTCACTAAGTTGTTTTTGACTTCAGGAGTTGAGTGGTCACCTCGCTGCAGAAATCACCAGACTGTGCTTGCTGGCCAAACAGGATGCACTACCACTCAGTCGGGGGGTGGACACCTACGAAATGCAGGTGAGTATCTCATTCCCATGGTTTTGTTCTATTTTTTGGTATTTTTGCCTTTATTCGATAGCTGAAAGTATTCTTTTTCTCAAATGTAATAGTTATCATTTATACATGCAAATATAGCTCAGGATTGCTCTCATGTATCACAGCTTCACTTTGTTTTATAGGCTACTAAAATGGGTTCAAAAAGTCAAGTCAATTTGATTTATCGGAAGATACAAATTAACCTCAGGGGCTCTAATACGGAAAAATGGAAGAAACATGAGAAAGAGCAACAGAGGAGGGATCCTTTTCCAGTATGGACAGACAGGAAATAGATGTGTGTAGTAAAACTACAGACACACAGCATGAAAAAAGATGACAAAAATGTAGATAAACTGATAATATAAATTTAAGTATAAAAAAGAAAATCCTGACTAGTCCAGCATCATATTCACATTTTCAAGTGTGAAAACATGTTTTCACGTCTATTCAGTGTTAATAAGTTGCTTTATTCTTACTGCCTTTTCTTCGCCTTTTTCTTTTTTTAACATATGAGAACAGTAAAAACATCCTAAACATATTTGCTTTTCCCCTGATTTTTTTTTTTTATAAGTCACCCAAAATTTACAAACATGAAAAATTGTTTTTATATTTTGCGAGGGTCTCTCGAGTATATAGGGTCTCTCAAATCATAATTTAGGTTCAATAACCTGTATTAATGACTGATAAGGTATTTATGAGGAAAAATAGAGTTCTGGTTTAGAATTTTTTTCTAGAAATTAATTATGCGGGGATACTCTAAATAGTAGTAAGAACAGTATGTAAGGGTAAAGATTGAAGCTGATTTGAAGTTTTATCCCAGATCACCCTGCGAGTGAAGGAGGCAGAGGTCCAGTGTCTAAAGCAGGAGATCATGTCTCTCCAGGTCGAACTCCAATCAGCACTAAGGGTGAGTCATACATCACTGGAAGAAAACATAATCATGAGTTACTGAATGTGTAATAGAAAAAAAACATGTTTGTCACATTACAGGAAAAGAGGAATGTAACAAAGAAGTACAACGACATGTACGCTGAGTTGAGCATCACAAGGGCCAAAGCTGAGAGAGACATGGACGAACTGAGAGAGAATCTGAGGCTGGCACATGAGGCACTGAGCCAGACTTCATCATAAACTCTTCTTGATTTAAGAGAATGTAATACATGCATGCTTTCAGGGCTATGTGATATCATCTCCTGGAGCTCTATAGGAAATAAATTATTTCCTTCTACAACCTGTTGACTACTTTGTAATATATCCAGAAACCTCACTTCACACTTGTTGTGAGGTTGTTACCTCTGTTTTACACAGAATCACTCTTCAAGTTGTATATAATGCCTGCCTGAACTGATTATGAGTATTTTTAGCAGAGATTGTGATTTAGGTTGATTGTTTTCATGATAGTCCTGTAAAACTGCAACGTTTTGTTATCTAAATATTGACCAAATATCAACATTTAAAACAGCAATTGCTTTGTCTCTTGTAAATATTGATACCTCTGCAGCCCATTTATCGTCATAATACTTATACTAGCCTTGCACTTTTCCATGTTTTATCAGAAAGGTACATTATTTGTCAACTTCTACATCCTTGTTTTTTTGTTTTGTTTTTTAAGAATGCAGTCTTTAAATTAAACATTTTGATAGGCTTTACTGCCACCAACAGACTGTAATTTATATTTGTACACAACAATGTTATTAATATAAATGGCTTTTCAATTCAATTAAATTGGCACTCGTTTTCCTTTGAGTTGTTGTATTTCATCATTCTACAGGTTTGTGCATGACTTAAAGAGTTGAACATAAAAGACCTCATTTCATTTTTGTCATGGTTTGTAATGGTTTAAAAAAATGCTGAAATACGTTTAATACTGATTGACTTATTGTGATCTGTTTATTAAGAGATCTGTTATTTGTCTACTCTGGTCTTGTGGTGCTTGTGGCACAGATAACATGTAGTGTCTTGCACTAATTTTTGCACTAATTTGCACTAGTTTTAGATGACATTGGCTATCGAAAAGAATTCATAATTATTTGAATAGATTTTATTTATTAAAAATTGAGCTTAATTATTAAATTCTAGGGTCGAGGCACCACTGCTTGGATGAGAGAAAAAGAAAAGAAAAATCAGATTCAGTCTCATAAATTTGACTAAACTATCAATTTGTAAATCTGATTAACAATTATCTTATTTAATAGTAACTATAATTATCTTATTAATAGCTGATAAGGATTGAAGGATTCAGAGTTCTAAAGAAGAGGTTGCCATAATTCATGGCTAGGTTCTGGGATGTTTGTGTGGAGTTTGCATATTCTCTCCGTGTTCTCTGGCTTCCTACCACAGCCCAAAAATATGCTGAGGTTAATTGGAGACTCTAAATTGCCCCTAGGTGTAAGTGTGTGAGTGAATGGTGTGTGTGCCCCACGATAGGCTGGTGACAGTCTGGGGTGTATCCCTGCCTCTTGTCTGTAATGCGCTAGGATTGGCTCCAGCTGACTCCCACGCCCCTAATGAGGAATAAGAGGGTATAAAAGATGAAAAACCAACACAGACATCATGCAATCTCCACACAGAAAGGTCCCAATGTCTTGAACCTGCAACCTTATTGCTGTGTTATTGCTGTTTTATATTAATCCCTAATGGTTCTTCTAAGTTACTTCTTGAAAGTTAATCCTGAAAACACCTCTGATGTTCAGTTTATTATTGCTTGTGTCTTAGCTAAGATTGTAGAGGGGACGTGACTGAAACAACATTGTCTGTTTCTTTCATTTATTATTCCCCTTTATAGGTAAGATGTCAGGGTTTTCAGAAAAGGAACCCAGTAGCAGCACAAGATCAAATGGAATCCATTTTATTCTCTTTTGGTGAGGGAGTCAAATCATGTCAAATCAATGTCAAATCATGACATAAGAAATGTTATAATTGGTTTTGTGACATGTTTCTGTTTTCTGTGTTATAAGAAAGTAAAAGTAAGGAAGTAAAATACTTAAGTTTGCATTAACTTTGACAGTGTCCAATATTTGACATTTAATGAGAATGTTTGATGGTAAATATGTAGCATTGTTATTATTTTATCTGGGTAAAAGAGCGATGTTGAGTGATGATACTAACTTACATTTTTGCAGGTTATGTTACCAATTTGGTTATGACTACTATACATGACAGTTGTGATATACTGTCATTTATATTTGAACTGAAGCCAATGGCGGACTGGTCATTGAGATAATTCCCCATGGCCCTGTGGTCATTATGGCCTGATTTGAACTATCAGTTACTGGACGCCTCGGTAGGCCAATCAAATCCACTTATGTGTTTACGTAATCACACCGCTGTCGAGTGCAAGCTGTCGATTACACACAGCCATCAATTAGCTTCACTGTCCTAATACTCTGTCATTCTGGTTGAGAGGAATGGGAAGTACTACTGATGGAGTGAAATGTAAAATTGTCTCACATGGAGGATTAATTCCATTGCCTTCCTCATATTTTTTCCCATGACCCTGTGATGTTTACAGTGAGGTCAAGAATAAGTAATTATATCAGCGCCATACAAAAACAATTTGAAACATTCTTTGATTGTGTCGCCATGTGATTAAGTGGTTCCTGTAGCTCCCAAGAGTTCCAAACTATCTCACTATCATCAGCTTCTGTGAGAAACTATTTCCCACGATACTTAAGGAGCAGCATATTACTGTTCTTGGGGGCGTGATAGTAGTAAACTACTAAAGTAAAAAGTAGTAAACTAGTACTACATACAGTAGTAGTAGTTTAGTCTAGTGCTTCCAAAACTTAGGTTAATCCTTAAGTTTAATGGGAGAGTAAAGAACAAAAAAGAAAAAATCTGATATACAAATCCTTTTCCCCCTTTTTGTAGTTTTTCTCTATTGTTTTTGGTGAAATATTAAATCATTGGAATATTTATTGAAATGAAACCATGTGAGAAGTTTAGAGGAGGAAAAAAATCACGATTTGGTGGAGCTGTTAACAACTCACACATACACATGTCAAGTCAATATTATTATTATTATTAAGTCATTTGTATAGCCCAAAATCACAAATCACTGATTTGTCTCAATAGGCTTTACAGTTTGTATAACAGCAACACAACATCCGCTGTCCTTAGACCAAGGTTTGGCAACCTGTGGCTCTAGAGCAGCATGCAGCTCTTTAGCACCCCCATAGTGGCTCCCTGGAGCTTTTTCAAAGTGCACATCTTTAAGTATGGATAGCCCTGTTTCCCGTTTATATCACTTTATTAAGTTCAATTCAATTCAATTTTATTCATATAGCCCAATATCACAACACAGTTGTCTCAATGTGCTTCACAAAATTCAGCCCAAAGTGACTCAGACATCCCCCGTCCTTAGACCCTCCTTCTCCGCAAAGAAAAACTCCAAAACCCAGTGGGAAAGAAGAAACCTCAGGGAGAACCACAGTGAAGGAGAGATCCACTCCCATGGATGGACAGGCTATAGATGGACCAGGACTGACAGAGATGCCGTAGGGTGGGAGCAGAAGGGTGGGTCCAACCAGGCAGGTGAAGGAGTAGGTTCATCAGGGGCCTCGATGAGTCGCATCAGGAGTCTGTGGAACTACCAGTAGACCTGCATTCTGAGAGCAAAGTGTTCTGTTTGGATGGTATGGGACCAGAGCATCTTTAAGATAAGAGGGGCCCATACCATTAATGGTTTTGTAAGTGAGAAGTAGGATCTTAAATTTAATTCTAAACTCAACGGGAAGCCAATGAAGGACTTGGAGTATGGATGTGCTCTCTTCTATTAGTTCCTGTTAGTAAATGACGCTGCGTTTTGAGCTGAAAACTTTTTAGGGAACTTTTAGGACACGCTACTAATAGGGAGTTACAGTAATCTAATCTAGATGTAACAAACACATAATTTTTCAACATCATTTTTAGATAGGATATTTCTAATTTTGGCTATGTTACGCAGGTGAAAGAAGGCTGTTCTACAGGCTTGATTAATATGAGCTTTAAATGATAATTCTGGCTCAAATAAAACTCCTAGGTTTTTAACTGTGGTGCTGGAGGCTATCCTCACATTATCTAGAGTGACTATCTGCTCAGATAGGGACTCTTTATGGGCCCGAAAGCCGGACTGAAAATCTTCAAATAAACTATTGTCCTGTGCTGACATAGCTATTTAACTACCATTCTTTCAAGAACTTTTGAAAGGAAGGGTCGATTTGAAATTGGCCTGTAGTTTACTAAAATATCTGGCTTGAGTATTTTTTTTTCAAGAGCGGTTTAATAACATAATAATTGCAGTTATCTGGGCTTGGTCTGCAGGGGTGAATTTATCCAGTAATATGACAGGGTTTAAAGGAGCTTCTAAGCTCACAGCCTGAGCTTCCTCAGCGCTGATGTTTGGAAGGATTTGATCTATTTTCTCTATAAAAGTTACGATTTTATTATTAAAGAATTTTAAGAAGTCATCACAGCTGAGACTAACTGGAATAGATGGATCTACTGAGCTGCGACTGTTGGTCAGCCTGGCTGTGCCACCATGTCGCCCTAACTGTCCAGTTAATTATTCGTAAAATAAATTTATTTGTGTATTATTTTCACATTTATTTGATTTTCCTTTTTATTTAATAATTCATACATTTTGTACATTTTGTATTCATAAGTATTTAATTTTGTCTTTGTCCCCCCATTAATTTTCACCTTAATATATCAAATGGAAAATAAAATTTGATATTAAATTCACATACAAAGGGAAATTAATGGACAAATAACATAAAATATCTACGTTAAATAAATGTATTTATTTTTGTAATTATGCCAGCCTTAGTATTAAGGTAACAAATTCATTGCTTTATCAGTGATTTATAGCTGACCAAGAGTAACTGTTCGTTCTTGTGTTTAAAATATATAATCATAAAATAATTATTGTGAAAGTAAATTATTATTATTATTTTTCTTATTATTATTATTATTATTATTATTAGCATTATTATTATTATTATTAGCATTCACTTTATTTTTTAATATTACATAAGTGACACACAACGTTCTGTATGTCCACACTGTCAAGGCCTTTGTGATTGAAATGAATAATAAATATAATATTGTCTGCATTTGATAAAAGTTTTATGTGTTTTCCCCAAAACTCCAAGTAGAACCGCTGCTCCTCCGTATCGAGAGGAGCCAGTAGAGGTGGCTCCTGGACGCTGGAACATGGAGAGGTGTTCCGGGCACGTCCCTCGGGGCGATGGCACTCGGGAAAGACCCGGGACATGCTGGAAAGACAAATTCTCTCGGCTGGCCTGGAAACGCATTGCGTTTCCTCTGAAAGACCTGGACGAAGTGGCCGGAGTGGCCGGAGAGAGGGCTGATAAAGCTGCTGCCCCCGAGACCCGACGTCGGATAAGCGGAAGAAGACGAGACGATACGAAATGATACTTAAGAAAATGTTCTGAGTTACTTTCCACCACTAGTAGTGCAGCAGGTAGGCCTAGTTCTAATATTAATACATTTATATTTGTTTGCGTTTTAAAGACGTTAACGGTTTATGTGACGTTTTATTTTGAAGGCAAACAGCTCACTTCCGGCGACTTTTGCTGTTGTTTCTATCTGACTTGACGCTGGAAAGAAAAAGGGATCCATGATGACAACTTTAAAATACCAGCAGCAATGTATGAGTGGTAATTCCCTGGCTGCCACATTTTAACAAACATGCTTGTCCGTCGTTTTCATCACGCTGTCGGTCTGAACGTGGAAACAGTTCATGTCAGCGAATGTTAGCTCGCCAGCTAGCATGAACCGGAGCTGTCGCTGCTTTTGTTTACATCCAGTCCTGATGACGGGGCCTGGAGAGGTGTAGCTAACCCAGCTACCGAGCTGTTTGAGGGGGAAGTGTCATCCTAAAGCACGCTCTCACAGGACCATAACCCGTTCAGGAAAATCTTAGGGGTAAGATCTGTTACGAGTTCAACTTTTAAAGACAGATTTAACACTTATGACAATGTTGTATTATCTTTTATTGTACTGTTTACATGGTGCGATACTCTGTCAGTGATGTCTTATTTGGCTTTGGAAAGGAGAAATATATAACATATCGATTAATGCTACTATAATTTCTTCAGAAATCATTAATCCATTTGTCTGAAAATACAGAAAAGGTGCCCCACAGTCTCTTAAATCCCAAGGTGAATTCTCAGCATAAGTAATGTTTAAATTATTCAATATTTCACCAGATATCAAAGATTAGAGAAAAAGTACAAATCGGTTTGTTATTCTTTCCACTCATATTCTCCTATTCATCATCTCACGACCTCTCAGATTTATCTATTATCCATTTAGAGGGTCCGGACCCCTAGATTTGGAACTACTGGACTAAACTAGCCAACTGTATGAAAGTAGCTCCACCGCCAGCAGCAACAAGTAACAGTAACATGCTGCTCTAACAATTAAGCTTCAGTATTAATAATCTAGTGATGTCATATATAAGAAAGTATCAGTAAGAGAAACCGACCACTCCTTTTACTGCAATATTATACTTACATCAAGCTCTCAATACTGTGCTTTTACTTTAGATTTCATGCAGTATTGTATGTTTTCTGTATTTTTACATTGCTGTACTGGCACTTTTGGTAATGGAATGAATGCTTCTAAGAAACGCAAATAAATAAATAAAAAATCCTCACAATTAAAAAAAATGGAACCAGATTAGGTTATGAAAAAAATACCTAAATTATGAGTCAGTTTAAAAAAAGTTGCACAGGAGCAAATATTACAACTATTGTTATTGTAGTATTATAGAACTGCAACAAATAATCAATTAATCAAATAGCTGCTAACCATTACATCAATCAGCACATATTCTGATAATTAATAACTAATAACTAATTATTTATTAATAAATAAATAAATAATTCAAGTCATTTTTAAGAAGGAAATGTCAAAAATTCTCTGGGTTCCAGCTTCTCAAATCTGTTTTTTTTTTTGGTTCTTTAGTCTTCTTTAATAGTAAACTGGTGATCTTTATGTTGTGGACTGTTGGTCTGGACAGAAATAAAGACATTTTAGTTGGAATCTTCAGCTTTTGGAAACAGTGATCACCATTTTATGAACCACACAACTAATTGATTAATGATTTTTAATAATTGATACATTAATTGACTATCAGAGTAATCATTAGTTGCAGTCCTATAGTATTAATTACTAGATTTCAAATTGTAGCAGTCAGAAGAACAAAATTTTATAACTGTCTTTGATGTACATGTTTGATGTATTTTGCAGTGATGGAAGTGTCCTCCCAGGATCCATCTCTTATGGCTATGGACCTTTCAAAAAGCTACTCGGTCAACCCCCTGACCCGCAGCCACGCTGAGGCAATGGATCTTGCAAAGAAGCCAGAGTGGTACCATAGACGCCCGCCAAGCTGTAGCCCAGAGATTGGCTCCTCATACAGATCCAGAGCCTCGTCCTCCTACAACTCCCTGTCCTCACAACTGTGTCCTGAAGCAGGCTCTCCTGTCCTCTGCAGAGACATGGAGCAGGGCCCTGAGGCTTTAGGTAACTACATGAGTTCAGCGCTTGCTCCAGGCCTGGATTTTTACCATGACACGGTTCATGGCAACCTGTGGCACCCGGGTTTCTATGGGGCCGACCAAAGTGGCGGCATAGGTCCTGAAAGCAGTGGCGGTGAGGAGAGCGACAGCGGCTCTGATGTCATCGTCCTTGTCTCCTCAGCAAAGGAGCCACTTTTGTGTGGTTCTTTCATCCGAGACAGCGTGCGACACATCGTGGAGCCTCTGTCCCCAGCTATGTCCTCGCTGGATGAAGGGAGAGGCTGCTACCACCTACCTCAGCCTCTGAGCTCACCCAGCCCCGAAAGCTCATACTCAGAGGACTCTTCTGACAGCTCGGTGGACATTCCTGTACATCACACCAGGCCTGTGGTTCTTTTGTCAGACCTCAATGCCGTTTATGGGAACACCACTGATTCTCTGGTAGACATTTCAAGTGATGACAGTGACGTTATCGAAGTTTCAGTCACTAATGAAAAAAAAAAAGCTTTTCCTTGTAAGAAGAGTCAGGTAAGAGAATCTCCTTCTCAAAGTGAAGATAAAAAAGCTCCAGCCAGAGAAGTGCGACGCAGCAACAGAATCAGGAACTCTGTCTCTGAGATGTCTCATTTTACCTTCAGCGGATCACGACACAGTTTGAGGAGGCAAGTCAAAAATAACGCGGTGGGCATATATAATGAATGCTGCGACTCTGACGACATGAGTGAGTATGCGGTGAGGGTGTCCAACTCTGATGTGGATGAGTCAGTGTTGCAGCCAAACCTGTCACAAAGAGCAAGCAGCAACTCGGACGACTCCGATGTGGAAGCTCCCACGGAAAGGAAATCGCCTTCCAAACCCGAGCCTTGCCGCAAACCTTCGTACGCAAAAATTGTTAACCATAAACGAAAGAAGCCCCTTGCAATTCACAAAACTAAAAGGGTGAGGAGTAGCAAGCAGAAACAAAACCTGAGAACCCACCCAAACCATCAAAAGTCTGTGACTGGCACTAATGTGGCAACAAACAAAACGAGACGGAAGAAAAAGCGGCGATCACAGACTGGACAATCGGCTCCGTTTTTTCCTAGAGAGCCAGAAATTATGCTTAAATATGCAAAGGTAAAAAAGGAAAAGGACAACAAATCAGAGCGTTTCCGTCCCTTTGTTCATGTGGAGCAGCAAGTGTGCACTGTTATCAACTACCAAGAGGAGGAGGCAAGTGTCAGGAGCAGCAGAAGGAAACACCAGCCAGCTGCCATGTCTCTGTCTGGGTTTGTCCCCAATACGTCCTGTTTCCAGCTGGGTCGGCTCAGCTCGGAAAACAGGTCTCACGCCACACTGTTCTGCTGCATGTGCGGTCAGGTGGCCAATGCCACAGGCCTTGGGGACCTCCATGGCCCGTACCGTCCCACCAACCCGTCTATGTACTGCCAGCAACAGCTAACCTGCAGGACTGTGCAGAGAGAGGAAGAACATGTCCTCGGACTCGCTGACAAACACTCAATAAACTCCTCAGTTGATAGTTGCAAGTATGACTGCTCGGCTGTCAAAACTTTGCCAGAGAGTGACGAGTGCTCTCTTTCATCTGTGCCTCTTCATCTCGATGAGTGCTGGATCCACGAGGACTGCGGTATCTGGTCCGCGGGCGTCTTCCTAGTCAGAGGAAAGCTTTATGGGTTAGAGGAGGCAGCTCGGCTCGCACAAGAAACAGTGAGACACAGTATTAATTTTAGAATGAATGTTTTTCAGTCAGTCATTAGAATCTTATTAGCTGTTCAGTGTAGTTTTGGTATTTTAACTTTACTAAATTCTGTCAAATTAGTCAGTCAATCTGTCCTTCAGTCATTTTCTCTACCCGCTTATTCCTCATTATGGTCACAGGGGACAGCTGGAGCCAGTCCCATTATATTTCAGGCGAGAGGCAGGGATACAGCCCAGACAGGTCGCCAGTCTATCATGGGGCACACATACCATTCACTCACACACTCACACTTTAGGGAAATTTAGAGTCTCCAGTTAACCTGTGTCCGTCTTGGTGTGAGGCAACAGCGCTACCCTGTCGACCCTGTCAAATTATTGCCAATGAAAAATGTTTTTATATTTTTTACTTCAGTTGGATGTTGTTTGTTGTTCTTGTTGCACTTTTCTGTGCATGTATGTTTTTACATTTCATCTGCTGATGGAGCAGCCGCTCCTTAAATGCACAAACAGTGAGAATGGACATAATGGTGAAGTAAGAGACACCTCGAAATAAATATATATGCACATACCATAAATTATATATATATATAAATGTAGTCATACTGGTTTAATAAAATAATTAAATAGTAAAGTAAATTATCACATTTTTCCAGTTTTGCTGAGCAAAATTTTTGTCAGGAAGGAAAAAAAACAAACAAACACCCGGGTATTATTTGGTAATTTACGGTAGATTTAGGATCTTTTAAAGAGGAATTTT
This sequence comes from Lepturacanthus savala, assembly GCA_030544235.1. Taxonomy (NCBI): domain Eukaryota; kingdom Metazoa; phylum Chordata; class Actinopteri; order Scombriformes; family Trichiuridae; genus Lepturacanthus; species Lepturacanthus savala. Next base: position 20,928,254 of record CM060482.1, read on the forward strand.
TAACTAATTAACTGAACCTTTTTTTTGTAAAACTAAATCCTACACAAATTATTATACATACCTTATTCAAGGCAGATTATTTTAGATTATTACCATTTGCTATTTAAAAGATTCCTTATGAAACATTTTTTATGAAGTAGGGATAGGATTAATATTTGATTCTTTTTTTTTCCCAACAAGCATACTACACACACACACACACACACACACACACACACACACACACATATATATATATATATATATATATATATATATACATACATATATATATACATACATATATATATACACACACACAGTACAGGCCAAAAGTTTGGACACCTTCTCATTCAATGTGTTTTCTTTATTTTCATGACTATTTACATTGTAGTGTAGATTCTAACTGAAGGCATCAAAACTATGAATGAACACATATTTATAGTGTTAGGTACTTTACAAAAAAGGTGAAATAACTGAAAACATTTTATATTCTAGTTTCAGCCACCCTTCGGTCTGATTCCTGCTTTGCATATTCTTGGCATTCTCTTGATGGTCTACCATTTCAGGTAGTGGTTAATATAAAACATCTTTTCAGTTTTCTTCACCTTTTTTTGGTAAGTACATAACACCACATGTGTTTATTCATAGTTTTGATGTCGTCAGTTAGAATCTACAATATAAATAGTCATAGTCTCCAGCCATTTTGTTCAGCTCTTCCAAGGGAACCCTAAGGCATTTCCAGGTCATCCAAGAGATATAGTCAGAGTGTCCTCGGTCTTCCCCGGGTTCCCTTCTGGAGGGACATGCCAAGAACATCTCACCAGGGAGGGGCGAGCCACATTGTCTGGCTCCTCTCCATGCAGAGTAGCAGCGGTTATACTCTGAGCTCCTCCCGGATGTCCAAGGTTCCAGCCACCCTACAAAGGAAACACATTTTGGCAGCTTGTATTCACAAACTCATCCTTTTAGGTAGGAACGTAGAATACCTGGTAAATCAAGAACCTCACCTTTCGGCTCAGCTTCTTCTTCACCAAGATGGACTGGTGCCGAGTCTGCATCACTGCAGAAACCACAGAATCCGCCTGTTATTTTCCCACTCCATCCTTTCCTCACTCATGAACAAGATCCTAGGATACTTTAACTCTTTCAGTTGAGGCAGGATCACTTCCCCAACCCAGAAGCCGCACTTCACTCTTTTCTGGGTGAGAACCATGGCCTCATATTTGGAGATACTGATTCTCATCCCAGCTGCTTCACACTTGGCTGCAAACCGCTCCAGCAAAAGCTGAAGGTCATGCACAAATGAAGCCAACAGGACCAGATCGCCTGCAAAAAGCAGCGAACCAATCCTGAGATCACCAAACCGCCGTCCCTCGACGGCCTTGTTCTCCCCAGAAGTTATGTCTATAAAGGCTATGAACAGAATTGGTGACAAAGGGTAGGCCTGGTGGAGTCTAAATCCTGTTGGGAATAAGTCTGAGTTACTACTGGCCATACAGACCAAGCTCTGGCACCTGTCATACAGGAACTGGATGGCCCATGTCTGGGTTCAGAACCCCATACCCCCATCACTGTCCAGTCCTGTCAACCAAGATCACGTGGCACGTCAATACCTGTCAGCTGCTTCAGGAGTCCCACAGACCAAAAAAGTTCTGTAGGACTTCCTCCTTTCTGTAGGACATTCCTCACTGCCGGTTTCCACCCGCCGGTTTGAGGGCTTCCACTGCGACAGGCACAGAAACTTTATGACCACTTAAGATGAAGGTGTGACAGAACATTCAGCCAGACATCCCAGCAAGCCCCAAAGAACATTTGGGTCTGCATACTACCCTGGCATCTTCCCCCACCGTCTCTTCACCCGTGTCCAAGACATGTGGCCACAAGTCCAATGACACGACTACTGCTCCCATTCAATTTAGGGGGCGGTTCCTCCCGATTATGCCCCTCCAGGTCTCATTGTCATTGATGGAGTCCATAAAAGGGTATGTACTCTGGACTGTCATTTGGTGCATAGGCACAGACAACAGTCAGGACGCATCTCCCTGCCAGAGAGGTGATGTTCCACATCCCCAGAGGACCGCCAAAGTCCCCACTTCCAAACAAAAAGTGGAGCAAAAATTTTCAATTCTTTCAAATTGACAGAGGGACCTCCCATAATATGTATTTATTTATTCTTAACCCATATATGAACTATGAAGAAAATATGATGAATTTCTTTTCTGCCACCATCTATTTGCATAAATAGAAAGATATATAGATATATGTTCTTTGATGTTTAGCACAGCATTAAATAGATTCCACTTTTCCCCTGTTTTCAGTCAGCCACAGACCTCCCCATAAGTTAATAATTATGAAAAGTAATCATTTTTGAATATTCAAGTAAGAGTTCAGGACAGGTAAGGACATTAATCAAATCTTGTTTTTTTTTTCCTTGGATGCCGTTCTTAACATGAAGAAATCTTTTTCAAATTTATTTTGTAAATTTTTTAAGGTCCAGTTGCAGTTCCAGTTTAAGTTCACATTAATTACACATTACATTTGTCCTTTAATTTAACAAAATTCTTTCAAATTAATTAATTTTGATTTTTTTCCCCTGTGTGCTCTCTTTTTACAGACATGTTCAACATGCCAACAAACGGGTGCAATAATGGGATGTTTCCAGAAGGGCTGTTTGAAAAATTACCATTACAGATGTGCCATCCAGTCAGGTATGGTGTAAAATATGTCAAGATTAGTTAAGCTCCAAAGAAGTTTCTAGAAAAAATGAAGGATCAGCAACACTAATAATCAAATAAAGTGACAAAGGAGTTTGTTTTTTATAAAACAGTCTCATTTTAATGTGGGTGAATCGACACTTGTCCCTTATTAGCCTCTCTGCAATTTATTGTTTTTTGGAGTTACAGAAACAATCAACACTATTAAAACAATAACCATCTTGTGGCCATACATTATTTATTTTTTTACCCTATGTCCCCAAAGGGACATTTTAAATTATGAACAAGAGATAGAGGCAAACTGAGAGGTGGAGGGACAAGTAGGAGCAATCCATTATTTATCTCATCATCGAGCATCCCATAAATCCATGGTGTCATTAGCCTGGTTAAAACATCCTGATCTTGTGACCTCACTTTTTTCTTTGCTATCATATCAGGTTAGAAGCACAGACCTTCTTGTTGTAGTATTTGTAATATAATTTACAATATATTGTTTAGTATGCAATATTTTGTAATTTGTGAATAAAATGTTATAGTAGTATTTTTGTGGTTGTTTGCAATGTATATATATGAAGTAACACACCCAGTCATTTGAGGAAGTAAAAACAAAAAAATAAAATTAACCACACAACTTAGCTACATATATAGGTTAAACATCCTAATTTCATAAGATAATGGTCTTGACTTCCTTTAAACATAATTCCATCTCTCTTTTTTGTCTGGCAAGTAGTCCTATTTAATCTGACTGTCGAAAAGTTCCATTGATTGACTGAAGATTGCACCTGAGTTGATGGAGAAGAGTAGGTCATTATGGACTTTTAATAGAATAGATTCTGTGGTGGGGCTCAATACCGGATTGAAATTTTTCCATGATATTGTTGTGGTGTAGATAGGTGAGTAATTGATTGAGGATTCATCATTCCACACATCGAGCAGAAGAATTAGAAGGTTAGCTGAGTTAAATATCTAGCGACGGGGAGATTCAGAGAAGGAAACACTAACAGAAGGAGAAAGTAGAGAGCGCTTGAGTGAAACTAGCGTATGATGAACATACGTCGGATAACTTGGCTTCAGGAATGAGATAAAGCAGAAAAAAAATAGGTAGCGATGCAGATAGCCTGCAGCTGTGTGCTACAGTCTATCAACAACACAACAACAGAACCTCTAAGAAACTGTAAAAGATGCAGTACAGGTCCTTCTCAAAAAATTTGCATATTGTGGTAAAGTTCATTATTTTCTGTAATGTACTGATAAACATTACACTTTCATATATTTTAGATTCATTACAGACAACTGAAGTAGATCAAGTCTTTTATTGTTTTTAATATTGATGATTTGGCAAAATCCCCATCTCAAAAAATTTGCATATTTTATCCGACCAACAAAAAAAAAGTGTTTTTAATACAAAAAAGTCAACCTTCAAATAATTATGTTCAGTTATGCACTAAATACTTGGTCAGGAATCCTTTTGCAGAAATGACTGCTTCAATGCGACGTGGCATGGAGGCAATCAGCCACTGCTGAGGTGTTATAGAGGCCCAGGATACTTTGATTATGGCCTTAAGCTCATCCACAGTGTTGGGTCTGGTGTCTCAACTTTGTCTTCACAATATCTCACAGATTCTCTATGGGGTTCAGGTCAGGAGAGTTGGCAGGCCAATTGAGCCCAGTAATACCATGGTCAGTAAACCATTTACCAGTATTCGTTTAGAAATTTCTTTCTGTCTTACCCTCTTGCGTGAGGGTGTCAATGACGGCCTTCTGGACAGCAGTCAGGTCGGCAGTCTTACCCATGATTGCGGTTTTGAGTAATGAACCAGGCTGGGAGTTTTTAAAAGCCTCAGGAATCATTTGCAGGTGTTTAGAGTTAACTCGTTGATTCATATGATTAGTTAGTAGCTCGTTTAGAGTAACTTTTCATGATATGCTAATTTTTTGAGATAGGAATTTTGTGTTTTCATGAGCTGTATGCCAAAATCATCAGTATTAAAACAATAAAAGACCTGAAACATTTCAGTTGGTGTGCAATGAATATAAAATATATGAAAGTTTAATTTTTATCATTACATTATGGAAAAGAATGAACTTTATCACAATATGCAAATTTTTTGAGAAGGACCTGTATGTTCACCATGGTACGCAGAAGGAGGAGTCAACATTTTTTGAGTGTTAAATGAGTTACATGGGCAAAACTGAAGTGGATTAGTTGAATTCAGTTTTGAAATGCCATGCCAATATTGCTACAAACTTTTACCCACTTGATATGTTGTTGTATGCTAAGATCAGTATTCCAAGCCTGGGTGATGGGTAATGATTATGGAAATCTTTACATCAAATATTTTTACATAATAGAGACTTGAATTGAAATTGAAAATGAAGTGAAATTAAAAAAATTAAATTATGATTTAGTTTTATTGACAATAATTAAGGAATGACATGGGTGGTTGAGACCATGAAACTCCTTAGGCCTAACCCTAAAGACAAACTGTATGTTGCTAAACTAAAGTGTAGCAACATGACACGCTAACGTCAAGCGTTTTTTACCGACAGGTGGCCGATGCAGGGCATCAGTTACAGCATCCACATGGCAATGAAGGTCCTACAATGCTGCCTACAGCTTTACATTTATGACCAATAGAGTGTATGTTCCCCTATGATAAGACACCTCATATGTAAGCTAGGCAGACATTTCCATTGCCCATTTCTGTGCACAAATGTACAAAGGTACTTAGGAGCCCTCAAGAGCCCTTCTGGTGCCTGCAGAAATAAAGAAAACCTCTGGCTTTGTGAGTGGGTAAAAAATGTTTACCCATGCACTCTGCGGGCTATAGCTCTGTCTTTGGGGAAACACTGAATAGAGTTTTTCCACACTCTTGGATTAATTGGAAACTCTTATTATTCTGTGGACTCAATTGTCATTTACACTGCTTGTAAAGCGTGTTATATCTCTAATTTGCATTTTTCTTATGCATGTGTCTAAAGCCGTCATTCTCACTGACCTTGAAATTACAAAGCTATAACAATATTATGTTTGTTTTCAGGCTGTATCTTAAATGAAGACAACTTCTCAATGAGATGTCCGGAGCACAAGGTAAATTTGTAACTAAATCTTTTGGTTCAATACATTTTTTGTTTCATAGGGGGGTAAGGAGCTACTTGGCCGCTGGGAGTCACTGGTGCAACCTTTAGGATCTTTTATTGTGTTTAAAGATTTCATACTAAAGACATGAAAGTGAAAGGAGAAGCAGCAGCACATTTAAATGTATGCTTATGTTCATGAAATAATATTTTAGCATATTAGAAGGGTTAAATGAGCAAGATTGCAAGAATGCCTGATAATAATTAGAGGAAAAAAATAGTGGCATTGGGTTTGTTAAATTTGAACCTATATTTCTTTGTATCCACCAGAACAAACTGTTCACAAGTGTCACCAGACAACACAAGAGATGACGTAAAGGGTATCTGGGGATACTAGAGGTATGTAATATTTATCCAAAGTGTAATTATAGTAGTTTGTAGAGGTGCAACTATTAGTCGATTCAATCAATGATAAACAATACACAGTCATTTATCAAAAATGTTATGGTTGTAGCACAGGTGTCTTTTTCTTGGTCTTACTTACAGTAGGTTTTGGTCTTGGTCTTACCTACTGTAGTATATAATAAATATTTTGAGTTTTGGACTGTTGGGATTGATTCACATATTTTATTTAATCGTTTGCTTGCAAATTCTGGGAATTTTAAAAATTGGAAATGTTCAATGGGAATTAACATGAATAAATCCAAAAATTATAAAATTGAAAATTGGCATCATCAATCATATCAATTATATATCAATCATATATCAATCATATCGTCATACATGAATTGTCAAGTATTTGGAAGACAATTCCAGTTGTTTGGATAACTATATTTATGCTCATGCCATCGCAATAGTGTTTTTACAAGCTTAAAGCTGTTAAAGCTGTTAAAGGAAAGTCTTAATATATGTAAATATTGTGGAAAGACATACGTGAATGCAGCCAAGTCAGGATCAGATAAATATAAACATAAATAGTTTCAAAATTCCCCAGCTTAACTTCCGATTGAAAAGTTTCTGGAAATATACTGGAAATTTACTGGGAAGTTCTGCCCCTTTGCAACCCTAGTTGTGACTAAAACTGGCTACTGTAGCAGCTATGTAGCAGCTACATTACTTTTTGATGACAAATCATTTTTTCCGCATATTGTATTAACTTGGCGACACGGTGGGACCTTGGTCTGGGACCTTTCTGTGTGGAGTTTGCATGTTCTCCCTGTGTCTGCGTGGGTTTTCACCAGGTACTCCGGCTTCCTCCCACAGTCCAAAAACATGCTGAGGTTAATTGAAAACTCTAAATTGCCCATAGGTGTGAGTGTGTGAGTGAATGGTGTGTGTGCCCCACAATGGGTTGGCAACCCGGGGTGTATCCCTGCCTCTTGTCTGTAATGTGCAGACCCCTGCAACCCTAATGAGGAATAAGCAGGTATAATATATATTTTATTATCTTGATTTTAACAAATTAGACATTTTATATATTGTGCAAAAACACACATAACACACAAAATTAATCAAGTGGATTTGAGATAGTGTCCAGCTATCTAGGATATAGTGATTTTACTTGGAATGACCAAAAAATATTCTGCAAGTGAATAAAAAATATTTGATTGTAAGTTGCAGAACAACGTAAATTCATGAGAGTGAAAATAATTTACATCCAGAAATACATTTGTTCATCTTGAATGTGATTTTTATGTAATTTTTTCCAGAATGATTCGCAGCTCTCCTCAGGGTGCTACGTGATCTGCACAACGTGATCTGCACGGCTTCACCTCTGCTGTTTCATGACACTAATTAAAGAGAATGCGAGCTTGTATGTGTGTGTGTGAGTGACATACATGACAGACAGGATCTCTAAGGGGCCACTTAATGAAATTTTAAGATGTCTTTTTTTTGTATGTCTTTATCAACTATTAGACTGAGCCAAGTTGGTGTGTGTGTGTATGGAAGTGTGTGTGTGGAAGTGTGTATATTTATTTCTCTTCTTGAAGATCCACAATTGGACTAGCCACATCACAATTTATTATTTCAATACGATAATTATATAAGAATTTAAATGAGCTTTATTGATATGTTGTATAGAATATAATAACTTTATGTAAAGCTACATCTTTTCTTTTTACAGTTTTTTGTACTACTTTTATATTACTGTTAGTGCTTCAGTCATCACATAATTTATTTTCATTGAGTCGCATGCACAGTCCATGTTTGCTAAAATGCACTCCATAGTATACTTTTGCTATAATAGTTATTTATGTCTTTTTCTAGACTTTGTTCTTCCATTTTTACTTTAATTATTTAAATTTAATATAAAGCTGCACTAAGCAAGATGTTTATGTTAAAATATGGAATACCTGTTTAATTAGTTGAAATCACAAACTAGGGCTTCAATTTAGCTGTATAACTGTACATTCACCGTATTCAAGCAGATGTATTTCTGGTGTCAGGTTTGGGTCCTTCTGATCGCAGAATATGGAAAATACTGACAAAAAAAATACAAACTGTCCAAGACAGAAACAAGTGCAAATATCTGTGTATTGTGGCAAAGCTGGTTGGACGTACAGAGTGCATTAAATTCTTTTGTGTTTTATCTTGCATTTTAGAAAAGTTATATCCGTGTTTTGTGGCAAAGTTGATGGAGCATACAGACAGCATTAAATTATTTTCTTTTATCTTGCATTTTAGAAAAGTTAAGTGTCAGTTAAACCAAATCACAAAAAATCACTTACCCCATGTCATTCAGATAGTTGAAGTAGAAAATTGCTTTTGATTCCAGCTTCTCAAATGTGGATTTGCTGCTTTTCTCTGTTTTACATGAGACAAAATTAATGATTTCGGGGCTTTGAATGTTTTTTTAAAACAATTGCTTTTAAGGTATTTTTAGACATTTTAATGCACAACATTGTATTGAGCCTTTAAGTGATTAGAAATTGAAGTACCATTCAAACGTTTGGGGGCACCCAGACAATTTGTGTTTTCCATGAAAAGTCACACTTTTATTTACCACAATGAGTTTTATTACATTTTATTACATTTTATTACATTAGCCTTCTGATGCAATGAGCAAACACATTAGTACCATTAGAACACTGGAGTCATATTTGCTGGAAATGGGCCTCTATACACCTATGTAGATATTGCACCAAAAACCAGACATTGCAGCTACAATAGTCATTTACCACATTAGCAATGTATAGAGTGTATTTTTGATTAGTTTAGTTATCTTCATTGAAAAAAAACAGTGCTTTTCTTTCAAAAACATTTCTAAGTGACCCCAGACTTTTCAATGGTAGTGTATGTTTTTTAAAAAATGTCATCATTATTCATTTTCTGAGCAAAGATCCAGTAAATAGGATTGCTGGAATAAGTTGGAAAGTATGTTTTGTGATTTGGTTGAACTCATCCTTTAGCGTTTTTAATAGCTAGGTAATGCTGATGTTGTCTAGTGCAGCTTTTAGCATCCATTGATTTGTAAGATATCCTGTATTTAATTTGAGATGAGCTAATATGAGTTATGACAGCGGTCAAAGTCAAAAAAGTTGGTTTTAAGTGAAGTTGTCTTCAGGGGATTTCATGCCTTTATGCCTGCACTTTTTATTATTTGATGAATTTAAAAGATCATTTTATGTTATTTAATAAAAAATCAATAAACCTGAACCTTTGTTCTTCTCTGGAATGAAACATGTAATCTTAGATGTTTCTGTTCTGAGCCAAAAGATGTGCTGTAAAGATATTGTGGAGGATCAGGATCAGAGGAGCCTGCCTGTTCTAAAAAGCAGGGATACGCCTATAAGGGATACATAAGGGAAACAGTCTGAGACAGAGCATAATGAAAGGGAAGAATGGCAATAGAAGAGGGGAAATAAAACAATGCTGCAGGAGTCTAAACTACTGAGATGATATGTTATGGACATGTATCCATTGGTAATTCATTAATTATAATATGAGGCTGTCAAACTTTCATTAATGCCTATTGATGCTAATTTGCATCATACATATTTTGTGCTATAGACAACTTAACAATCTCTACTTAATTTAGCATCAGATTGAAACCAAAAACACATTATTTTTATACAATTAGTAAATAGATTCAGGCATCAAGGGGTTAAACATGTATCACAAAACCTTTGTGTTTTACTAACATTGGCTTTGCTTCCTCATTGTTTGGAGCAGAAATAAAAATTTAATTTTAATTTAAAATAATAATTTAAAATATGTCTTGCAGAAAAATCCTTACTATAGTAAAAGTACATATGATGATGTAGTTAAAGTACTGCAATAAAGTACATGGGTATTATGGGTTGATATACAGGTTTTTAGCTGAATATTATCTGAATTTTTCTAGAAACAATCAGGACATTTTCTGTCATGAAGATAAACTGGGTCTTAACAAACATGAGTGAAACAGGTTCATGTGCAGATCTGTAGATGTCAAAGTCTTTTACTTCATCGCAGCTCTGAGACAAAACTTCCAAAAAACAAAAAGAAAGAAAAATCCAGATCTGCATCCAAGTAAAGCAGCGAGATGACTGATGATGAATAAAGTGATGGAATCACAGCTCCAATAGAAAAACAAAAGTAAAAATCCATTATTCATCCAGCAGCAGTTTTATTATATTTTTGTCTCTTAATCAGCAGGACTTTGTCTTAGGGGCCGTCAACTTATCAAGTTATTATTTTATATTATTATTCTCAATTGTTGAATATTATTATAAAATGGTATCATATAGCACCATAGACATATTTTGATTGCTAATGTGTACGTAATTTAGTTTACATAAATGTATAAATACAAAAATAGAGTGATAGGAGGTAAAATGGGCCATTTGGTAAAATGGGTCATTTCAGGTTTGGGGTCCCAGCCCCTCTGGAAATTAGAGCCAATGATACAAAGGATTTAAACTGTTAATATAAATGTGATTGACTAGTAACAGGTGATTTGATTAGTTTATGGTTTCTATGGTGATTTGATTATCTTATGGTTTCTATGATGGTGAAACAGTACTTCAAATCTCGACTGAACCAGAAATGTTCATGGTAAGTAACCTGGCTACAGACTATTATAAGGATGATAAATCTACAAAAAAAACATGCGCATAAAAACTATCCATGATATCTATTTTGATGACATCCATCAGAAATATGGAAATTTGATATATTAACATATTTTTTGGAAATGTGATATTTATCTTGGTGGAACAATTTACCTTAACCGCCTAAGATAAAATGGGCCACATGGTTTCAGTTAAAATGGGTCTAACCCTCTGTGTCACTCACAAACATGTGTATAACATTAGGTTCAACTAAAACTAAAAACTAAAACTTATAATTCTAATTCTCATTGTGTTTTAACATTAAAACTAATGATGAATTCATTTTGAATTTGGATTCCCCTTTGTCATTTGACTGGCCAATTGTACCTAATAAGATGGCCCATTTTACCTGAAACCACTCATGCAAAAAAATTGGCACAGCCGATGTTTTAAAATTTGTAGGGCCTAAATAATTATATTTTATAATATAATTAAAACACAAATGATCAGAAACAGTCATTATTAATCACAAATACATACCAAAAAGGCCTATTTGGTGTTATTGTGCTAAGCGATTATCATATAGTGGATGAATTTACCTGATATCACCCTATATTTTGTTCAATAGCTTCCATGTCCTGTAACTCACAGAACAGACAGGGCAAAGTTATTTTTATTGGATTGTAATATGTAATATTTTTATGATTTGTCTTCAATAGCTTCATGTCCTGTAACTCAGGGAATCCAAACATATTATTGATCCACTGGACAATCAGGACACATCTTTTCATTGGATTTCATCACCTAAAATAATTTAAATGATTATTCATATTGTATAATGATGACATAAAAATACTAATTTACAAAAAATATGTCTTGTCTCATCTTCTTCCGCTTTATCCGTTGTCGGGTCGTGGGGGCAGCAGCTTCAGCAGGGAAGCCCAGACTTCCCTCTCCCCGGCTACTTCCTCCAGCTATTCCGGATGGACCCCAAGGCGTTCTCAGACCAGCCGAAAGACAGTTTCTCCAGCGTGTCCTGGGTCTTGAGGCAGGATCTCATCCCCGACCTGGAGTCGACACTCCATCCTTTTCCGGTGAAGAACCATGGCCTCAGATTTGGAGGTGCTGATTCTCATCCCAGCCACTTCACACTCGGCTGCGAACCGCTCCAGTGAGAGCTGAAGGTCACGGCTTGATGAAGCCAACAGGACCAGATCATCCGCAAATAGCAGCGACCCAATCCTGAGGCCATCAAACCGCTGCCCCTCAATGCCCTGGCTGCGCCTAGAAATATATAATATATAACATTTAAAAATAAATATTAAATTAATGATTAAAGTCATAAATGCGAACCGATCAGGTGATCGGGGCCAGGTTTGACCAGTGGTCGTACTGCTGCACAGCTGCTGCCTGCAGCTTTTAGCTTCACCCGCTGATTCTAACTATTAACTATAAGGATTAATAATCAGAACAGCAGAAGCAACATCTCCATAACAGCACGACCAGCCCTCGCACGTTGATTGGTGGATTGTTTTGAGAATGCAGGAGAAAACCGGAGATCCCGGAGGAAAACCCACACACTCAGAAAGTGTCAGGACTGAGGGGCTGAATCCTGTTTGAATCTTTATCCTGGACCTGAATTAAAGACAGGGGAAAAATACTTTTAGACATTAGTAATTCTACAACTATACAGTATTTACCACCTAGTTCAAAAGAAAAGAAAAGAGTAGGTTAAAAATCCAGACCCATTGATCCTCCTAGGGTTTTGTTCTGAAGAATTTTGTCTGTGATCCTTGCTAAAAAGAAAGTTTTGTAAGAGGTAAAGAGGAAAGTTAGGGTTAGAATGTTGAAAAAAAATTATCTGCTTCAAAAGCTCACACTCGACCTGTTAAAGACTCATTGTGACATCATAAGGAAAAGTTCGTAATGGTTTAGTGTTTCTGAACCTCAGCCCCATGATGTAATATATGATTTAATCATCAATCAAACAAAATTGACAAATTCAATCATCGCTCATTTTCATTAAAAAAAAGAAATATTTTCAATAAAAAAGTGTTTGAGTTTCACCATCCGTGATAAAAGTAAACACTTTTAAATTGAAAACATCTCTACTTTTGTGTCTTTTTTTTTATATGAAAATGAACAGTATCTGTGGGACTGAAGTTCAGAAACAAGCAAAATAACCTAAAAAAGATTTTTCCCTCAAACATCACAAAGACTCGATGAGCCTTTAAAAGACCGAGCAAGAGTTTTCAAAACAGGCTGTGAAGGCAAAAAAGCTTAAAAAGAAAATGGACCTTCTTCTGAAGGTCCATTTTCCACACAAACCTAACAAAGGTCAATTACAAAATTCTCGGGCTTTTCTGGAATAATATAAATAATTAAAAGAGGCTTCTCACAAATGTACAGAATAAAGGCATGAAGTAAAATACGAAACAAAATGGCCTTCAGTACAAACTTGACTCCTGCTCGGACCCAGGGAAACACACGTGTTAACGTCCATCTGGCTCCAGAAGCAATTCTGGACCCAACGGACGCCGCCACTCCTCCGGCCGCCGAGAGAATCGATCCGATTCCTACCATGGTCCTAGAGAAGAAGGTCTCTGGTTGGTCCCTGGGTTCCTGGTCCTCGATTGAAGCAGGGTCTGAAGCTCCAGGTTCACTGTCCTCCTGGAGCTGCTGCTGCAGCTGCTGCAGAGCAGAGACCAGCAGCTCTTTGGTCATGCTGGACTGTCCTGCAGAGTCCTGGAGCTCCGGTGGTCCAGGGTGAAGCTGGACCTGTTGCTCCAGCTGCTGCAGAGCAGAGACCAGCTGGTCCTCGGTCCAGCTGTCGGACTGTGATGCCCAGTCCTGGAACTGCTGCAAAGGAGAGGCCAGCTGGTCCTCAAACCTTCTGCTGGACTGTGCTGCTGAGTCCTGGAGCTGCTGCTCCAGCTGCTGCAGACTAGAGACCAGCTGGTCCTCAGTCCTGATGTCAGAAGGTGCTGCCGAGGCCTGGGGCTCTGGTGGTTCAGTGTAAAGCCCGAGACCAGAACCCACGTGACCAGTAACTTTTCTGTACAAGTAGGCCAACATATCTGTGGAGTAGAGAATCTGTGTTAAAATGAAGTGGAGCTGCAGGATTTATCGTCTCTGGTCCTCAGTGTGTTGCAGATTCAGCCGCTGCCTTGAGTCCTGAACTTAACTGGAATTCAGGGTCTTTTATAGACTTTCAGGATCAAAGCAAAGAAAAAATGTGTGATGTCATCATTCTCTTCAGTAATGTGAAAGCCAAAGTGATGTCCTCACCAGAGTGATGTCATCACCAGAGTGATGTCATAGCCAGAGTGATGTCATCAACCATGACCATGTTGTTTGGCCCTATAAATCTTGAAACATTCACTAGGCTATTTTTTTTTTTTTGCATGAGCAGTTTCATGTAAAATGGGCCATCTCATTAGGTAAAATGGGCCAGTCAAATGACAAAGGGAAATTCTAATTCAAAATTGATTCATTATCAGTTTTAACGTTAAAACACAATTGCTTAAAACGCATGATTTTTAAAATGCATTAACCAAACTCATATTGTTGCTATTAAAACAAGAACAGATCAGTTGTGTTGTACACACACTCACACACCTATGTATACAAGCTAAACTAGCACTACACAAAAGCTAGCACCCAGTCATATGGAACAAGCTTAGTTACACAAACAAAAGTAGTGACTACTTTGAGTTGAACTAATTTCACATGACAATCAACATCCTGTCTATGTTTTAGTTGAACCAAATGTCACACACATGTTTCTTAGTGACACAGAGGGTTAGACTCATTTTAGCTGAAACCATGTGGCCCATTTTAGTTTAAACTATGTTAGCTTAGGGCGTTAAGGTAAATTGAGCCACTGAGATAAATATCACTTTTTCAAAAAATATGTTAATATATCAAACTAACAGCATTATTTCTGATGGATGTCATCAAGACAAATATCATTCATATTTTATGTGCATATTTGTTTTTCAATAGATTTAGATTTAGATCCTTAAATAATAATTTTTACATAATAATAATAAACATAATTGTTTCATTAGGATTAATAATGAATTGGTTAATAATAAAGGTAATTTACATTTTGCAGTACGTGCAGCTGCATCAACTGCTCGTCTGAGTTCTCTGTTATGCCACAAGGTGGCAGACTTTACCAACATTAGATGGAGCTACAAAATCAAAGTAATACTAGAATATAATAGAATAGAATAGAATAGAATAGAATAGTCATTTTTTGTCATTGTACAGTGAGGGAGTACAACGAAATCGAGGGTGTTCCAATTAGAGTTGAAAAATCAATCAATTAATTAAATAAGTAATTTTTCAAACTTAATATTCCTTTCTTTGTCCTTCATTTGTCAAGATATTAGATAATATATCTAATATCTAAGATATTAGATAAGATATCCAACAATTACTCCCTCAGGGAAATTGAAGAATGTGAACTAAACCAAACCAAGGCGGTGATCTCCCACCCCCCACCCCCCTCATAATACTGCAATACTGTACTACATCAACACATAATACTGCAATACTGTACTACATCAACACATAATACTGCAATACTGTACTACATCAACACATAATACTGCAATATGTTACTACATCAACTCATAGTATTGCAATACTTTAACTACACCAACTCATAATACTTTAATACTTTAAATACATCAGCTCCAAATTCTGCAATACTTTAACTACATCTACTTATAATACTGTAATACTTTAACTACATAAATTCAAAATACTAATGTATTTTTACTGGAATACTTTAACTACCTCAAGGCTATATAACATGTACTTTGTTCTAATAATTTACATCAAATACTACGTGCTTTTACTGCAATACTTTAATGACATCAAGTTCATAATACTTGTGCATTTTAAGTAGGATTTTCCATGTAGAAATTTTTACCTTTATTTGGGTTGTTTTAAGTATTTTATTTGTTTGTTTATTTATTTATTTATTATCGAATTTAATTTTCCTCCGGCACCTGAACGCACTACACTTTAGACGCTCTACGTTACGTTAGTGCGTTTGACGTCACTTGGTTTTCATCTCGATCCTCCTTTGGTTGAAGACCAGAACAGCTAGCCGACAGCTAACTAGCCGTGTGTATATATATTTTTTCTCTTACCACTGTTTTACGACAATTGGTTACTATAAAGTCAGTCAGTTTCGGCTTATGATATAAAACCCCCATCGTCAAGCATTTCTGACGCCGTTTTCTCTCCATTCCCCGGGAAAAACACTGGTACGTTGCAAATACGTTAGCTAGCAAGCTAACAGGGGAAGGAATTGTTCGTTACGCTTAAGTGTGGTTAGGCCTTAAGAAATGTGTTAATCCACTGCGCATTTTCACTAAACTAAATATTATAATAGTTAATTCATGTTCTGTTGGCATCATTTAGTAAGTCCTGGTGCTTTATTCCGTTGTTTGTCGTCGCCTTAGTCATCGTAAATCTTGTGTAAAAACACGCAGCAACAGGCCTGCTCCTCCGCACGTGTTAAAGCGCAACAAACCGCAGTATAAGGTCTAATAAATGCCATATACGTGAATAGGAATGTGTGTAAAGATCTGACAGTAGACGCGTTTATTCATCTGAACTTTGTTGGTCCACACTTGAGGTGAAACTGTTGAACTTAAACTGCGACTGATTCCAACTGTGTCGACGAGGAGGTTACTAAGATTTAATGAAGATCAGAGATGTTTCTTCTATTTCCATAGCCGCCTTTATGGAGTTTAGGGGCAGAGAGATAATCAGGGAAATGGTCTTGATCCAGTATTAGTTCCTTTTTATGTCAGCCATTTTAGAATAGTATTTAAAATGGTCAACTGCCACACTGCAGGCGCCTGTGTTATTTATTTATTTTATTTCCCGTTAGCCACTAACATTACCAAGGCAGTAACTACTCTTCCTGGGGAAGAAAACAATCTATTAAATAGGAACAGAGCCGTAGAGTTTAGTGTACATTTGTAACTGGAGCAAATATTCACTGTATATATTTTCCCTCCTATTATACAGTTAAGGTGCAGCACCTAAGCAGAAATAATTTAACCTCAATCAAACCAATTGTCATAGTAACTTTTCCCAGATGTACTTAATGTAGTTAGTCCCCATTGGAATCCTCCCAAGCATCCTTTAAGTGTTTTTGACTGTGTGATTATGAACTGCTCTCGCTTCTGCAACTTGTACAGATATGGTAATAATAATATTCCAGAATAATAAATTGCATTTGTTTTTATTGAAAAACACAACACCACTAAGTACATGCACCTAAGTGTTCTGCAAACCAAGGGAAAATCCTGTTATTGACAGTATAAAGAATGTACAAATGGTATAATACAAATAATGTGTACCTCAATTTTGAAGCCTGTATATTTGACCAGAGAAGAGGATTTGGAGGAAAAGAAGGTCCAGTTTTGTGTGTGTGTGTTTCATCTAAAAGTCATCAGGTTGCTGCTGCTCAATGATTTTACTCCCCACCTTATTGTTTCTAAACTTCTCATTCAGACTGATGCCATAGAAGATTTCTAAAATAGCACCGGTGTCAACTTCCTGTTCTGATTCTTTCACTGCAGGTCAATAACTCACTGAAATCTCTTGTTTTATCTTTTCAGAGCCATGTACAATGGGATTGGCCTAACAACTCCGCGAGGCAGCGGCACCAACGGATATGTGCAGCGCAACCTGTCGAGCCTGCGGGTCAAACGACCGCGGGATGAGCGTGGCGGTGAGAGGGATGAGAAAGACCGCGAGAGGCTGGAGAGTCAGCTCAACCGACAGCCCAATGCTGACATCCTGGAGCACCAACGCAAGAGGCAGCTGGAGGTCAAGTGTGCAGAGCTGCAGGACATGATGGAGGAACAAGGGTGAGACTGATACTGTGTGAGGATCAAACTCCTGGAATTTGAAGTTTATTAATAACCGGGAGGGGGTTTTCACATTCAAATTAAATCAGCTTCTGCTGCAGAATTTTTACAGGTTCTTGTGAAGCCTTTAATTTATTAGTTTGCTTGATATAAAGCTACGAAGTAAGATTTATTATTCATCATTGTGTTAAATACTTTTTGAATTTTAGACCTATGTCGATTCATATTAAAGAAATTATGACTATTGCTCATCCCAAGTTTGAAGCGTGCACAGGGGTTACCGGACTTGTTACCGGACAGTTTAATTTTCTTAAAAAGGTTTTTAAAAAAATTCAAAGTACATGGTATCAACAAGTTTTATTGTGTTTTATTGAGTGTAAGTTTTTGGTTCTTAAAACCACAAATAAACTGTTGACATTAGAACCATTTTAAATCACTCCTCTCTGTTGGGGTGGGCAGGTATTCTGCAGAGGAGATTGAGGAGAAAGTGAACAGTTTCCGCATGATGCTGCAAGAGAAGCAGGAGCCGGCTCCCGCCACCACTGACAGACCAATGTAAGTACAGACTTGGTTGCTTGATTCAGTGATGAATTTTTGGTTAAAACTAAATAGTATAAAAACGCTTGGCCAATTAACGAATATCAAATGCGGTTGATACATTTTTCACTTTTTAAAAGATTTTAGAATTAGAAATTAGTAGAAATGTTTGAAGAATCCACCTGTAAGCATACAACTGAGAGGAGCAAATGCTGCAAACACAGAAATGATGCAAAAACACATAAATACATAAAACAAATATAACAAAGACACTGTAGGATAAAATGCTGCATCACAGAAATGAAGCAAAGATTCACAAACCCACAAAATTCACTCCACATTCCATTCCAGTTGCACAAAAACAGCAGTTTTTCTCACTATTCGGCGTCGCTTTTAACTCTCAAAACCGAAGTATGTTACATTTTTTGCAATATTTGGCGAATATATTCGGTTACCAAATATTCGGTGCATCTTTTTAATGCAAATTTTGAAACTATCAATATTAAATGGAGCTATGCAATAATTAATAATGCTCAATAACCACTATTCCATTGTGCAATTCATAAGCCCATGTACAACTGCTGGTATTGTTGTTTTCTGCATTGTTTTCTTTGCTACATAGTGTATATATTATATTAATATTCTTCTAAGATATCTATATTGCTAGCTCTTCTTTTTCTTACTAATTATGTAAATTATTTTCTTGAATGCCTACTTTTGTGTTCTTTTCCACCATCCAGTTTGCTTTTGCAACAATGTGAATTTTCTCACTGTAGGTTAATTGAGTGGATTTTAATGATATATAGTGTTTATTTCCCAGGCCTATATTGCATGTTGTGGCTTTGTGTCAGTAACAGAACAGTTTGGTTGAATTTTCCTCCAGGGTGACAGAAACTCACGCTCTGGCTGCAGCCAACCAGCAGAAGAACGACCGTCTTCGCGCTGCTTTTGGAATCTCCAGCGATTACGTGGATGGATCGTCGTTCCACGCTGATCGCAAGGAGAAGGAGAAGGAGAAGAGGGAGCAGGAGCGTTTGGAGAGGGAGAGGCAGCAGCAGAAATACACGTGAGGATATATATTAAATCATGTTAATTTTGTAAAGGAGCTGAGCAATATGGCCACAATATTTTCTATTTTTTTGTTTTGTTTTTTTAAGGGTTGAATAGAAGAATTTTTATTAACAGTTCCTGGTATTGAACCCTTCAGAACAGCATTTGCTGTTAACTATTAATTTGTGATACTTGTGGATAAAATTTAACTGATACAACTTTAAATGATAATTTCAGCAGTTATGTGCTTTACCAAATAAAACTGCAGTGCTTAGTCAATTAATTGATTAGTTGCCAACTATTACATTAATCACCAACTACAACTAGGAAATGTCCAGATTCTCTGGTTCCAGCTTCTCTTCTCTGATTATTTTCTAGTTGCTTTAGTCTTCTATAATAGTAAACTGATGATCTTTGGGTTGTGGACTGTTGGTCTGGAGAAATAAAGACATTTTGGATATTTTTAGCTGATCTACATTTTACACCATTTAAGGACCCATACAACTAATCTTTTTAATAATCTGTAGGTCAAAATAGTATAACAGCCCTATTAACAAATCAAATATACCTGCCCCATCAATCTCTAAACAATGTTTGGCCAGTAGAATAAAAAAAAAAATTCTTTTGCATTTGCTCCCACAGGTTGGTGGAAGATTCGGACGATTCAGATTCTCCTCCAAAGAAACGCAGTCGAAAGAAGAAAAAGAAGAAGAACAAAGACAGGTGAGAAAATCATATCAAGAAGAGCAGAAAAAGCATAAAAACAGTGAAGAAGTTGTCTGATTGTTTGCTTTTGTTCCAGCAGCTCAGCAAGTCCCTCCCCTTCTCCGCAGAGAGAGAAAAAGAAATCCAAAAAAAAGAAAAAGAAATGGTATTCCACTTCTACATTCTTATTTTCATTTAATTGTTTGTTATGCAATTTGAAGGTCAGATTTAACTAGAACATGTGTCTTTCAGTGACGTGTCTGAAGAGGAAGAGGAAGAAGACAGGTATGTGTCCATCTCTATTAGTCTTCCCTCTTCAACTTTCAACAAAATATTGTATTTCCAGTAATAACTTGAAATACAATAATTGAACTTTGGTTATTCGTCTTGGCAAATGTAGATTAAAATGTTCTCTTATTAAACTTAATGGATTTAATATTATAATTATCACCTTTTTACCCTATATTTCCCAGAAATTGGCAAGGAGTTTTAGTAGTTTGTGTTATTGAATGAATTAAATATCCTCCATCACTTTCCTGTTTAAAGTTCCTCAGATGAGAAGGTGTCAAAGAAGAAAAGAAAGCAGAGTGACAGTCCTCCAAAAACAAAGGCAGCAAGACAGGGGAGCGTCTCCTCCAGCTCTGCTCGCAGGTGTGAACTTTAAATATAATTTTTCACAATGAATCTGTGTTCTGATGTCTGACTTTGAAGTAACTCGGTCTGTATCATAGCATGGCTGTATAAATGTTGAAAGATGATTAATATATTTTAAAAATCATAAAAAAAGAAAGTTTCGTTGGTTTGAACACTAATAATGTCATGCTTTTCTGAACTATAGATTATTTTAAATGTATTAACTTTTGGTTTTGTAAATTGTAAACTTGTATTTAATATGAATGGAGAAAATAATCATATTAATTGATTGTGGAAAAAAATCATTAGCAGCCTTAATTGACTGAGGAAATCTTTACTGTAGAACTGTAACTATTAGGTGATTAATTGACTATTAAATTGAGAGTTAGGTCTCAGTATGTGTAACTCTACTTCCTGTTTTACAGTGACAGCAGGTCTCCAGTGCAGCTGAGGACACGTCAACAGGACCAAACATCGAGAAAAGCCGATGAGGGAAGAAAGGGGAGATCACCAGACCGGAGGCGGCGGGGCCATGAGGAGCTGAGCCCACACCGCCAGGGAGGCGAAGGGGTGAGGAGAAGCCTGCTTCTGTTGGCTTCTTTTGCTCGTTGTTTCAGAAATTCAAACATCAAACTATTTCTTTTCCATCAACACCTCTTATCTCTGTCATTTAGAGGATGCCCAATCACGAGAGAGAAAAAGAGCGGACGGAGAAGACATCCACCAAGAGGAGACGTGAGGCTTCCTCCCCTTCTCCAGGATCACAGAATGAGAAGAGCCGGGAGCGTGGGAGGAGATCCCGGAGCAAACAGAAGGAGAGTGACAAGGGGAGGCGTTCAAGAAGCAGAGACAAGGAGAGGGAGAAAGGGAGGCTTTCCAGGAGCAGGGAGTTGGAGAAGAAGAGCAAAGAGAAGGAGAAACTGAGAGGCAGGGAGGCGGAGAAAGGGAGGAGGTCCAGGAGCAGGGAGAACGAGAGGGAGAGAGGGAGGCGTTCAAGGAGCAAGGAAACGGAGAAGGCGAAAGGAAGGAGTTCCCGTAGCAGAGAAAATGAGCGGGGCATGAGATCAAGGAGCAAGGACATGGAAAAAGGGAGGCGTTCAAGGAGTAGAGAAATGGAGAAAGGGAGGCGCTCAAGGAGCAGGGAGGTGGAGAAAGGGAGGCGCTCAAGGAGCAGGGAGGTGGAGAAAGGGAGGCGCTCAAGGAGCAGGGAGGTGGAGAAAGGGAGGCGCTCAAGGAGCAGGGAGGTGGAGAAAGGGAGGCGCTCAAGGAGCAGGGAGGTGGAGAAAGGGAGGCGCTCAAGGAGCAGGGAAAAGCATGACAAAGGAAAGGGGAACCTCCCCCAAAGGACCAGACACGACTCCTCCTCCCCATCTCCTCCACCTCCCAATGTCGAAGCCAGGAGGGCGAAGAGCAGAGACATGGAGAGAGAGAGGAACAAACGGGACAAAAAGACGAGACACGACTCCTCGTCTCCGTCGCCTTCCACTGAGAGGGAGAGGTTGAGGAGAGAGAGGAGTGGAGATGAGGAGCAGGACCGGCACCCAAGGGTGCTGCATGACAGCGAGAAACGGAAGGAGACAGGGAGGAGGCCGGAGAGGGAGGTGTCTCCCCCCGTTCCCTCACCTGCTGTCAATGGGCGCCAGAAAGAGAGGGAGGAGGAGAGGAGGAGGGAGAAAGAGAGGCAGGGAGTGAAGGAGAGGGACAGACATCTGAACAAGCAGAGGGAGCAGGACGGCTCCAAGAGGCGAGACGAGGACGGATCCAGACCCACGGAGAGGAAGGAGAGGACAAGGAGCCCCGTGAGAAAGGAGAAGCGTGAGGAGAAGGCGAAACAGACGGAGAGGAAGAGTGAGAGCAGCAGCAGTGACAGCAGTGACAGTGACAGCGACAGCGACTCCTCGTCCTCATCCTCTTCCTCCTCGTCCTCGTCTTCCTCTTCTTCCTCCTCTGATGAGGAAAAAGCAAGGAAGGACAAAGGAAGCCCCACGAAAGGAAGCACGCCGTCTGTCATCGGAGCGGCAGTTCAGCGGTATTTATCTAACGGCAGGAAGGAAAGCCCCACCCCCGCTTCTGATGGCGACACCCCCAAACGACCCCAGAAGGAGCAGGAATCTGGAGGCTCTGTGAGGAGCGTGGTGCCTCCTCACAGAGCCGCGGAGAGCTACCCACCACGGGCCAAAGGTCAGGAGAGGTACAGCCCAACGCAGATGGACAGCCCCAGTCCTCCTCCCTCTCCAGCTAACAGACGGGACACCAGCCGGGGGGAAAGGTTCTCCCCCACCGAGCCCAAGGCGGAACGGGAACGAGTGAGGGACCGGGACACAGCCAGGAGGATGGGGAGGTCCAGTCCATCAGCCAGGAGATCACGCTCTCCTCCTTCGCAGAAAACCACCTCTGCCGCCGCCACCTCCCCCCCCCCACCCCGCCGCACTCCACCCAAGCAGTACCAGGAGCCTCCGACCCGGTCCAGGAGACCTTCCCCACCGCCGGCCTGGTCGGACCGACAGAGGGACCGAGATGGTGAGAAGGACAGAGACAGGAACAGAGACGGGGACAGGGAGCGGCAGCGGGGTGCCAGGAGGACCAGGTCCAGGACTCGGAGTCCAAGGAGGCGAAGTCCACCGAGCCGGTGAGATGCAGGCCGGGTGTCTGACCTGTGTGACCTTCTGTTGTCCCTAAGCTCATTCGGGAAGTGGTGGTTTAGATTCTCAGGCCTTAACCCTTTATTCCATGAAATATTACTTAGACATGGTAAAACATGTTTTGAATGTTTGTTTTTATTAGTTAAAATGGCCTAAATAATAGATATATTAAAATATATATTTCATAAAAAGTTGTAAACATAATCTCAGTATAATTTTATGCTATGTAAGTCAGTGGGACTCCATTAGGTTGTATACACTAGGAATTTCATCCATTTGCATATTGTTGCCATATGGCAACAAATCTAATTTAGCATATTGGAAGAAAAACAACTTGTGCCATCAAAATTTAATTAAATGTAAAAATAATAAAGTTTACCACAGATAGTAAGTTCAATTTTATTTGGTGAAAATTTTCCAAAATTCTAAATAAAAGACAACCTTTGGTTGTGAGACATGTCAAATGTCCATGAGCAAACTCGAGCAAACAAGAATATCCTGGTCATGTGACCTCATGAATTGTATGTCCTTCAAAATAAAAGCCCTATTTTCGATGATATATGAATATCAAGTCTTAGTCATTTTTCAGATTTTGTTCCATGCTTGCTGTCCAATAAAAGCTAATTTTCTTCTTTCCCAGGTTCCGTCGCTCTCCGTCTCCTCAACGAAGGAGGAGGAACAGTCGCTCTCCGTCTCCTCAGAGGAGGAGGAGGAACAGTCGCTCTCCGTCTCCTCAACGAAGGAGGAGGAACAGTCGCTCTCCGTCTCCTCAACGAAGGAGGAGGAACAGCCGCTCTCCGTCTCCTCAGAGGAGGAAGAGGAACAGCCGCTCTCCGTCTCCTCAAAGGAGGAGAAGAAACAGCCGCTCTGCGTCTCCTCAAAGGAGGAGGAGAAACAGCCGCTCTGCGTCTCCTCAAAGGAGGAGGAGAAACAGCCGCTCTGCGTCTCCTCAAAGGAGGAGGAGAAACAGCCGCTCTGCGTCTCCTCAAAGGAGGAGGAGAAACAGTCACTCTCCTTCTCCTCAGATGAGGAGGAACAGTCGCTCTGCATCTCTTCAACAAAGGAGGAGAAACAGCCGCTCTGTGTCTCCTCAGCGGAGGAGGAGGAGCAGCCGCTCTGTCTCCAGAGAAAGGGAGCGTGAGAAGATCAGACAGAGGGAGGCAGAGAAAGAGAAGGACAGAGAAAAGGAGCAAACTCGCCTAAAAGATGCTCCTCAACCCCACCGGTCGTCGTCGTCCTCCTCCTCCTCCTCTTCGTCCAGCTCCTCCTCCTCTGATTCCTCCTCACCTTCCTGTGAGAAAGAGACAAAAGCTGTGTCAGAGAAGGAGAGCAGGCCGGAGCTGGAGGATGAGAAGAGACCGACAGAACAGAAACACCGCTCCTCCTCTTCACAGGCTCCTTCCAGAGACTCTTCCCATGCTCCTCCTCCTTCAGGAGCACGAGGCATCCCCAACCCCGAACCGACCTCTGGGAGGTCACCGGCCGGCAGCCAATCAGAAACCTGGCCGTCGTTACGGGGTCCCAGCAGGAAGCAGTCACCACCACCACCAGCCACCGCTCAACCGCTGGAGCAGCCGATTAGCAGCGAGGATGTCGTGAACGGGAAGGAGGCGAACAAGAAGAGCAACAGGAGCAGCAGCTCCTCTTCCTCCTCTTCCTCCTCGTCGTCCTCCTCCTCATCTTCCTCCTCGTCCTCTTCCTCAGACAGCTCAGACTCAGAAGCAGAAGAAGAAAAAGGGTGAGAAGGAGGCAGAAGGATGAGACATGCAGCACACTTTTACTTTTTAAAATGAAATGGCAAATTTATTTTCTTCTGATTTAGGTAATCACAAATTAATGTATTATTTTGCTGATTTCTTAATTTTTAACAGGACCGCCAAAGCTCACAGCTCTGCTTCTTCATCCTCCTCATCTGACAATGAAAAGGAAACAAAGAAAAAGAGGTAAGAACTGAAAACTCAACATCCTTCACTATGAATATTTCTCTGCACTGAGCATGTGTAATTTGAAAATTGACATACAGAAATAATAAAAAAACCTTTTGTCTGTATTTTTAAAACAATGTACATAATTTACATAATGTACACAATCCAGTATCTGAAACAAAAAATATCGATTGTAAAGGGGGGGGGGGTATTTTTGTAACTTGGTACAGACAAAACAACAAAACTTAGGAGAAAAAGTGTAAATTTCCATTCCAACATCCCAGAGTCAAAGGTGATGTCTTCAGACATCTCAGAAACGCAGAAATTCTGAATATTAGACAATGATACAACAATATAACAAACTTTTCATTTTAATAAAATATAATTCTCAATCCATGTTTGTAGTAAACAGCTGCCATCATCAGAACAGTAAAACATCTGTATTTGACCCAGTGTTTATAAGCAGCTGTTTGGTTCAATGTTGTTGTTTTAATTACAGTATCATGAAGAAGTTCATTTACTTCCATTAAAACAGTGAAACTTGTATAATGTTTACATTCATTTCACACAGACTAATATATTTCAAATGTTTATTTCTTTTAATATTGATGATTATAACTGACAACTAAAGAAAACCCCAAATTGGGTCTCTCAGAAAATTTGAATATTGTGGAAAGCTTCAATATTTAAGACAGCTAGTGCAACACTCTAATCAGTGAATTAACTTGAAACACCTGCAAAGGCCTTCAAATGGTCTGTCTAATTCTGTAGGCTACACAATCATGGGGAAAACTACTGACCTGGCAGTTGTCCAAAACAACACCATTGACGTCTTTTAAAAGACACAAATGTCATTGCTAAAGAAGCTGGCTGTTCAGAGCTCTGAGTCCAAGCACATTAATAGAGGCCAAGGGAAGGAAAAGATGGTAGAAAATGTGATCAAGCAATAGGGAAAACTGAACCCTGGAGAGGATTGTGAAACAAAAGCCATTCAAAAATGTAGGTGAGATTCACACAGCGTGGACTGCACCTGGAGTCAGAGCTTCAAGAACCACCAACACAGACATGAAGACATGGGTTTCAGCTCTCACATTCCTGGTGTCAAGCCACTCTGGGACAAAAGACAGTGTCAGAAGCTTCTCACCTAGGTTAAAGACAAAAACGACTGGATTGCTGCTTAGTTGTCTAAAGTTATGTCTGATCAAAGTAAACGTTGCATGGCCTTTGGAAATCAAGATCCCAGAGTTTGTAAGAAGAGAGTAGAGGCTCAGAATCCACGTTGTTGGGGTGAAGTATAAAAGTTCCACAGCCAGTGATGGTTTGGGGTGCCATGTCATCTGCTGGTGCTGGTCCATGGTGTTTTTTTAGGTCCAAGGTCAACGCAGTATCTACCAGGAAGTTTTAGAGACTTCATGCTTCTTGCTGCTGATCAACTTTATGGAGATGCAGATTTAATTTTTCAGCAGGACTTGGAACCTGCACACAGTGACAAAGCTACCAGGACCTGGTTTAAGGACCATAGTATTCCTGTTCTAAATTGGCCAGCAAACTTGACTCCATGCTGTGCTGCATTGCTGCAGTAATTCAGGCAAAATTAAGTATTGAGTGCTATACATGTTCATACGTTTCATGTTCATACTTTTCAGTGGGCCAACACTTGTAGTAATCTTTTTTTTTTTTGCAGTCAGTCTTAAGTAATTTTCTAATTTTCTGAGGTACTGAGTTTGAGATTTTCATTAGTTGTCAGTTATAATCATCAAAATTAAAATAAACATTTGAAATATATCAGTCTGTGTAATGAATGAATATTATATACAGGTTTTCTTTTTTTACTGAAAACAACTTTTTCATGATAGTTTAATTTTATGACCAGCACCTGTATATTCAAACAATTCAGTTTCCTGTCAAGCAGGATAAAAAAACATAAAATGATCACATTTGAGAGGTGGGAATAGTTTTAGATTAATCTTCTATTGATGAATTAATGGTGATGCTCTACTTCACCACTCAAAAATATTTAACCACTATTTAACCACCACCATTGAACTAAATGTCACTGAATTGATTTGTGATTTATTGTGAGCATCATTTTCCTTTAAAATATCAACAAGTCCTCCAGATTTTCACCTGGATTGATGACTCTGATCCTTGCTAAACTATGTTTCCCAGCTGTTCTGTGTATTCCAGACCAAAATGTGACCGCAGTGTGTGTGTTTTGTGAGACTTTGATGGACCTCTGTGTTTTCCTCACAGTCCTCCGCGGCCTCAGAGGGTTCCAGCTGATTCGCTGAGAGACTCTCGCTCCCTCAGTTACTCTCCCCCCAGATACATGAGAGCAGCACCGTCCTCACCCAGCCGCAGGTCTGTAGCTAGTTGGACTTCTATTTTGGTTTTCTGTTTTAAATAGATTATTTTGAGGTTTTGGACTGTTGATCATGCTAAACAATACAGCTGAAGACATCATTTGAATTTGTCATTTTTCACTATTATGAAAATTTTATAACATGTTAGCTTTCTAGGCATCATACTTGTGTGTATTTATGTGATATTATTAGTTGGTAATCTCATCCTTTGTATAATAAACCCACCTTTACTTCTGTCTGTTCAACCTGCATGTGGGTCAGTGACAAAACTATCATTTGATGTATTCCTAAAAACCTGATACCAGTTTAACTCTCTTAAAAAGGTTTTAAAAAATGAAAAACACATGCTATTAACTCATTTTATATTCTAGGTTGATTATACATTTAAATTGTATCATTCTTTCTGTGCAAGTGACAACTATAACAGCCATTAAAATGCTATTTCCTTCAAAGAAAAGCATACAAAATGGGGAAAAAATGGATATATAACTCAATTGTTAGTGACTCAACTGATATGTTTATATCTATACACAGAATATATTTTACATCATCTACAGATGCTCCTGATGACCAGAAAACTAATCTACAGTTTGGGTTAGCTGCCTCCATTTAAATGTATTATCAGCTTTTACACATGCTGCATGAGAGCTGCAGCGGTTCTTTAATGAAGGTTATGTTACACTCAGTCCAGCACTAGATGTCCTCACCACCAGTGAAAAGTGATGCCGGCGTCCTCTGAGCCTTTAGAAATGCTGTTTTTTTTTTGGTTTTTTTTTCCCCTCTACAGGAGCAGCAGCAGACAGTCACCAAGCCGCTCGTCCAGCAGCAGACGAAGGAACTGAGATGACACCTGGAGACTCAGACACTTCACTTCTTCTCCGTGTATGTGTGCCGTCGTATCTCTGTTTGACTCCAGCTGGTTTGAACTGGACAACAACACGGATTTAACGACCAGCGGTCAGCAGATACACATCTGACAACTGTTTGGTTCTGAGCCGCCACACAAGTAACCAACAACGTGTTTGATTTTCTAAGCAGCGATGACCAAAGGCGGCTGGCTTGTACATTTCTTTTTATGAATGGGAATCGTACACACACACACACACACACACAGTTAAGTAAAACCTAACTAACAATGTTCCTCTGTACCTGTACTGTTTGTTGCATTCTACCTGTAGATATGAGCTGTCTGTATTTTTGGTTATTATCATGTAACAGATACATGATTCCATTTAATGTGAGCAGAAACTGCAACATGTCGTTAATTTCTTTGTTGAATATGGTTAATAATAATAAAAAAGCAATTGTACATTTTACTTGTGACATTTGTGTTTTTTGTTTTTTTGTGGATGTGGGACAATAAACTGAGCCTCCTCCATCCTACAGGAGGAACAGATATCTGCATCATTACCAACATCATTACCTGCAACATTTTGAAAAGTTGGTCTGACCAAAAATGGTATATACAGTGGGGAAAACAAGTATTTGAACACCCTGCTATTTTGCTCTTTCTCCCACTTAGAAATCATGGAGGGGTCTGAAATTTTCATCGTAGGTGCATGTCCACTGTGAGAGAGATAAACTAAAAAGAAAAATCCAGAAATCACAATGCATGATTTTTTAACAATTTATTTGTGATATAGCGGCAAATAAGTATTTGAACACCTGTGTGTCATCTAGAATTCTGACCCTGAAGGACCGGTTAGTCCGCCCATTAGAAGTCCACCTGCACTCCATGTATCATCCTTAATCAGATGCACCTGTTTGAAGTCGTTAGCTGCATAAAGACACCTGTCCACCCCATACAATCAGCAAGACTTTAACTTGTAACATGGCGAAGACCAAAGAGCTGTCCAACGACACAAGAGAGAAAATTGTACACCTCCACAAGGCTGGAAAGGGCTACAGAGCAATTGCCAAGCAGCTTGTTGAAAAAAGGTCCACTGTTGGAGCAATCATTAGAAAATGGAAGAAGCTAAACATGACGGTCAATCTCAATCGGAGTGGAGCCCCATGCAAGATATCACCTCGTGGGGTCTCAATGATTCTAAGAAAGGTGAGGAATCAGCCCGGAACTACACGACAGGAGTTGGTCAATGACCTGAAAAGAACTGGGACCAACGTTTCCAAGGTTACTGTAGGTAATACACTAAGACGTCATGATTTGAAATCATGCATGGCACGAAAGGTTCCCCTGCTTAAATCAGCACATGTCAAGGCCCGTCTTAAGTTTGCATATGACCATTTGGATGATACAGAGGAGTCATGGGAGAAAGTTTTGTGGTCAGATGAGACCAAAATAGAACTTTTTGGTCATAATTCCACTAAGCGTGTTTGGAGGAAGAAGAATGAAGAGTACAATCCGAAGAACACCATCCCTACTGTGAAGCATGGGGGTGGTAGCATCATGCTTTGGGGGTGTTTTTCTGCACATGGGACAGGACGAGTGCACTGCATTAAAGAGAGGATGACTGGGGCCGTGTATTGTGAGATTTTGGGGAACAACCTCCTTCCCTCAGTCAGAGCATTGAAGATGGGTCGTGGCTGGGTCTTCCAACACGACAACGACCCAAAGCACACAGCCAGGAAAACCAAGGACTGGCTCCGTAAGAAGCATATCAAGGTTCTAGCATGGCTCAGCCAGTCTCCAGACCTGAACCCAATCGAAAATCTTTGGAGGGAGCTCAAACTCCGTGTTTCTCAGCGACAGCCCAGAAACCTGACTGATCTAGAGAAGATCTGTGTGGAGGAGTGGGCCAGGATCCCTCCTGCAGTATGTGCAAACCTGGTGAAAAAATACAGGAAACGTTTGACCTCTGTAATAGCAAACAAAGGCTACTGTACCAAATATTAACATTCATTTTCTCAGGTGTTCAAATACTTATTTGCCGCTATATCACACAAATAAATTGTTAAAAAATCATGCATTGTGATTTCTGGATTTTTCTTTTTAGTTTATCTCTCTCACAGTGGACATGCACCTACGATGAAAATTTCAGACCCCTCCATGATTTCTAAGTGGGAGAAATAGCAAAATAGCAGGGTGTTCAAATACTTGTTTTCCCCACTGTATATATATATATATATATATATATATATATATATATATATAATCGGCCGCAATTTTCATTCAGATGAATCTGCTGAATGCTTTGTTTTTTCAATAAAACATCAGTTAATGGTAAATATATATATATATATATATATATATATATATATATATATTCCTAGAGAAGAAATATTAATTTTGTCTAATAAATATTCAAAATTCTAAAAATATTCAATCCTTTAAATTATTCACACTTTTATGTCCTTATAGTTGAACTCCTGTAAAGTCTGGGTAATTTTTTCAGCTTCATCTTGTAAAAAAGACTTCTCACATCTTGTATAAAAGACTTCTCCCATCACACCAGTGTTGGCCTCTTTGCATTAGTTAACCAATTCATTTTAAAAGCTTTCTCTTAACTGACAAGGCTTTAGATAACCAGGCACCAGAGTATATCATTGATCTTAACTCCAAACAGACCTCAGGCCTGCTGGATGTTCCGGAATCCAGACTGAGGTCAAAGGGGGGGACCAACCAGCCCCTCAGCTCTGGAATTCTCTTCCATCTATTTTTCTATCTGCCAACATTGTCTCTGCTTTAAAATCCTGCTTTTCCACCATGTAATTAGTTTTATCATTTTCCTACCTTAGTTCTGTGATGCAGAACTAAGGTGTATATATATATATATATATATATATATATATATATATATATATATATATATATATATATATATATATATATACACACACATGCTATAGGCCAAAAGCTTGGACACACCTTCTCATTCAATGTGTTTTCTTTATTTTCATGACTATTTACATTGTAGATTCTCACTGAAGGCATCAAGACTATGAATGAACATGTTTATGGAGTTATGTACTTAACAAAAAAGGTGAAATAAGTGAAAACATGTTTTATATTCTAGTTTCTTCAAAATATCCACCCTTTACTCTGATTACTGCCTTGCAGACACTTGGCATTCTCTACCATTTCAGGTGACTGCCTTATCAGGGTTAATTAGTGGAATTTCTTGCTTTATCAATCAGATCAAAGGGTGGCTCTTTAGAAGAAACTAGAATATAAAACATGTTTACAGTTACTTCACCATTTTTGTTAAGTACATAACTCCTGGTTCATAACTGTTCATTCATAGTTTTGATGCCTTCAATGAAAATCTACAATGTAAATAGTCATGAAAACAAAGAAAACACATTGACCCTCTGTGTCCCTCACAAACACACACATGTATGTGACATTTGGTTCAACTAAAACATGGACAGTATGTTGATTGTCTTCTGAAATTCAAACTCAAAGTAGTCACTACTTTTACTGTTTGTGTAACTTAGCTGGTTCCGTATGACTGGCTGCTAGCTTTTGTGTAGCATTAGCTTAGCTTGTATAAGTGTGTTAGTGTGTGTGTACAACACAACTGATCTGTTCTTGTTTTAATAGCAGCGATATGAGTTTGTTTAATGCATTTTTAAAGTTATGTGGTTCTAAGCAATTGTGTTTAACAATAAAACTGATGATGAATTAATGTTGAATTTAAAATGGGTCTAACCCTCTGTGTCACTCACAAACTCATGTGTATAACATTAGGTTCAACTAAAACTAAAAACTAAAACTTGTAATTCTAATTCTCATTGTGTTTTAACATTAAAATTAATGGCGAATTCATTTTGAATTTGGATTCCCCTTTGTCATTTGATTGGCCCATTTTACCTGATGAGATGGCCCATTTTACCTGAAACCACTCATGCAAAAAAAATTAGCACAGCGAGTGTTTCAAGATTTGTAAGGCATAAAAAATATATTTATCACATAATTCCAACACAAAATGATCAGAAACAGTCATTATTAATTATAAATATACATGGAAAAGGTACATTTGGTATTCTGTTATTCCTAAGGGATTTACCAAAAAAGTGTCAGTTTACCTGATGGAAAGGTGTTGGATGGATGGAAAGAAATGTGTACTCCTGGTTTGAAAAGTCAGTCAGTCATCTTCTATACCTGGTCGTGGGGGTCTGCTGGAGCCAATCCCAGTGCATTACAGGTGAGAGGCAGGGATACACCCCAGACAGGTACAGATTATATAATAAAATGTTGCATGAATTGCATTGAATTCTCTGCATATTGACGATGTGTTTCAGCTGCAGAAAGATGTACAGTAAAAGGCAGATTTACTTACTGTAATGCTTTGAATCTCTTCCAACAGAAATAGATTATTCTACGGTTTTATGTAGAATTCTAGCCACACCAGTTTAGTCACTGTGAAACTGTGACTCAAACATTCCTACTATTTTCACAACTTGTTGAGGCTGTGTGGAGGGAAATATTACTCAATAATGTTGCTTGTGACCAGAGGCTGAACTGCTGTTGCAATAGGGAAACTGGGATTGTAACATCAGTGAAGGGTGTGATTTTACACACCCTTCAATCCTACATTTCAGCAATTTTTAAGTTTAAGCAGTGTAGTAAAGTCAAACCCTAAAACATGAATGAATAATGGGTGTACGTTTTTAAATCTAACTCATACGTTTTTACTTTAGTGAAAATAATTTAAAATGCTTCTTTCTGAATCACAAATGGATGAAAGTATAGTCAGACTAATACACTTAAAGTAGTATTTTGATAATTGGAAAAATCCTTCAATATTGTGGATATTTGTGTGTATTACCACACTGCTGTTTGTTTTTACGATTTATGTTTTATTAAAGTTAGAACTAGGCTGCAATTAATGATTGTTTTGATAATCTATTAATCAATCAATTATTAAAACAACACATAGACAAACACAGTTGTCTATTATTGTTTCCCATAGCTGAAGATTCAACCTAAAATGTTTTTTTTTTGTCCAGACCAACAGTCCACGGCCTAAAGATCATCAGTTTACTATTATAGAAGAATAAAGAAACTACAAAATAATGAGAATTGAGAAGCTGGAAACAAAGAATTTGGACATTTCGATGAAAAAATAGTTTGCAATTAATGTAATAGTTGGCAACTAATCTATATATTAACTATAACTATATATCAATGCAGCTCTAATAAGAATTTACATTTATAACGACATGTTTTTTCTGTCATTGTTCTTGAGCTGTAACATGCGAATTTCCCCGTTGTGGGATCAATAAAGTGTATAATAACATGATCTAATAATTTATTTAACAAATAAAATATATGTATATATTAAGCTTTCTGAGTCCCCAAAAGAAAAAAAAACAGATTTAGATCATTTATCAAAGCCAGAAACTGTAAACATATACATAAACGTTGGATTTTCAGATTTCCCAGTGTCCCTGAACTTACCGTGTACGGGAAAGTTCACAAATCTGATCTTAAAATGGTGACATTACATCTAAATCACCCAATTCTACATGTTTCATTTACAACTTTGATAAAATAAAAAATCGGTGTTATTAGTATTCTGTAAATAACAACAACAACAACAACAACAACAAAAATAATAATATTAATAATAAAGCAAGATCGGCGCCACTGTTTTGGAAATTCCTACTTCCCGGACTGAGCGGAACGCAGCATGAATCACAGTGTAGTCGTTTTCGCCCACAGGCCGTGAAGGCAGCGGGTCAGCGGCTGCAGACAGTCAGGTGTGGTCGGCGGAAACTGACTCCACCGGGCGGGCTTCAACCGGGACGAAAAACACCGTCTACCGCGGATATGTCGGCATGACGCGGCGGCCGAGCACCGACTTCACCGCGCGGCTGACGTAAGTTCCACACACCGGCTGTTCCAAACTTTGTCCACGGGGGGAGAAGTTTTCTGGACGGCGGGCCGGGATCAGGCCCAGGCTCGGCGGCTAGAGAACAGCTGCTCACACCTGACCGGACACGAGTTAACGTTGATGTGAGGTGTTAACGGGTTCGTTGTCTCTCCGGTTGACACCGTCAGCGGTTAATAAATCGTTTGGCTGCTAAAACCTGTTGTGACCGTCGGCCTGAAAGCTGCAGAAAAACCACCGTGTACGGTTTTTAACGTGCCGCATTCAAGAGCTTTGTTGTACGTCGGTTTTCACATATCCATACGTTAACCGTAAGGACAATATTACAGAATTTGACACGTTTTGGGGTAAATACCGGATATTCATGTGTGGGCGACGTTCTTCCAAACCTGTAACATTAAGCAGTGTTAATGTTACAACGATGTTTAAACGAGTATTCATATACCTTACTTGAGTATATAATAAAATATAATCCTACTTAAGTACAGAACTATTAGCAGCAAAACGTACTTAAAGTACCAAAAGTGAAAGTCTAGGCAGCAAGATTGCACGTTTAGTGATATATTTAACAATTTAACGTTTCTATTCTACACCGTGATCTATTTCAGTGATCACCAACTATTTTGATAATCGATTTGAGTCATTTTAAAGAAGAAAATACCCACATTCTCTGGTTCTAGCTTCTCTTATTATTTTCTACTTTCTTTATTCTTCTATAATAGTAAACTGATGATCTTTGGGTTGTGGACTGTTGCTCTGGACAAAAAAAGACATTTTAGGATGAATCCCCAGTTTTTATTGACATTTTACACCGTTCTATGAACCGAATGTCTAAATGATTAATCATTTCAATGAATAGATCATAGCTGCAGCCTTAATTTGAACTTCTACTGTTGAAAACTAAAATTAAAGGAAAGAAGGTTTATTTTATAAACTGATCATGTATAAAATACTGATCAGAAAAGTAGCTTGTATGTAAAGCTGTCATATAAATGTAGTAGAGCAAAAAGTACATTTCCCTCTTATATCTAGTGAAATATACGTGCAAAGCAACACAAAATGGAAATACTCAAGTACTTCTTAATTGTACTTAAATACAGAACTAGAGTAAATATATTTGGTGCATTCCACCACTGGTTACCACACACATCTGGTGCTAACCGCAGGAACTAACACTCAAAGTATATGTCGTATTTTTAGTGAAACAAATGCAGTTAGAGAGATTCTGTTGAAGCCGATTTGAAGAATAGGAAACAGAGGAGTTTTTAAGATGTGGAGTTGTTTTGTACGACGTGTTAACTTGTGCTGATATGCACATGAGTGTTAAATTGCGTGTTTTTTAGCTGGCGGCTGCATTGGAAAGATAACATGTACAGGAGCTAGATTAGAATTATTAGCAGCCCTTCCTGTTTTCATGGAAAATGTCTTGACCTTAGTTAACATGGCTCCTGCTGTCCGTCAGGAAAAGACGACAGGCTGTCAGACAGCTTGTGTTTCTGCTGCCGACAGACAACACAGAGCTGGAGTAATATGACGAGAGGAGGAGGAGGAGGCTGGATGTGGAATTATGCAGGATGAGGAAGTTATATTTAGTGACTCAGCTGTTGTTTGAGGAGCAGGGAGGAGCAGCAAGGAGCTGCACACGAGAGATTACAATCAACATTAAGTTACAACCATGTAAAAGGACAGAAATATTACCAGAAAATCACTTTTTTTAAGGCATTTTCTTAAATTAAAGGATGTCCCATATGTACACTTTTCTAGGATTTAACTTGAAGTTGTGATGTCACAAATATGGCTGCAATAACTATTTTAGTTGGTTGATCTATTGATTATAAAATGATTATTTGATCTGGTTCATAAAATAGTTGATCACTGTCCCTTTACCAAAAACAGTACAAAGTGTATTGACAAATCTAACTGGTTAATTTATTCATGTTCTATTGATTAAAAAAATAGAGCTACATCTAACAACTATTTTGATAGTCTATTAATTATTGAAACGATTAATCAATTAGTATTTTGGTTCATAAAATGGTGTAAAATGTTGATCACCGTTTCCGAAAGCTGAAGATTCAACTTAAAATGTCTTTACTACTTCAGTGAAAACAATGTAAAGTTATAGTCCTGCAGTCTGAATCATAAAAGGAAGGTTGGAGGTAGTAGAATTGAATCATTCGCAAAAATCCTTCAATATTGTGGATATTTTAAGGTTTTGAATACATTTTTTTGTCTCTGAAATTACTATATTTCCTTTTGTTTTTACGATTTATGGTTTATTAAAGGAAAAAAAAATAGGTTACAACTAATGACTATTTTCATAGTTAATCAATTGATTATTGAAATGATTAATCAATTAGTTTTTTGCTTCGTAAAAGGGTATAAAATGTCAATCACTGTTTCCGAAAGCTGAAGATTCAACCTAAAATGTCTTTCTTTTGTCCAGACCAACAGTCAACTATTATAGACAATTAAAGAAACCATAAAATATTCAGATTTGAGAAACTGGAACCAGAGAATTTGTACATTTTCTTTTTGAAAATGACTCAAAACCATGAATCAATTATAAAGATAGTTGATTAATGTAATAGTTGTTAACTATTTGATTAATTGTTGCAGCTGTAGTAGTAATTCAGAAATAGGCTAAAAGTATGGAATCATGAAAGTAGTGGAGCAAAATCTGATAGAAATATAAAAAGTGAAGTAAATGTATCATTACTCTATCTTTTCTCTGTCTTTGCAGCTTTTAACAACCTGGACAGCAGCAGCGTTGGCAGCAGCAGCGTTAGCAGCAGCAGTGTTAGCAGCAGCAACGTTAGCAGCAGCATCTACTCTAACAGGGAACAGTCGCCTTCACCCGACAACCAGAGGAACTGAAGTGAAAGTAAAGAACCTCGGCCGATGATCACTACTGGCTAATCTGCAGCGAGAAAGAGGAACATCTCGGTTTCTCGCTTCTTCTAAAAAATAATAAAAGCAGAATGGATTCGATGAGTTCTGGGCAATAACTGGATTAATAATCATCATCTTTCAGTGTTTAAATGCAGAAATTGCTGTGACGCTTCTCAGCGTCGGGCCTGAATCCGGAGGAGGCAGTAGGCAGGGAGTGTCCTCTCTGCACCAGCTACAGCTGTGAATGTAAAAATCGATGAGTTGCTACAAGTTGGAAATCCCCTGCAAGAGTCACTGGGTGGAACTGGAACTAAGGAGAAAGCACGTGGCCGCTCTGAGCCGCCGAGCATGAAGCAGAGGAGCAGCGTGCTGCAACTAACGCTGCCAACAATCCAGGCCACCACCAACACAGGGATGTGAACTAAAACTTCAGGAATTCAACTGGAAATGTCCTCTAATCGGTTAACTGGGAATGCCTGTGATTTCTGGACAAGCTCGAGTGCTGCTCTGACGTGGTAGCGTCCAAAGGTGGAAAAACCAAACCAAACTAACAAAGAGAAGGATCATCTGAGCAACAGCTCCTCCTATGAAAGTGACCTTCAGCCTGATTCCAGCCTGAGGCCGATCAGATGGCAGGGAAGGACTACAACCACCTCTTTAAGCTGCTCATCATTGGAGACTCCAGTTAGTGCCTCTTTCATTCATTCATTAACATAGGGCATGTCGTTGTATGGAGGCTCAGAAGGGACAAATAGCTTCAACAGGCTGGATAATAATGAATCTCTTCTGATAGCGGGTCTTTTAGATCCAGCGTTTAAAAAGGGTGGGGGAATATATATATTCAGAATTAGCATTTTAAGAATAATGTCAAACTTTCAGTATTAGTGCTGACAATAAACTAAACATTAAAAAGTAAGAGGAACATTTTTGTTTATTTGAGAACAATAATAAAAAAACTGATATTTAGACTCTTGATAGTTTAACTTTATTTTCAAAATACATAAATATTAGGGAAAGGCATTTTAAAAAAGGAGAAATATTTAGCATTTTGAGAATGGTGTCAAATTAAGCATAGAAAAAAAAGGAATTTAATTATTTTGCAACTAATAAACCTCATTTTTAAATTATTGACAGTTAGACTTTGTTGTTGATAAGAATGAGTCAAATCCAATAGAAATCGTTCCTGTTCCAGTCTGTTCAATTCAGATTTCCTCCTTTTTTTCCCTGCTATGCTGCAGTGGAAGATTGTCACCACAACAGGGAAATTTGTACTAAAATGGCTATTTCCATTTGATTTGACTCATTTGTCCAGTTGCAGCTTCATTTTGTCTCACAGACGCTTTTTGTCCTCATAAAGTTGTGGAATCGAATCAATTCTGCTTCTACCGAGCTTGTACAGTTTCACTTTAAGTTGGCTTGGTGAGAAAGGTGATAAATGTACCTGTGGTTTGCACCACATTTCCTGATATAATGCTCACTGTGTGTTTAAAGGCTCCAGGTATGGACAGAAATAACATAAATGAAACCACTGCAACACGCTGCAGCAGTTAATGTTGAAATTACAAGTCAGGCTAAATAATAATGTTATATAGATATGAGACTAGATCTCATCTCAGATTTTCTTGAATATATATATATATCCATAGCCGTCCCCATAAAAATTAAAGAAATGACTATCAAAAAATACCAATTAGATTTACCTTTCCAGGATGTGAAGTCATCAATTACGTCGTCATATGCTGCTGTGTCAGCTCAGAGCTGACACAGCAGCATATGATTATAGTATAATAACTCCTAACTTATAACAGGGCACTCAAGTCTTGTGCCATAGATGAGCTTCAGTTTTAAAAAGCTTCACTCAGCAGAGGCCACTGTAACAAGGAGAGTTACTGTAATGTGGAGGGTCATCTATAGATTTAGATAGATGAGATATACAAGCAGATCATTAAGATTTGTTTTGATCTACGTGGTAAATTACACAATGAAATGAATCTAAATAGTAAGATCACAGAGATTAAAATGAAATGAATGCAAATACAATTTCAACTAATAACATTTCTATATTTAATTATTTTTATAATTATTAATTCATACATTACTCAATTCATACATTGCTGTTTGTTGCTGCAATGCTTTACATTACAAGTATTATCTTAATTTATCTATTTTATTTCATCTTATCTTTTTATGAATTAAATTCACTAAGAAATGTCAAAATTCTACCTCTGTGAAATATCCAAAAACCTCCATTGATGGTATAAAATAAACCTGAGCCAGTATATGACACCAACCGGTCAGTTAACTACTCTTATTTCTTTTTGTGTGAGGAAATGCAGGTGTGGAGTTAACAAGATGTTGATTAGATGTAATCAGGACCAGAGGTAAATGGAATCTCCACATCTGGACGAATTCTCCTCTTCTGTTTCATAATTAGCAGCCAGTAGCTGCTGTTTATGCCACAAAGCTTTTATTTTTTATTTATTTATTTTTATCCAATATACTCATGCCTCTTGGCACCATTTGCGCATTTGCAGAAAACGTGACCCCCTGTGTATAAATGGGGCCCCTCATGGGCCGTGGGGCCCTGTGTGTAGGGAGGGGCGGGGCTGGTTCTTACAGACCTTAGACTAGAATAACTGGATTATCAGAGCTGCAAGATACAAGAAAGTCGGTAAACAGATTTATTGTAATATGTTTACATATCATTTATAAACTATAAACCTCAGGATATATTCCAACTTCAGAGGAGCCAGCTTCTTCCCGCAGGCCGAGAGGAGGAGTGTGTGTGTGTGTGTGTGTGTGTATTTGTGTTTATTTTTGCTTCAGGCTGTGATAACAACCAGAAAATAAGTTTTACTTCTGTCTGCCACCCCTCTCTCTCTCTCTCCATTCAATCCGGAGCTCTCTCTCTCTTTTTCTCTCATCTTTTTAAAACGAGCCAACTGCAAAGCTGAACTTCACCTTTGACCTCATCAGATGAAGATTATTGTTTTTTTTTCCTCTTTGTGGGTGTTGAACAGCTCAGCTTATGTTAACGTGACGTCATCTTCTCCGTTTCTTCTGGCCCTCTGTGGTCTTTTCTGCTGCATCCAAACACAGCAGCTCCATTCAAGCCAATAAAGACCTGAGTTTTCCCACATTTCCTGGTCCTGAGTGAATAGAATTAAAACTAAATGGAATAAAGAATTCTGGATCAGCAGATTAGCTACAAAACATCTAAACAAGAAAGAAAGGAAATAAAAATAATGGTTTGTTTACAAACAATTTCAAAAATATAATAAAATTTCATATTAGGGCTATAAATAATGACTATTTTCTTATTCTATTATTTGTTTGGTTCATTAAAAATGCAAAATGTTGGTCAGTGCTTCCCAAAGCTGAACCTAAAATGTCTTTTTTGTCCAGACCAACAGTCCAGAACCCAAACATCATCAGTTTACTATTATAGAAGACTAAAGAAACCAGGAAATATTCAGAGAACAGAAGCTGGAACCACCTAATTTAGACATCTAGCACTTTTTCCTTGTATTGACACATATCTTGTGACGAGACATATTTTCTTTCACTATATTGATTATCCCAGAATCATGATTGTATCGTACTTCCCATGTGATTCCAAATCTGGAACATTTAAAGAACCTTATATCTATAAAACCTGCTGCAGAAAATGTTGAGTCATCATTCAATCTCCCTCCTCCCTGCATTAAAATATATTCACTCTGATTAGGTTTCACTGGATCCCTGCTGTTTGCTGTGAATTGGAGCCACAATTTAAAGCATTAACTTAAAAAGAACTATTTATCAGGAAAAAACCTGGATACTAATGATCTGATCTTCAGTGTTTTACAATATTTCCTGTTTCTTTAATTTTTTAAAATCTTCTGATCTTTCACTCATGTTAAATCCTGATTCTTATGTGAATCAATATTTTTTCAGGGAGTAAAAATGTTCAGTATCAGCCAGAAGTTTTAGTTAAGGAAATATGTCCCATAAGGTGCAATTATCTGACTTAACCAGCTGTTATTTATTATTATATCCAAACATGTGATTAACTCATTGAACAGCCTGAAAGTGACATTTGTTTCCTTTGGTAAATCTCACTTACGTACTAGGTTAGCATTAGTGAGGCTAGTAGAAGTGAATGGCTTCATAACAGTAAAGTGTCATAGAGCAGCAGCTCTGATTATTATTATTCTAGATTAGTTGATTGGGAGAAAACTTACTGGTAACTATTTTGATAATTAATCGGTTCAGTCATTTTTCACACAAAGACTTTTAGGTTTGGCTGCTTTTCTTTGTCCTACAGGATAATAAATCAAATACTGCGTTGGCTTCTTGGTCATTTTTGACATCTCATAGACTAAATGATTAATTAATCAATTGAAATAATAATCAGTAGATGTGTTAATGATGAAAATAATGAAAAATAGTTTACAGCCCTGGTTACAGAATCTGTTTCATTTAGTTTATTGTTCATGATGAGTGGAACAATTGTCAGTTCTTTTTTTTTTTTTTAATCAGCTGAGTTATTTTCAAGTAGAAGGTTCAGTTCAACGTTTCTTTTTTTTGTGACTGGTACAAAGTATGAATGTGTCCAATCTGAGTGGATAATCTACACCAGGGAGGTGTAGAAAATACAACAAAGTTCATACTTATAGAGGAGTTCTTTGTTTCTTTTGTTCCATGAGGAGATGGTTTCAGTTTCTGTAAAGCAGCGAGGTGAAATTGTCTTTTTTTCTCAGTGTCTCAGTGGGAAACGAGTAGATTCACAGGCTCAGCCAAGTGTTTCTGACAGTTTCTATGTCAGGATTCTACATTTTCTCTCAGTTATTGGTT
This sequence comes from Lepturacanthus savala, assembly GCA_030544235.1. Classification (NCBI taxonomy): domain Eukaryota; kingdom Metazoa; phylum Chordata; class Actinopteri; order Scombriformes; family Trichiuridae; genus Lepturacanthus; species Lepturacanthus savala. The sequence goes on from CM060482.1 coordinate 20,970,340, forward strand.
GCTTCCTGCCTGATTCTAGTTGCTCTCAAACAAGTTCAAACAGGCAATTATTCCTCCAGCAAATTATTCAGGACGTGTGAGCCTCACTCCTCATTTCCTGTAAAACCTTTTTATTTCATTTTGTTCATTCTGTTATATATTCTGTTATACATTTTGTTATATATACATTTTGCTTCACTCTTGTTATCCAGCCTGTCAAACATTACCAGTGTTGGGCAAATAATTCATTACATTACAATATTACTATATTTAACATGTAAGGCATTACACTACTATTTCATTACTTAAAAGTTAATAATTGGAAATATGGATTCAACAATAAATGTAGCTCACCTTGTCAGTTAATGTTAATTTACTGCTGCTATTTCAGGAAGTGGACAGTTCTTTAGGTGTAGCCCAAAGTTCATTTGACTACAATGTTCTTCAGATTTTTGTGTTTCACACACATAAAGTAATGAGCGTAATAAGCCCATCTGGAGAATGTGCTATCCAACGTTTCTGCAGGTTCACTTATCTTCATTTTCTGTCCGATGAGCCAAAAGGAAGCGAAACATTTTGGGCATTTCACTGCTGCTTATCTCAGTGATTTTTAGTGAAATTGTATGAAAAAAAAAAAGAAAAACACTTCAGTCCAAGTTAAAAACACATTGTAATGCATGTTATTGACATTTGTACTGAGTAAATATGCCTTACATTACTGCATTACAGCAAAAAGCAAACTGCATTACAGTAATTTATTACTTTTGACACACGTTACTTCCAACCCTGTATATCACATAAGAATCCAGGGAGGATTCTGTAGGTTCTCTGAGATTTAAACATGAAACATGACTGTTTGTCTGCTCTTTGTGGTTATATGTTCTAACTGTGATGTTTTCCTCTCAGATGTGGGGAAGAGCAGCCTCCTGTTGCGATTCGCAGACAACTCCTTCTCTGGTGAGTCGCTCCTTAACCCAATGAGGCCTATGAGCCTTTAAGTCAATTTTTACATTTTAAGCAAAAACAATTAAGTTTTCAAGTGCTTCCTCTCATATACGTCGTCAACTTCCTGCTCCTTCCTCCTGAGAACATGGTGAAGACAAACCGCTCCAGAAAGAGTCATTTTATATAGATTATAATGATTTTCAACCCTGACATTTATATATCTATTTAATCCTTCAATTCTCTAGAATAATCCCTCAAAAGAATTTTGTACATGGATAAATAGGTTTTTTGTGTATGCACGTATTTGCGCAAGCAGCAAATGTAATGGCCATTAAAATTACATTTTCTGCAAAGAACAGGGTACAAAATGGAAAAAAAAATATATAAATATACGCATGAAATCTTTGAAAAAAAAAATCTGTCCTTAAATGGGTTCAAATACGATGAAAACCCGCACACACACGCAGCATGAATCACAAGTATTTTATCAAATCATGTCATCTCATCTCCTCCAGAGCCAAACAGAGCTGCTCTGACCTGTCAGCAGCTACAGGAACGTCATTAATCTCACAATCTGCTCCAGGGGTGGAACATTTGACATATAATGAACGTCTAATCATTAAATGTATTGTTACTGTACATTGAAACCATATATATATATATATATATATATATATATATATATATATATATATATATATATATATATATATATATATATATATATATAATATATAAATATAAATAAATTAGGGGTGGCACGGTTCATGAAAAAAAACCTAAACATAATAATAATACAAATGAATTCCATACCTACATATTGTAGGTGTTTTTATAACGGTGCCTGTAGCAGCTACTCTGTAATATAGCAGACGTTTGTATCGCAGCTACGCTGTTCGCTATGGTTTGCTGATGCTTTTTTACTCAACAGTGAATAAACAGTATTCCAGATTCTTCTAATAACTTTTAACACTCCCACCACCGAGACGGTGGCTTTGCAGGCTTTGCAGGCTTTGCCTTCCGTGACTTTTCCTAAAATGTGTTTTTTTTTCTAAGGCCTAGAAGATCCTAATGTGAAATACAGAAGTTTTATGAGCATTATTATCTCCTGAAACCCGGAAACTGAAACCTGCAACTGTGATTTGTCCCCTTTATTATAGATTTAATCCGGGGGACATTTTGTAAAGTAGGAGAGACACAGAGAGAGACAGACAAGGAGAGACAGAGAAAGCGATAGACAGGGACAGACAGATATATAGTGAGAGTTAGTGAGATAGACAGAGACAGAGACAGGTAGAGACAGCGACAGGTAGAGACAGCGAGAAGCTAGCTAAACACTAAAACTAACTAACTAACTAACCAACCATCCCGAGATGCGCCTTTATCCTGAGTTTGCTAAAGGAGCTGTGAGAGTAGCTGATGCTTCTCAAGGCATCAGAGCGCAGTGCACTGCAGACAAAATAAAACACTGGTCATGTGACAAATGCCAGATATCAGTGTGTGGGAAGTTCACAGCGAGGGTGGAGCTTCTCGTCACCGTAGGAATGTTCGCTGCAGGTGGAGCTGTCCACGGTGCCACCGCAACACACGGTGCTGGCACACACCATTCCCTTCAAAGTTTATTGTTAGCTTATGTTATTTTTGAAACATATATATTTATTTATTCCTGTTCTTGTTTTCTTTTCACTGAATGATTTTTGTTTTGAATGAATGTATGAGTCTGCCAGCAAATCCATTCATTTTTGTGAACTCTGCCACGTTTTTTTATATATATATACTGTATATCAACATAACATTTGAGATTGTATATCAGATTATATTAAGTTGCAATACAACAACAAATCTGTTTAACATCTCAAACAAAAGCACTGTCACTCATGCTGAATAGATGTGTAACTAAAATATAATTGTTTGAATAATCGTGATTTGAATATTCACCAAATAACCGTGCTAATGATTTAGTTCCATAATGGATCAGCCCTGGTCTGAGTATTTCTCTGACAGCTGCTGTGTCTCCTGCAGGCAGCTACATCACCACCATCGGAGTCGACTTCAAGATCAGAACAGTTGACATCGATGGGGAGAGAGTGAAGCTGCAGATCTGGGACACGGCGGGTCAGGAGAGGTTCAGGACCATCACATCCACGTAATAAACTCTCTGAAACTGCTCTGAGTGTTTCCTCATATTATATCTGGTCTGTGTTAAGAATGAGTTTCCTGTGTTTGTTCAGTTATTACAGAAACACACACGGTGTCATTATTGTTTATGATGTGACCAACCCTGAGTCGTTTGTGAACGTGAAGCGGTGGCTCAACGAAATCACACAGAACTGTGACTCTGTCTGCAAGATCCTGGGTGAGGAAGCTGCTGCCACATTTAAACCAGAACTTGGCTTTTTGTTTATTTAGCATCCCCATTAGTTGGTACCATAGTATTCAGCTAGTCTTCCACAAAAAACAACAACAAAATACAACACAATCACTAAATATAATAATATTTCATACCTTTACAGATACAACTATAATATACATGATGGTAAAACTGTTCGACATTAATAATTTTCCTATATCTAAACATTGTTGTTTCATCATTTGCCCATATCCATATTTAAAATAACAAGCCAATGAGCCTTTAAAGTCTATGACTGTCATTTTATACGTAAAATGGATGATAGCTTTTTTCTTTCTAATGATATGACAGTAGACCACAAAAGGTTAAGAAGTTTCCAAGTGCTTCCTGTCATTTTATTTACATTATTATAGTTTTCAAACCTGACATGTATATGTCTCTATAATCATTCAAGTTTCTAGAATAATCCCAAAAAAGAATTTTGTAAATGGGATAAATAGAGTTTATGTTGATAGACAGATTTGTGCAAGCAGCAACAATAATATGTAATGTCCTTTTTTTCCTCCCACATCTCTCAGTGGGAAACAAGAACGACGATCCTGCCAGGAAACAAGTGGACTCACAGGACGCTTTACGCTTCGGGGAGTCGGTGGGAGTCCGAGTGTTTGAGACCAGCGCTAAAGAGAATATCAATGTAGAGGAGGTAACTTCATCACTTCCTCTTCACACACTCTCATTTACTTTTAATCTTTAAAAATGATTTCAAAGCAGAATTCAGACTGTATCTGTCTGCAGGAGGTGATTCTTATACCTGTTTATCTGTCTCTGTTCTCTGGTCAAGATGTTCATGTTTAAAAACACAAACATTTAGATGTGGAAAGTAACTAAGTATGTTACTCAACCAGAGCTACAACAATTAGTCGATTAATCAATTAGTTCCCAACTATTAGAGTGTGCGCCAACTATTTTGATGATCGATTAATGGATTTAAGTAATTTTTAAAAAGTAAAAATGTCCAAATGTCCTCTTGTCTGTATTGTAGCATAGCTGTGTGTATGTCTAAAGAAAATTAACATGCAACTATTTTAAAAGTCATTCAAAAACATTTCAAACAAATATGGAGAATGTTTTGTTGGTTTTTAGCTATTTTGATGATTAATTTTAGATATTTTTCGTTTTTGAGACAATGAAAATGTCCAAATTCTCTGGTTCCAGCTTCTCTTCTCTGATTATTTTCTGGTTTCTTTAGTCTCTATAATAGTAAACTGATGATCTTTAAGTTGACTGTTTGTCTGGAGTCAAAAAGACATTTTAGGTTTAATCTTCAGCTTTAGGAAAGTGATCAACATTTTACACCATTTTATGAACCAAATCACTAATCAATTAATCATTCAGATCAGAAAAGTAGCTTGAAATTAAATTTGGAACAAAAAGTACAATATTTCCCTCTAATATCTAGTGAAATATTAGTAAAAAAGGTATTCAAAATATTAATATATCCACAATATTTAAGGATTATTCAAAGGATTCACAATCTAGTTTAGGTGTATTTTGCTGATTATACTTTCATCCTTTTCTGATTCTGAATGCCTGACTATAACTTTTAATAAAGAATTTTTCATTGTCATTGAATCTTTGACTTTGAGAAAGTGATCAACATTTTACACCATTTTATGAACCAAATAACTAATCATTTATTTGTTTTAATAATCAATAGATTAATCAACTATCAAATTAGTCATTAGTTGCAGCTCTATACTCAAGTACTGTACTTAATACTTACTTAATAAATACTTAGTACTTTGATGTGATGCTACTTTATTCTTCCACTCTACTACATTTCAGAGGGAAATATTACTTTACTTTATGTACTTTTACTGCAATACTACATTGACCTTCTAATATACAAGTGCCTTTACTGTAATGGATTACTTTCTGTAGTTTCTTGAGTCAAAGGATCAGATTGTTTCTTCCACCTGTGCAAACATCAGGAGACTAAAGAACACGTTGCTGTGTTTCTGTTTGTTTTTGTGGGCGTGTCCAGATGTTCATGGCCTTCACCCACATGGTTCTACGGGCCAAGAAGCAGAGCCAGAACCGAGCCGAGCGGGAACGAGAGCGGGAGAAAGACACTGTTAACATTAATGCCCAGAGGGACCGGGAGCGTCGAAAGAGAGGGAAGAAGTGCTGCTGAGGCCCTGGCCGACGGCAAAATCGTCGCCGAAGCCATCGCCGGCCCCGCCACTTTTCGCGCAGACAGCATCCAACAAGATTGGGAATGAACCCCGATGCCTTAACAGGAGCCTGCTGCAAACTATTCCCTCTTTACTACGCCAAGTCCCACCCCACAGGCTGCAGGTGATGAGGCCCAGGATTCAGGAGGAGTCTGTCAGCACTGACTGCAGCTCAGTTAAAGGGCCAGTTCGCTGTTTTCACAGGATTTATTAGCCCTTTACCGCCCATCTCATATTTCAGGTGATCTCTGAGCTTTTTCGAATCTACTTGTCGTCTAAAAAGGATTTTTTCATCTCATATTTATTCACTTTCTGCCTTCTGCAATGCTTTAAGAACAGAAATCCTTGGCATTGAGCTTCATTAATGATTTTTGTCATTAAATATCAGAAAACTGTGAAAAAAGTGAGGCTGAACCCGAAAATGCAATAAAAATATATAGTTCACTGTCACACAAGACAAAGAAAGGATGAAACTGGAGAATTTTGAGGCATTTGAAGGTGAATTATTTATGTTCACTTATCAACTACTTAGTGATTTACCAACTTAATTTTTAAGCCAAATCACCACCCAGATTGCCATAAATTTTTTTGTGTATGCACATTTTTCCAGAGGATGAATCCATGATTGTTTAACTTCAGAAATAAGTGTTGACATCCAATTTTGGTCATTTTGCTGCTTGAAAAGTGACTTCAATCATCAAAATGAACTGTACTGATGATGCAAAGTTAACTAAATCCCATTTAAAGACTGAAATCTGAACATGTATTGTGCAGATTGATAAACTCTTGACAGATTTTACATCTGATCCTCTCCTGCAGATTTTCAGAATCTTTCCACTCAAACATCCTGATTCTAATTATTAAGCTTGAGCTGTGAGCTGGTGATTAGTCAGATTAGATTGGGAGAAGATTTTCCTGAAACCTCCACAGCACGACCAGGCTCCTCTGCTCCTGCTTTTCATCAGTAAAACATCCGGAAGTTCAGGCTGAGCTGAAAAAACGTAGCACAATAGCCAACAGGCCACAGGCAAGTTTCAGCTCCCTGCAACTTCATTTCCACAAATGTTAAAACAAGTGCAGCCTGAAAGAGATATGATCTGTTCTGAAATCTGATGTCCTGTAATCTGCTGTAATAATATTAAGTGTGATTGTGGTGATCAAGCTAAAAATCTGCAAAAAAACAGCGTTATGGTCCTTTAACTTTGCACTAGTGAACCACTGTTATGTGCTGATGTTTTGTTTTTTTGTTGTTTTTAATCCAGTACAAGTTCGTGACCACTGAAAGGGAAACTGGTTGCATTTGTTACTAAATTGTAACTCAGACACACTAACAGGTGTGAGGAACGTTTGTTTGCCTTATTTCGCTTAAAAATGAGGCCAGTAATCCCAGATTATTACAGGAATGATGTGGAACCTCGCCATGACACAAGCCCTAAACATTCAGTCAGTCATCAGTATGTTGTATGTTTTTTTTTTTATGTAAATCTGTTGTGTAGCAAATGTGTCCAACTCCAAATAAAGCAATAGATCCACTGTCTGTTTCCTCTAGTGTGTCGGGTGGATGAATGATAATTTAATCATTCTTGTACAAATAAAAGCTTTTCTCAACACTTGTGAAAAATAAAAAGCACAAAGAAGCAGGTTGAAGCTTCTTTAGGACAGCAATGAATACTTTGGGAGTTGAATAATCTATTGATTATTGAAATGATTAACTATTACATTAATCTCTAAATATTTTGATAATCGATTCATGGATTTAAGCCATTTTTAATATTAAGGTGAGAAAGAGGTGAAACACATGAGGAAATTAAGAAAGTGTAGAATGTTGATGGTTTCCCGATGGTGAAGATTCAACCTAAAATATAGACTATAAAAGAAAATAAAGAGAAATACATCCACTGAGACACATTTAAGTGCTTTGTGGGTTTATTAGGTTATTTCTGGGTAAAAATATCCCTAAATATTAGCATCATGTAATATTTTCATATCTAAACATATATATTTATATAAAATATATATAATCATGTACATAACTAATATTAAATTAAAGCACCTTTACTTTTGTTTTTATTGAACTATAAATATAAAAAAGGGCTGCAAATGATGACTATTCTGATACATGATCAATGTATCAATGAATGAAATGATTAATCGATTAGTTGTTTAGTTTATAAAATGGTGTAAAATGTGGATCAGTGTTTCCAAAGCTGAAGATTCAACCTAAAATGTCTTTTTTTATCCAGACCAACAGTCCACAACCCAAAAATCATCAGTTTACTATTATAGAGACTAAAGAAACAAGGAAATAATCAGAGAAAAGAAGCTGGAACCAGAAAATTTAGACATTTTCTTCTTTAAAATGATACAAATCTATGAATCTATTATCAAAATAGTTTTAATAGTTAATGTAATAGTTGGCAACTAATCAACTAATTGTTGTAGCTCTAAGCTTCATTAATTCCAACTTTACCCCTCAAACCCAGATTTAAAAGTTAAGTTAGAGTTCAGAGTTAAAGGACAGTTTCGGTTTTTGAAATGTCTTAAAACAACATCCGGAGCTGAAATGAATAAATAAACGTGTGTGTGAGCAAACATTTTAACTTTGTACTAAGCATCTATCCTGTAATTAAGTTTGAATTACATTAAACACTTATAACCTTTTAAAAACATCCCAACTTCAGTTAAGTAAAACTGCTTCTGTTTCTAAATCTATAAAACACTCCAGCAGCTGAACCAGCAGCCTCAAAACTTCCAGTGAGCTTTCGAACACTATAACTGTATAACAACCATAACAGTTGTGTTGATTTAAGGCTCTTAAAGCTTTTCAGTCTTTAATATTTGTGTTTCTGTTTGTAAAAGTCAGTAAACAGCTGTTCTACCTGCTGAGATTTTTGGATGTTTGCAGCAGTAGATTTCTCAGTTTTCAGTCTGATGTTGAACTTTAATAACTGAAGTTCTTGTGGTCGTGGCTTCAGTCGTGAGTTTTTTAAACAGCTGGTGAAGAAGCATCTGACATCTGCTCTGAAACATCCAGCAGCTGCAGAAAAAAATGCAGCGACGTGGGAAACAGAGAAATGAATCTACCTTCTAAAACACATTCACTGCTTCAAACTGCAGATTCATGTTAAATGTGCACCAAGCAGCAAACCAGAAAATATTCCAATTTAAGAAGCTGGAACCAAAGAATTTGTACATTTTCTTCTTAAAAAATACTAAAATCTATTAATCTATTATGAAAAATAGTTTGGGGATTGGGGAATGATGTAATATTTGGCGACTGATTCATTGACTAATTGTTGCAGCTCTGGTTGTGTAACATAGTTAGTTACTGTCTACCTCTAAATGTTTAGGTTTTTAAATAGGAAAATCTAGAAAAGAGACAGATAAACATGTAAAATAATAGTTGGAAACAAAGCAATTAATCAACTAATTGTTGCAGCTCTGAGCTTCATTAATTCCAACTTCACCTCAAACCAGGATTTAAATATTTCCTTAGATGGTGCAGAAAAAAAATGCAGCGATGTGGGAAATCAAAAAATGAATCTGCCTCCTGAGACACATTCACTGCTGTAAACTGCAGATTAATGTTAAACAAGCAGCAAACCACACAGCTAGAAACTTGTTCTGTGTGGAGATTCTGCGATAAACAAATTATTTCTCAGCAAAAATCAAAAAATGTGTAATAATCAATTTAATTCAAACACACATAAGACATTAAAGCACTTTTAGAACTATATCAGTGTTTGACACCAACGACGACTTCATTTCCTGCATTTCTGCATTGGAACTGCTTTTATTTTGAAAAACAAACGGCACTCATTAAACGATGCTGCATTAAGGTCACGTGGGAAAATCCAGTTTTTTACTCAGTTTCTGCTAGAATCCTCTGAAATTAACAGGTTCTGTCAGCGACTCATAGTTTGTTTTTTGATGCCAGAATTTTATCTGGAAAAAATAAATCCCCAGACAGAGCAGAGTTTCCTCCTGCTCTTCATCTTCCTTCAGTTGGCCTTCGGGAGTCTGTAGACGCCTGACGACACCATCAGCTGATGGTCCCTGACCTTTCTCTGTAAAAAAGCCTCCAGCTCGTTGACGTCCATCTCTGTGACAACGGGTCCCGTGGCGACGAACATCCGCAGCATGGAGTGGATGCGCTCCAGTGTCATGCTGTCCAGGTTGGTCAACATGGCTTGAATGTAGGCCCAGAACAGCTGGAGACAGACGAGCAGATGTTAATTAAATCACATTACTTCATGGGTCACAACCAGAAGCCAGAACAGTAAAAATAAAACTACATCTACTAACTTCTCTTCCTTTTAATGTAAAGAAATACATAATAAATACAGTTGTGTTCAATATAGTAGCAGTTTAAAAACATGAGTAAAGCCCCTGTCCCCTGTTTTATTTAGATGCATTAAGAACACTGCATTTTATACCCAAAATCAAAATGTGAAGAAAAATGTGTCAATTTTTTTAATTACTTCACAGAAAATGAAGTGAATATTAAAAAAAAATGAATATTAGGCTGTTCAAAGAAACTGCAGTGTCTGCATTTTTCTTTACAAACTCAAATATTTACTATATAAACTGAAAATATTCATGATTCAGCATTCCTGTTAGCCTCACAATTACTCTGCATTTCTTGGTTTCTGACATCCCAAGTCTCCCAGAACTTCCGGGAGTCTCCCTGATATTGATAATGGCTCCCTGATGCCTGCAAGTCGGATAAAATATCCTGGATTTTATACTATGCGAATGGTGGTAAATAAAAGTGTGACTTTTCATGGAAAACACAAAATTGTCTGGGTGACCACAAACGTTTGAACAGTAGTGTATATGTATATATTTAAGAGGGAGTTCATTTATTCCAGCAGGGTGCCGGAATACTTTAATCCCTATGGATTTCACTCTTTAGTGGGCTTCTTCTGGCCCCCGGCCGCATGTTTGCCACCCCTGTATTAGAGAGTTGTTTTTTCTATAAATAAAGCATTGATGTGGCTGTTCTGACCTGCAGCTTCTCCTCCCTCTGCTCTGACTGGGTGGTGGTGTTGGAGTCTCGCTCCTCATCGCTGTCGATCAGCATCACGCCTCTCTCCATCTTCTCCCTGGAGGAGCCCGTCTCCACCACGTAGTAGCGGCCGCCGGCCTCCTCCCTCAGCACGCCGTGCTGCTGCCACAGAGCCAGCTTCCTGTGCACCAGCTCTTTCGGAGCTCCCAGCTTCACACTCAGCTCCTCCAGAGTCCAGGAGCCTGGGAGAGGATGAAACAACCAGATGATGCATCAGTTTGTAATAAATGGAGATGAGTTAACAACACTCTGTTTCCCATTGATTCATTTATTTGTGGCGGCCAGAGTATTATTCATTCAATTGTTGACTTGTTACTGGAGTCGCAGCCCAACACACCTGCATTGACTTGTTTCTTAAAAAGCTGCAAAATCTCACTTATCTTTCATTTAATTCTAGTGCTGTTGAGTTCTGAGCATTAAAACAATAGGGACAATGATAAATAATGTTTGGCAAGCTGAGACATTTTTAAAAATCTTTTAAAGAGAGTTAAACTATCTATTACCACGTTTTTAGGGTTACATCACATGGCAGTTTGTCACTGACCAGATATTAATATATGGGTATGAGATAATTTAACTCTCTTAAAAGGTTTTAAAAAATAAAAAAAACACATGCTATTAACAAGTATTATATTCTAGGTGGATTATGTATTCATAATTTATCATTCTTTTTTGGTTACATCATTTGACATTTCGTGTCGAAAAACAAAAAAAATCACACAACAAATGATAGAAATGGACTTTTAAATAACAAGAAACGAACATGAACACAAATGTACATTTATAGAGACATGATGAATGCTGAATAAAACTATTTTAAAATGTTTTTGACCTTCTCATCTTGCCAAACATTTGTTACTCACCTGCATGACACCTATAACATCAATATCCACATCATCACCAATAGAAAAATATTTCAATATATTATCAATAGTTTCACTAAAGGTTTGAGTAAAAAAAAAATCAAACCAATGCTGCTTCCTATTTGGCTCATAATCATCATATTTCTCTTTTAATGGATCAATCATTGAATCAAACAGTCATTTAACACACAAACCAACTTTAATATAAAGCGGTCGCATTCATTTTCTCCTTGTCCTCATTAAAAATAGATAATTATCAATAGTCATCTTTATCCACTGACATGAAATATTTCTATCAACATATGTTGTAGCTATATCACCACCTCCACATTTACAGAATAAAAGTAGGCCATTAAGCATAAAATGACCCAAAATATCATCAGTAATTATCAAAATTGTTGACTTGAGGTTATTTAATCCAGCAGAGGTGGATTTGTGGCCACGATTTTTTTTAATTATTTGTATTTATTTTCCTGACTTTAAATTTGATATGATCCTTCAAATATGATGGCTATGATGAATCAACATGAACAAATTTTATCTTTTTTTCCATAATAGGTCATTAAAGTAGGTAAATAGTATTTTTTTTAGTGGGTCATTAAGCATAAAATGCCCCCAAATCTTTAAAAGAAAATGATCAATAAATGTAATTAATTATAACATATATAATTCTGTATTCTATAATTTCTTAGTTTATATGGAAGCTCCTACTTTTCTCCTGGAAGTGCAGGATGATGGCAGCGTGGAACGGGGACACGTTGAGGTTGGTGAGGACTCGATCCTCCAGCTCCACGTCCAGGGTCACTGAGCCCAGATGAGGCTTCCAGCTCAGGGTCCTCATGGCCTGAAAGACACAAGACAAACTGCTGGATCCACAAAATACACACTAACGGACAGAAAAGTGTTGCAGCGTGTGATCTATATGATGCATATATCACTCTTTTGAACACATGCTGTATGAGAAGAAAGACGTTTTATTGTAGTGTCCCCCGGAAACCTGCCGGACTACTTTCGTTTTGATCAGAACTGGACCAGAACTCGGTTCACAGGTCACCGTCAGGGGTGAATTAAAGTGAATTATAAAAGTGGCCTAAAATGTGACATTTCATGCTTTGAGAGTAGGCCGTAGTTTTGCGTTTGCCTCCACCTTGAGCTTCTCGTAGCGGTGAGTGTAGGCCTCCATGGCTTGGCAGGCGATGGGCGGCAGCTCCAGCTTCTCCTCCTTCAGCGTGGGCCAGAATTCAGAGGACAGGATGATGGCGGACAGTGCCAGCGGAGGCTGCTCCTCCTCACTCAGCCGCGACTCCTCCTCACGGATGTTGCTGTTGATCCGGCGGGAGTCGGCCATGTCCTGGAACAGGAGGCGGAACACAGGGAACGCGTGACTGACTGTGACCGCGATGGATCGTTCCATCTCGTTATCAATGAATCGTTCATATTTTCCAAAAGAGCACAAGGTGAAGTGTTGATTATTATACCTTCAGCATGACCTCACAGAAATGCATGTGAGACTCTCCAAAACGCAGCTTCAGCAGCTCCACGTTACGGATCTCCCTGTAAACACAGCAGACGGATTAGTGGGTAAACACTCATCTTCTTCTGTGAAAAATCTCTTTTTTTTTCCTTTATTATATAGTTTGTGGAGTGACTTCCAATATGACAAAACATCATAATACTTTTGGTGCCAATGTTGTGTTGAGTTATTTTGAGGAGACAGCAAAATGACATTGTTATACAAGCTGTTCACTGACTGCTACTGTTACTTTACATTATATCAGTGTCATATATTCAGTGTGAATACGTCTCAACACTATAAACTTTATAGGCATTTCATATTAGATAAATTACTGAATAAATGGGTAAATAATTATAGTAAATAAATAAAAAAAACTAAATGCAGTTAAATAAGTAAATAATAATGTAAATAATGTTGTAATCTACTTTGTTCCAAAATATTTTTCAAGTAAATTCTTCAGAATTCCATCAAACTGTTTTGTGGTTTCTTTTGTTTATGAAATTCTTTATCCCAGACAACAATTTTAACCATGTACATTGATTTGAAGTGTTTCCTTTAGTCTTGATGTTAAATCAGAGCCATTGAAATCCCTCAGGAATTTAAATATTTTCCAAAATGCTGCCTAGTCTATTATTTATTTATTTATATTTATTACAGAGGGGCTCTTGTTTGTTCCTGTTTGTTGTTTGTGGATGTTTGTACCTGGCGGTGTTGTAGTTGAGCTGGTGCAGCAGCCGGTCAGCCAGGATGGCTCTGTACTCATCTATGAAGATGTCCTTGCTGCCGTAGATGCTGACCAGCAGGCTGATGATGTCAGAGGATCGACGCTTCGAGCCCGTTTTATCTAGAAAAAAAAAAAAAACAATGAGCAACAGATCAGACTCTTCCTGCAGCCTAAACCCTCTGCTGTATGAAATAATATTTAGACATCTTTTGATTGTTTTAGTACATAAAATGGCTTAAATAACAGAGAAATATAAGAAAAAGTTGTAAACATAGTCTCAGGATAGTTTCATCCTATGTAAGTCAATGGGACTCCATTAGGACTACTACTACACTAGGAATTTTACATATTTGCATATTGTTGCCATATGGAATCTATTTTAACATATTAGAAAAATAACAATTGAAAATGTTTCTAAATTCTGAATAAAATGACAAATTTTAGTTGTGAGAATTTAGCGGTCACATGTCAAATGTCCATGAGCAAAAGAGACTCTCAAAATGGATATCCTGGTCACGTGACCTCATAAATTTATGGCCTTTAAAATAAAAGCCACCTTTTCACACCTAACTGCAAAAACATAGATTTTATATCACAGCCTTTTAGAAAAATGAAGATAAAGTAATCGTTGCCATATGGAAACACTATGCAATAGAGGGTTAAATGAACCTGCTTCAGGATCAGATGATGTTAAACCAACGTTAGGCCAGTAAACAGCCTGCTGCGTGGTGCGTTTACTGACCGGGGACGGCGTCGGTCGGGTCTGGGGTCCAGTCCTCGGGGTCATTTCCTTCCTCGTCACTGTCCTGCATCTCCAGGGTGACGGGGTCCCCCCTGGACAGCTCTGAGGCCAGGTCCGTGCAGCCCTCCACGTCTCCGGTCAGACCAGCTACGATCTGCCTCACCGTGTCCTCACGAGTCCTGAAACAGCAACAGAAAAAATGTCTCTTTGAGTACAGCTTGCTGGTCTGTGATGGTCTGGTTCTGCTGTTCATATGCTGTAAATTTATCAACTAGTGATGAAGTGCAGCACAGAATGTTTTAACAGAAACCAGCGATAAATGGAACGTAAAACTGACCAACTTTGAGATTTTAGGCTATTTAGCCATTTCAGACTCATGAAGAAACATTTAAATGTGTTTCTGTTGCTTCACTTTGTCCATGTCATTGAAAAGCTGCTTTTTTTATAGTCACAACCAAATATGGTCATTTCCTGTGTATCAGAAACTAATCGCAAATTGTTTAAATCTAAATTCAAAAATGTAATTGGCTGGTGACAATTTTTTACCTTTTAATCATTACTTAAGCACTTGAAGGCACCAAGATTTCCAGTTTTATTATTTTATTATATTATTATTATCTATTTTATGAATATTTTCACAGGGTTAAACAACATCCTGTTACTAAAAACACAGAGAAAGATTATATTTTTGACTGTTGACGGTATTTTTTATGATCAGAACCAAAAAAACTTTGACACTTAACAGCTCAACAATCTTTATTCCAATGTTCACTCATCTGTTCTGGAAACATCTGCATGTATGTGCATATTTACTGTCTCAATTGCATATATACATGTAAAATTTCAGAAAACTCATAATACAAAAAGTACCATCTTAATGTAAAAAAAATGAACTGAAGTGAAATCTGTGAAAATGTGCAACTCCCCTGTCGTGACTCCTTCGGGGTCAGTGAACTCACCGCAGGTATTTGCGGATGGGCTGGCAGGCGACTTGCAGAATCACCATGGACGGGTCCAGCTCTCTCAGAGCCTTGATGGCTGAGATGTAAACAGTGAGGATGTCGGCAGTGTGAACACCTGATGGTGGGCGGAGCAACACACACACGCACGCACACACACACACACGCACGCGCACACACACACACACACACACACACACACGCACACACACACACAAACTTCTTTTAACAGGTTCACTTCATTGCACAAATACTGTACTAAACTATCTAATACTTCTGTGAAGTTGTGATGTCACAGCCATTCAAATCAGCCAATCAAAGGCTCGTAAATATTAATGAGACAGACATAGAATGACCTGTTGTTTCTAGAGCTACAGAGAGATTAAAAATATGATGAGATGATTTTTGGTTGGATATCTTGTTGGTGACACCACAACTTCACATAAAACCCATAAGAAATAAGTTTTCAGAGATTCAGCGCGGACTGACCCGGGTGCAGCAGGCGACTCTCGAAGGCAGATTTGAGTGAGGTGAGGAGCTGCTGCCTCTGATTGGTTCGCTCCAAACAAAACTTCAGATCCTCGATGGCAGCTTTGGATTCTGGGAAATCTGAACCAGATAAGAAACAATAGTCAGGAAATCAATCTGTGCCTGTAAATCTGTACTTTTATTATAAATGATTAATTCTCATCATTTAATAATATTAAATGATGAGATTAAAAGTTCATCAGTAGAGCTGCAACTGAAATTATTTTAATAGTTGATTAATCTATTGATTAATCGATTCATTATTTGGTTCATAAAATGTTGTAAAATGTCCATCACTGTTTCCCAAAGCTGAAGATTCAACCTAAAATGTCTTTTTTTGTCCAGACCAACAGTTCACAACCCAAAGATCATCAGTTTACTATTATAGAGACTAAAGAAACCAGGAAATAATCAGAGAAGAGAAGCTGGAACCAGAGAATTTGGACATAAATGTATCATTCTTTTTCAGTTACACATTGACATGACATTTCGTTCGTGTCAAAAAAAAAATCACACAAAATTACCATTTATGTAAAAAAAGAAAAGATAAAAATGGACATTTAAATAACAAGAAACCAATATGAACAGACAACGTACATTTTGAAAGACCTGAGGAATGTTCCTTAAATCTGTTTTTTAACATTTTGTTGACTTTCTCATCTTGCCAAACATTATTTGTCACTGACCCTATTGTTTTAATGCTCAGAACTAAGGTACCAAGTTTTTAGGGTTTACACCACATGGCAGTTTTGTCACTGACCCATACACAGAAATGAGTCTTTTCGTCAGCAGCAGCTTTTTCTCCTGTTTTTCTGATGTAACTTTGATAAAAGCCTCGCTGCTTCTTTACCTCTGATGATGCTGAAAAGCTCCTCGATCCTCATGTTGACATAGATGGTGCAGAAGAACTGGTGCATGTGGCACCTCCACTGCTTCAGGACGGGGCTGGAGGATGGACCAGCCTGGATGCCGGGAGTACTGGGGATGCCGGGAGTACTGGGAATGCTGGGAGTACTGGGAATGCTGGGAACACTGGGAATGCTGGGAGCAGGCACCGGAGCGTCTCCGTCTGCAAATACCTTGCTCAGCCAGCCCAGAACCAGCTCCAGCCACTAGACACAAGAGGTACATATTGAGGGAAAAGAAGGAAACAGCTGATGATGGATTTTTTATTTTTTTTTTTACCTCCTGGAAATCCAGCAGGAAGGAACGCTCGTACTCGCCCCTGCAGTGCTGCTCCATCCGCTGCTCGATGAGCCGGTGGAGGATGGAGGTGACGGCATCAGAGCTCACCCACTCCAGCAGCTGCAGCTTAGAGCTACACACACACACACACACACGTATATGAGTATGAATGTGTCGGTATATATATATATATATATATATATATATTTTAGTTTAGTTTTTTCTTTTTCAGTTACACCATTTGACATTTCACATAAAAAAAAAACAAATCACATTCAGCACAATTCCCCAGCTTAACTTCCCATGGAAAGTTTCTGGAAACATACAGTGCATCTGGAAAAGTATTCACAGCGTTTCACTTGGTTTCTTAGTTTTTTATTTTTAATAAATTTGCAAAAATCTAAAAAAAAAAATTGTTTTCAAGCTGTCATTATTGGGAGTTGTGTGTAGAATTTTGAGGGAAAAAATGAATTGAATCCATTTTGGAATAAGGCTGTAACATAACATAAAAACCTGAAGCACTGTACCAGAAATATTCCACCACTTTACAACCCTTTAGTGTGGGTGAACTCACAGGATGAAGCTCAGCTCCTGCAGCTGGTCCAGAGCCTCCTGACACCAGCAGCATGGTGGTGGGACGCCACAGCCGGGGCAGGCGCCTCCTTCAGGGTCCTCCTCAGCCTCCCCCTCCCCCTCCCGGTTTATGTAGACGGAGAAGGTCCTGCTGTAAAACTCCAGAACCCGCTCCTGGAGGACCGGTGCCGGGGAGAACAGCAGCAGGGCCCTGATGATGGTGAAGGCCCGCTCCTGCAGGCCCCGGGGACCCGGTCCACAGAGACCACCAAGACCACCTTCCTGCCACGTCCCCAGCTGCTCCAGACCAACTGGGAGGAGGAGGAGTAAGATGATGTATCAGTGTCGGAGCAGAGAGAGAACCAGTACTGGTCCAAAGTAGGGCAGAACTAGGTCTGCTCAATTATGGACAAAAATCATTATCACAATTATTTTGGTTCATATTTTCCATATAATCACGATTATTCAAATGATTATTTTTTAGTTTCACAATGCATTTATTCAGTATGAGTGACTGTGCTTTTGTTTAAGATGTTAAACAGATTTGTTGTTTTGTCACAAAGATGCATGGATGTATTATAGAACTGGATACTGGACTGAAAAATGGCCGCCATTCATTTCAATGTTAGTTTCTCGCCTGGTGAATACGCTGAAAAATTTCCTGACTTCCGGGTTTATTTCTGCATTATGTGACCCATAGAGACCGGTTAGTAGTCACCTCCCATGATGCTCTGGGGCCTCTCATCATGCTCCGGGGTGATGAGAACATGTAAATTGCAAAAAAAAAACAACAACTCATATTTGAGTTGTTGAAATTACTTGCTGACCACATTAAAAAATGTTCAAAGAAAAATAATTAAAATATTTAAATAAATAAATAAAAAAAAACATCTTAGAAATGCATCAATGCTCCAAATATAGCAGTTAAATAAAAATGTCATTTATTTGAAGTCATACATACATCTTTCAAATGAATTCTATCAAATTGAAAAGCTTGGGGGAAAAGTAAGAAAGAACATTTTGGGAAAGAAAGAAAGAATTTTTCATTTTACACCAACTGTATCTAATATTGTGTAACTACTGTGTAACTACTGTGTCGCTATTGCAATATTGTAGGGAAAAAAAAATCCCAATTAGTTTATTTTCTCAAATGGTTCAGCCCTGATCCGAGGTGTTTCTCCTCCTCACCTAAGAAGGGTTCCAGCCGCTCCAGCAGAGTCCTGAAGGTGGACAGCAGGACCCAGGCCCGGTCACGCTCCTGCAGCTCGTTCTCCGGTTGTTTGAGTCCAGACCAGAACTCCGGAACCACGGAGGAGGACAGACTCATCTGCAGGGTCTCCAGCAGCCAACCGCCCAGCAGCCCACCCAGACCCCGATCACACAGCAGGGCCAGAGAGTCCGAGAGATCCTCCTCAGACCCAGAGGAGCCAGGAGTCACCTGAGGACACATCGGACAGAGCAGCTATTTTACCTCCATTTAAACCTGGGTTCAGTGTCTGGATGGCACCAACATCTTCATCTACAAAATGTTTCCTTTAAACATCTGAGATTCCGTTCTGATTCTAGAAACACGTTTTCCAGTAGTAGACTTTCATCAAACTATATGACATAAATAAACTCAAGTCTCCTAACCATTTTTCTTCATTAATCAATTTGTAGACACAAAACTAGCTGTTTTATTGAAATATATTACAGATCGTTTACAGTACTGACTCCTCATAGTCGATTAATCAATTGGTTTGACCACAGTCAACTGAGGATGTGTTGGTGGATTTTTATGCTTTTTTCCTGTAGAATTATTTATATATTGAAAATGATGAACAAATCTCTGGTAAAATCTCAAGACTTAAAGAATCTCTTCTGCATTACTGCCTGGAGAAAAATCTAAATTTACAGATTTGTCGATAAAATCAATTTATCGATCAATCAAAGAGTGTATAGGTTGAATGACTATTAAGAATTTTTATTGGAAGCCATCCCTATAATTAATATTCCTTATTATTCTATTATGTAGTATATTGAATTACATGTCAGCCGAATTACGCTGAATGATCATTCTTCTTATAAATGAATCTATAATAATCTCCTATCGTGTTTAACACATCAAAAACAACAATAAACATTAAATCATTCAAAATGTAAATGGGGTTTGTTGGCATCGTTTGACTCCGTGTTGTTTAAACTACATTCAGCTGTAATAAAACTCACCAGTGCTGCTGTGACACGTTCCCAGACTTGAGCCACATCAGGTTCACTTATCGATCCCGATGTTTCTACTGAATCCGATTCCATCGCAGTTTCTTCCATATTCTTTTCGGGCTGTTTAAAAAACTACAAAACTAGCTTGTGTTGATGAAACATTTAAACTTTTCTGTCGTGTCGGGACGTAAAACACGTCTACAAGAACAAGAACATTGAGTATAGAAACGGTTTTATTGACGTATAAAAATATGTTATCATATCTGATGAATATTTCAGCTATAAATAATAAATAACAGCGTATAGTCCTTGCTCCCTCATCGCGGGTTTACTTCTTCTTCTGATGAGCTTCCGGTGTCAGACTGTTAAGAAAATGCTAAAATGCTCAATACTGCCCCCATCACTTAACACAAATGAATAGCTGTATTTCCGTACTCGTTTTTGGTTTTATTTTAAATATTCATGTCTAGCGTGTTTATTTTTTAAATCGAGTCTGTCCACATTCTGATTTGATCCATAACAGACAGACGAGCATTAAGTTAGACATATTAAGACAGAGCTACGGTATTTGTGTGTATTCTATTGTATCTATGAGTATTTCTGCCCTCTGGTGGTGACAATGAGTAACTACAACACTCACACCGAGCGTCAAGCTAGACGTATTAAGTGTAGTACCACTTCCTTACTTACGTTACCTTTAGAATGTTGTTTTCATAACTTTACCTATAGTTTCATGTAGATATTCACAGGAAATAATAATTGTATACATGTTTGTAATCATTTAATAAGCATTTTTGTAATAATTTATTAAGTATTCCTACTCCCTTCAATCTTTGAATTCACTTCTTATTTATTTCTTATTTATTTATGTTTGTTTGTTATTTTTCATTAATAATTAGTAGAAGCATACTGTATATATTATATTATTAGTGGTTAGTGGAAGGAGAGGAAGGAAAATGAGAGGAAAAATAGGAGAGGAAAAAAAGAAAGGAAAATTGGCATTTTTAATATATATTTTTAATTCATTTATTGCTTTCCTTTTTTTCCTCTGCTCTGATTAGTGTATGGTGACCAAGAAATGCTGATTTGGTGGATTTGCTTGTAATAAACTGTTTGTGGGTTCTTCATGAGCTTCATGCCGCGATGCTTTTGTTTTGAAAGGCCGGCGTGAAGTATCCTGCTTACATCCGTTTTGGAGCAGCTCGCAGAAACAGCATCATGGCAGCTGAGAGCGAGTGAGTTTGTTGCCAACATGTCCTATTTTATTATCCAAACATGTCACCACAGCCGCTTTCATCTCCTGGCCGCGGCTGCTTCCTCCAGGGGTCAGAGGTCACAGTGAAATCTGGTGACATGTTTGGACGCAGCTAATTAGCATCACCCAACACCGGAGCTAACCGGAGCTAACGCTAGCCTGATGTTTTGTATGTGTGAACGAGTTTGTAAAGACACGTTCATTAACGTCATGTCTTTTTCCCTCCGCAGCGTGTTCTCTGAGATCGAGGTGCTGCAGTCCATCTACCTGGACGAGCTGCTGGTCAGCAGGAGGGAGGAGGACAGGTGAGCAGCTTTAGTGCTGAGTTAGCACGATGCTTCATTAGCTGCTGGAAATTATGCTTTATACTGTTAAATCGAGTCTGGAACAATACAGGATGTTATAGATGTTTGTGTCATTAAACCTTAACCTGAGCCACTAATCTGTACAAAGTTAACAACAACATGATAGAAACTGTATAAGTCCAATGTTTATTTTTCAGTTTTCCTGATATGAATGATAATAAATGTGGAATATCTCTACAACCACAAAGGCTATGTATTTAAACCTGGTATCAAAATAAATACAACATGCGAGATGACTACAGAAGAGTCAGAATCAACTTATATTGCTTTTACAAAGCAAATATAGTTAGAATAATGCAAACAAATCTTAAGATAATGTTTTACTAGAGATAAAAAAATACTTTATTTACAACATAAGCCACTAGTGGCTAAGCCAAATCAGAAACAAATTATCAGAAACAAACTAAATTATCTGCAATGCAATATTAAATGATTAATAAGATACGAGTTCAAAGATCACTTTTTTGTCCATCAAATCATAGAAATCACACTGAGGATCATTACAGATGCTCCACTATCCATATTTCTGTGTATCTTATATCTGTAATGTTTATATGTCACAACTATACAATCACTGTCCCCACTCCCATTTCCATTCATATTATAGTTGTGGGTGTTTTAAAGCTGCTGTGTTCTGTCCTCAGAGGCTGGGAGGTGAGTCTGGTCCTGTATCCTTCCACAGCCGAGGATTCTGTCTCCCAGTTTGTCCGACTCACACTGACTCTGACCCTGGATCAGCAGGTACGCTCGCCTTCATCTGACCTGCCCTCAGCGTCTGATTCAAACACCACGACAAAGTTTTAGCAAAACGAAAGATACACACGTCAAATTAAACAGTGAATTTTTGTGAACATAATTAACGTGTGCCCCTCTCCTTGTGTCCTGAGTATCCCTCGTCCTCTCCAGCCATCTCCATCCATAACCCACGGGGACTTTCTGACGACAAACTCAGCAGGTAACCAGCTGATCAGACTCACTTCTCTTGTGTGTCTCATTTTAACAAATGTCTCATCTTTCTGTTTGTTTAACTCTTACTATTAAATGTAAAAATCCTTTAATCACTGTCACTGCTTCCTCTCAGTGTCCAGAAGTGTTTGCAGCTGGAGGCTCAGTCCTGTCTGGGGTCACCAGTGTTGTATCAGCTCATCGAGGTCACTGTATAACGTTTACTTTCATGTCATTTATTTACATGTTCATGTTAGATACATAAAACTCTACAATGAAATACAACCAGTAGATGAGTTGATCAATGTTTGATATTTGCGGTTTCATCTCTGTTCTCCTACAGAAAGCAAAAGAAATCCTCACTGAAAGTAATATTCCTCATGGAAACTGTGTTATCTGCCTCTACGGGTTTAAGGTACGATGCAAAACAGACCAGATGCTGTCCTCATTTCCCATCAGCCACCTGTCCTCTGTCCTGTCCGCTACAAGGAGGAGACATGTTGGATATTAAAATATAACCTATGTAGTAGTATTATATACTGCTCTTTATTACTTTGGTGTGTGTGTGTGTGTGTGTGTGCGTCCGTCCACATTCTGATTTGATCCACATCAGACAGAGCTACAGTATTTGTGTGCATTATATTGTATTTATCAGTGGTTCTGCCATCTAGTGGTGACAGTGAGTAACTACAGCAGAGGCACACCAAGCATTAAGCAGGACATATTAAGTGTAGTACTACTTCCATAAAATATTTTACAATAGATGTACTTACTTGTTTTAGCCACACGGGGGCGTATACACATGAAGTGCTTATATAGCACAATTGCTGCTATATAAATAAAAATGATTTATTGATTGAATTTAATATTAGCACTACTACTCATAACGTAATTTATATAGAAGCTCTCAAATGGAACGTAAAAGTGCTTTACAAACAAGGACAAATAAAATAAATATTGGCTTATAAAATACATCCATAAACTTAAAATGATTCAAATGAAGATATAATAATGAATTAATTTAGAAAATTAAAATAATAAAGTGGAACAGGTTAAATAATTAAGGAAAAGCCGTACAGTAGAACTCCACTAGAATTTCTGTAAAGTTTTTCATCATGTTCTCTCTAAGAACATGATCGTTTTTTGACACCGTTCTTGCCAACTAATTAATCAACCACCAATTATTTTGATAATTTATTTTATTAAGTCAACATAAAAAGTACAAACTCAAATATTAAGACTTCATCTTGGCCTTTGGGCAACATTAATTAATTAATATTTTGTGACATTTTAAAGGCTGATTAACTTAATTCTATCTTATGTTGTTTATGCAACAATAGTCTAATTCATCAGATTTCCAGACTCAGCTTAACATGAATACAAATCAATGACCATGTGTCTTTATGTGTCCTGGATGTGTGGATTCGCAGCAAATAGATGAGATTAAATTAGATATGACTTTATTGATCCATCGGGAAATTTCAGCAATAGATTATTAAATCTATTAAATAGAAATAGATATAATAGTTGATGCTGCCACCATGTGGTCGAACCCCACTTTTTCTGCTTTAAACAGCAGTACTGCTCCTGCTTGTCTGTGATCAGATCCCTTCCTGTTTTTTCAGGAGGGGGAAACATTCACCAAGACCAGCTGCTACCACTACTTCCACTCCCACTGCCTCGGCCGCTACGTCCAGCACTCAGAGAGCGAGCTGCGGCAGAGGGAGAAGGAGCTGGAGGAGGACAAGACCCGGGACAGAGCCCACCACCAGGTCACTATCAGCAGCTGCTTCATGTTCAGGATGTTTTTTTTTTTTTACCTCAGAAAGTCACGTAAATACTGACTTTGACTCCAACAGGAGCTGAGCGTGGTGTGTCCTGTGTGTCGAGAACCTCTGAGCTACGACGTGGATCAGCTGCTGTCCTCTCCTGCTCCTCAGTTGCCCAAGGTAACAACTTTCATTTGATTTAATTAATTAAATATAATTATAAATTTTCTACAGTTTGTGAAATAGTCTGTATCTAGTGTTTGGCAAATGAAGCTTTTGTGAAGCACTGAACCACTTGAGCCATTTGTTTTGAAAATAGGTTTGTTACTCAAAGCTTCAGTTACAGCGATCTACCCTATAGCAAAGTGCAAGGTTGCAGTGGATTTAAAGTACCTTTGCTTTGAAAATTCTTTGATGGACACACACTGAGACTGAATAGCTTGTTCTGACAAATAAAGATTGATAAATGTGTGTATTGAGTTATTGAGGAGTGTTGGTAAAGTATGGCAGCCATTGGGTGTGCTTCTGTAACGTCAGAACACTCAGATTTTTTATTATGGTACGTTATTTTTTCCACTGTTTTGAGAGGTTTCTTTTTTTGCTTCCAACCTCTCCACTGAAAAAAAGTCACTTGCAAGAAAGTGCTGCCACATTTTGGTGCTTCAGCCCACATGTCAACGACCTCTCTTTCTGGCCAGCTCCATAAATGATCCAATATAAACACAGCAACTCAACAACAATAACATACTGACTATAACAACCACAAATTGTGTATTGTTTAGAGTGATTATGAAGGGTTGAGCTGCTCATATTCAAAACTGCTTCAATCTAACACCTGTCAGTATTAACAATCACCTGATTGCACCATGAATCCATCATGTGATTCATTCAGGCAACAAATCAGTCACTGCTTCGGATGTCATATGTCATGTGATTTTTTTTTTTTTTCACCCGAGCAAGCTTTGAAAGCAGTGGTTCTATGGAATTGTTCAGGGTTTGGAGCACATATCAAAGCTTCAGTGTTGCACTTCCATCACAATTGGTGATGGCTCTGTAGTTGCCTAATAAAAAAAAAAAAAAAAACTCATACTTTCACAGATTAAGAAACAAAAATGAACATTAACTGTTGTGTTTTTTTTCTTTCAGCTGGACGAAGTATCGATTACTAAAGATTTTCAGCACAAATGGTTTAAACTCCAGAAACTTCTGGAACGACAGCGACGTAAAGGCGGCATCATTGACCCGGAGGTGGAATCAAATCGTTTTCTCATTCACATCAATGAGGTAATGAATTAACACTTATTATGTCTGATTAATGTCTGACAGATGTCACAGGTGTTACATGATGCAGCTGTTTATCTTTGATTTGAATTGGTCTGTTCTATTATAATCAAATCTGAGGTAAATTCACGAATGTGTATTATAATTTAGCATAAAAACTCTGACCTTCACACAAGTCATAGCTGCTTTATTACACTGTTTGAATTGAATGAAATGAATGAATGAATTTGAATGAAATAAGTAAAAGTTCTCTTTGACATTACTCATAATAAATGATTCATTAGTTTAATATTTTTTACCCCCAAAATGTATGAAATCCATTGAGTCACAATATCCCTAACTTAGCGTGAGTAGTGTATAATGTATTATAATAATGCAACAGATTATGATTTTATTCTATTATATATCTATTTATTTATTTTCTTTATTTTGTTTTTGTTATTTGTTTGTATATCTATTTCTTTAAAATAAAAACAAGCTTAAAAAATGTGATAAACATTTGTGAACATCCACAGGCTCCAGCTGCTCCTGAGAATGGGAACCTGGATATAGACGTCCCTCCTGCCCCCCCGCCTCCTTCTGCCTCTAGCGTCTCCTCTGATGAATCCGGCGTCCAGTTTGTTTCTGGCGTGATGCCGTGTAGAGGCAGCAGAGGCGGCGGCGGCCAGAGGCGTCAGAGGAGAGGAGGCAGGGCCATGCTACATCACGGCAGAGCCGCCCCCATCACGGAGCACCTGGACAAACTCTGCCTGTCCTCAGACTGCCCCGAACAACCGGGGGGAGCTGGACCTCCGGGTTTCCATGGAAACGTAGCACCGTGTCAGAGTCAGACAAGCAGAGACGTCTACAGGCAGCGGGAGATGCCGCATGTTCCTCCAGACGAGAACGAATGCGTGAAAGACGCGGAGGCGGGTCACCGCGGGAGGAGGCGGGGCCCGTACCGGTCCTCTCCAGGGGCTGCACGCTACCACTGGGACGGCCGGGCCCCTAGGAGCAGGGGCGGGGCCAACAGCATGTACAGCAGAGGGGGCGGAGCCCGCCGGGGTCACGGCCGGGGTAACCAGCAGAGGGAGAGGGGACGGGAGGAGGAGGTGCTATGACACAGGGCAGCAGGACGGCCGGAGGACACACATCCCCGCGCCTCCCCCATCAGTCAGTGTAGATCACAGCTCCGCAGCAGGAATGATACTTGCCGCTGTGTCCGATTGCCCCCTCCACCGTCCACACACACTAACACCACACACAGGTCCTTGCTGTTGTTTGTTGTGATGCAATATGAATTGAAAGAACTACAAATTAAAACAAAAAAAATGGATGCCAGTGTCAAGTCAATTTATTTACAGGGTTTTTTTTTCAATGATTGAAAGATAGTTGAGAATATTTCACCAAGAAAACAAGAAATGCACTTCTCATTATCCTTTTTTTTCATTTAACCCTCTATTGCTTAGTGTTGCCTATATGGCAACAATTACTTTATCTTTATTTTTCTAAAAAGCTGTCATATGAAATCTGTGTTTTCACAGCTAGGTGTGAAAAGGGGGCTTTTATTTTTAAAGGATATACAATTTATGAAGTTCCAAAAATAAAATTCCTAGTGCATATAACCTAATGGAGTCCCACTTACATAGCATGAAACTATCCTGAGATGGTGTTACAATCTTACTACTTGTGTTATACCCAAAAAGGAAGCAAGAGTGTATTAGTTTATGTTACTAAAGTATTGTTTATAGTACAACAAACCGAACTCGGTGTGAGGATGAAATACCAAAAACCATGCCAGTACCTTTTCAAGAAAATATTTATTTTTGGTGGACCTCACAGTAAAAAAAGAAAAAGGTGACAAGGTGAAGAGAAAACAGACAGTCTAACTTATCTAACTACAGCCTAATCCCTACCTGCCTACCTTAACTATCTTATTAATCCTGCCCCTACTGATCTACCTGCTTCCATCAAAAAACGTGCAAAAACAATTGAACAGAGGATGAAGATTTGAACATACGATTGGCGGGTAGGTGGTCACATGACCAGATGATTGACAGGAACAAGGGCGGGACGTAATTCAGGTGTTTTACTGCCGGTCGATACCTGGGGGGTGACAGGAATGTAAACAAAAGAAATAAATCCAGACAATACATTCATATAACTGTTTACAAATATATATAAAGTAATAAAACATACAAACCTAGAACAAAGGCTCATGGGATATGTAGTCTGCGCCTCTGGAGGTGGAACCTAAACGCGCCACCGACGCCATTTTGGCAGTTTGTTGTTGGACCAACCTCTCGCTGTATTAGAGGCGTGAGATTTCCTTTCAAACCGCTGAAATTATGACCGGCGGGACCGATTTCCACAAGAGTTACAGCAACAACACCAGCGGCAGCAGCAAGGACTCCGAACCGGGGATGGACGTGGACATGGACTCCAGTCACATGGAGAGCGAGCGGGGAGACCTGGACGGTGCTGTCCCGGCTGCGTGCTCCTCCAACGGCAGCGGCGGGGAGGAGGACGACGTCGAGGCCGCCGGACGCTCCGGAGAAGCCGGGGGCTGTAGTAGCCAGCACGTCCCGGACAGAGGAGGCGTTCTCGGCTGTGGCAGGGAGCAAGAAGTGTCGGTAGAAATCGGAGAGACGTATTTATGTCAACGAGCCGACAAGACATGGCGTAAGTGGAGACTCTGTCTCTGTTTCTCCTCTTTGTTTTGCGGGGAACTTCACATCAAACTCCGTTAAGTTGCGCTTTATTAGAGGTGGATTAAAGACGTAGCGTCTTTGTTTCGGTGTGATTGATCACTGGATTTTAAGATTTTAATTTAACAGGCTTTATCTGTTTTGAAGGAAGATAGTTTAGTGGAATTAAAAGGCTCAAGTTTTGCTTTGGAGGAATATCAACTCATCAGTGCTACCCTGCACTAAATAACTTCTTAGTGTACTAATAGACATATAAATTATCAATCATTCCACTACTCGATAATTTGATTTAATCCACAAATATGTAATATGTGAGTTTTTCACATGCAATGCTGCAGAAGGTCCTTTAAATCTCTAGTCTCTTACCAGAGATGTGCTTATAGTTGTTCAGGGTGGAGCTGATTCAGCAAGAAAAGGCATAAAAACTAACTAATAAATCCTAGACCAAACTAATCGATTACTCCACTATGAGGGTTCAACCCTGTAACACACATTGAGCAACATTTTATCAGCAAATTATTAATTTAGGAAGTGTGTTTGCAAAGATGTTTAAAGTTTATGAAATCTGAATGGAGATTGGTGTGACGTTCCTTCCTTTTATTATAGAATTTCATTAAATGCATTAATTACTGGTTAAAAAACAGCTTTGTTGCACAAAACTCATTGTTTTTCTCTCCTTTCAGATACAGCAGAGGTTATTCAGTCTCGACTGAATGAGCAGGAGGGCAGAGAGGAGTTTTATGTTCATTATGTAGGATGTAAGTACATCACTTGTCTTTGGTATAGTCATTACTGCAATGTACATTAAAGGTCCCTTATTTTTCACTTTTCATTGGGTTTTATTTGAAGCTGTAAAATCCTCCACAAGATATATTTGTACCAAAATATATGTTGTGAGTGTTGTGAATGTCTTGTGTTGTGTATACGTAATATATAATATGTTCCCTCTGGAGCAGGGCTGTCTCATTAACATTACAGGTACATCTGAAATAATTAGAATATAGTGAAAAGGTACATTTTTTGTCAGTCATTTCAGAAAGGGAAATTCATAAATTGTATAAATATTAAATATTTCCAGTCTTTATTTCTTGTTATTTTGAGTGTTAAGGCTTAGACATAATCTAATCAAAACTTAAAACCTATCACAATATTCTAAATATTTGAGGTGCTCCTGTAATTGTCCTGCTCTGATTGGATGATTTGGGGCTGATCTGCTTTTAAGGCTCAGTTTCTGAAAACAGGTTTATTTCTTTATGGATTGACCATTTTAAAATGTTAGACAGTATATAACAGAGACTTTACAATAAAAAATATATTAAAGAATCCCCAGTTTGACTACTGGCTGTCTGGATTGTTTCCCTACTCTTTTCCCCTTTCCTGTCTATCTACTGTCCTATATAAATAAAGAAAATGCTAAAAACATAATCTTTTGTGACTTTTATCTTTTCTTTAACTTGCAGTCAACAGACGCCTGGATGAGTGGGTGGGTAAAGGCCGTCTGGCTCTTACTAAAACCGTGAAGGACGCAGTGAGGAAGGGAACGGAGATCGGAGGTGTGGGTGACCTGGGTGAACAGCCTGAGAGGAAGATCACACGCAACCAGAAGCGCAAACACGATGAGATCAACCATGTGCAGAAGGTTGAGAAGTTTGTCTAAAAGCACAGTTGTTTCTTGCTCTGCTTCCTGTATCAGTTTAATCTCATGAACTTTTTATGTGCAGACGTATGCAGAGATGGACCCAACAACAGCTGCTCTGGAGAAGGAACATGAGGCGGTGAGGGGGAGCATTTGTTGTTTTTTATGAAGTAATACAAACGTAGAAAGTAACTATAAATACTTTGAATTGTTTCCCAGTAAGGCTGCAACTAACAATAACTCGAGTCGATTAATCTATAGATTTTTGAAACGATTAATCAATTACTTTAATTAATCATGGATATTCAATATGTCCTGTTTAAAGTTTGAGAAATATTTAGTTGAATAAGTTAGTCCAGTGATTCTGACTCATCGATCATTTATCAGATTATGGTTTGTGTAATTTAAAATCTATGATTGACTTTGGCTGCAGCTATGACTGTTTTGATAGTTGATTATTCTATCAATTATTGAAATAATTAATCAATTAGTTGTTTGGTTCATAAAATATGGCTCATAATCAAATTTGAGAATCTGGATCCATAGAATTTGGACATTTTCTTTTCAAAACCAACTCAGATTATCAAAATTGTTGTCAATTAATGTAATGGTTTCATCAGCTTATGTTTTACTGCTCCTGACATGTTTTCTCATATTTTGTCACATCTTCTCCCCCAGATCACCAAAGTCAAATATGTGGATAAGATCCAGATAGGAAACTTCGAAATCGATGCCTGGTACTTCTCGCCGTTTCCTGAGGACTACGGCAAGCAGCCCAAGCTGTGGATCTGCGAGTACTGCCTCAAATACATGAAGTATGAGAAAACCTTCAGGCACCACCTGGTCAGTCCACCTTTCACTTCAATTTCGAGCATGTAGGGAAGTCACGGAGTCAGGCATTTTAAATCGGAGGATCTATAGCTGCTTGTCCAATCTTACATCATCTATACTTTCATACATTTCTGAAGAAAACTGATTGTTTTTTATGACTCTCACATAGCATCAGTGCAAAGTGTCATTTATAAATAATGTTATATCAGAGGCTTACACTGTTGAATTTTTGTTCATCAGCCATCAAAGACATGCAGTTTATGTTCATATTACAAGAAAACATCTCAACACTAATTAATCTCATCCTTTGTTTTTGTCCACCTGTGAAACAGAATGTTTTTACATCCTTTTTCTGACGCAAGTTTACAAGGTTTGACCTATGACCTTTGTCTCTCCAGTCAAACTGTCAGTGGAAGCAGCCTCCAGGCAAAGAGATTTACAGAAGAAGCAACATCTCTGTGTATGAAGTGGACGGTCGGGATCACAAAGTGAGTACACCTGGAAACATGTTTCAATGTTAAGTTCCATATCTTACGTTTTTGCTGCATTTTATTTGAAATTGTGATGTACCAAATAGTACAGTATGTTTGTGGTTTGAAGAACTAAAGGTCATCTCATTATAGTTTTGTATCTCCTCTTAACCCGAAGCTCCAGAAACAGCAGATTGTTTTGTCTATCAGCCTCTTCTCTTATTGGCCGCATAGTTGTGACATCACAACGCCTTACAAATATTTTTTACGATACAATTTCTGAGTTAAGGCTGTGTGCATTTCTCTGTGGAAACACGTGAAAACATTTTTTGAACACGTAGACCTATTTGTTCTCTATCTGCAGATATACTGTCAGAATCTGTGTCTACTAGCCAAGTTATTTCTCGACCACAAGACGCTATATTTTGACGTTGAGCCCTTTATCTTCTACATCCTCACTGAAGTCAACAAACACGGGGCACACATCGTCGGCTACTTCTCCAAAGTAAGTCCTGACCTCGAGTGCTGTAACTTGGGGCATTTGTTGTTTGTATTATTTTCTAAGGCAAAAGGACTGAAACTCAGTTTGATCGAGCTTTATAGTGAATTTCAGCTAATTGTTTATCTGTCTGGCTGCAAATTTACAGGTTTGCTTCACTCTGTGTTTTCATAGCTCCATTTTCAGAGAAAAAGACACTGTTCGCTGTCTGCTCAGCAACACACACACAGTTACTGCAGACTAGCTGGTCTACATAGTTGAGCATTTAACAGCTAAAAAACAGATATTTCTCTAATGAGCTGGTAGAGAGCAGAAAAAGCTGACAGAGAAAATCCTGGAATAACATTCACCAGGTGACAGAAGCACGATTGCAAATTTACAATGTGGAAATAAGCAGCTGTTAGTTCAAGTTCAACTGTCTAATGATCTTATGTCAGTTATGATCAGCACTTTTTTCTTCTGAAAATAAGTGGACAAAAAATCTATTAATGTAGGTTTAATATATAAATATTTATAATTGAGGCCCAACTAACATGTTGCTTTTCACCATGAAACAGTATTAAAGTATTTCAAACCTGCATTGTTTACATCTATACATTCTTTGGTACATTACTGCCACCAAGTGGTCGTCAGTAGATGAGCATGTAAATCAAATTAGATTTAAGAAGAACGTAAAACATAGTCTCATAGTGTTTTAAAAAAAACTGTACATGGAGCATTTTCTCCAAAAGTAATCCTGCTTTTCATTTGTAAGCAGTTCACTGATGCTGTGGTTTATTCCAGAAACGTCTCAAACAGAAATATGAATTCAGAAAATTCACACACCATTGTTTGAAATCATAGCCACTGTGGATCATAACTGTCATCTCTGGTTTTGTTTTGCAGGAGAAAGAGTCTCCAGATGGGAATAATGTGGCCTGTATTCTCACTTTACCTCCATACCAGCGCAGAGGTTATGGAAAGTTTCTCATAGCGTTCAGTAAGTCAGAGGATGTAATGTGTGTGTATCTTTGCCACAAAAATTAATATTAATGAATTAGAGCTGCAACGAATAGTTAAATAATTATTCAGGAAATATTTCTGATAATTGAATCATCGTTTTATTAACATTTTAAAGCAAAGCAGGTTTACTTGTATAGCACATTTAAACAAGGCAATTCAAAATACTTAAAATAAAATATCAAAGGTATTAAGACAGAATGAAAAATACATCTAAAAACAGTCAACATGTTAAAAGAAATGGAAAATAAAAAAGCTAAAATAGAATAAATGAAAGAATAAAAGTTATAGAGCAGGTTAGAACATGGATAATTTAATTAAAGAAATATTTTTTCAGCAACTAATTATCAAATGATAACTGTGCATAACTACTAAAAAACACCATTATAAAAAAAACATGTTCCATTTGAATTGTGATTTTTGTTTTTAATTGTAGCAAATGTTCTTCATATTATTTTGTGTATGTAGTGCAGGTTAGGACATGACTTGCACTACATATATCATACAAAAAAAAGCTTATATCTGTGCACTCACAGCCAGCTTATATTACTTTAATTTTGGGTTTTCAATCAGAATTCCAGTTTAATATTTTGCAGTTGTCCTCACTTTGTAACGATGACAGTTTCTCCTAAAGGAGTTTCAGCTGCAGCTTGTGTCGCCTCAGTTAACGTACAGTTCTTTGCATAAAACGTGAAATGTGAAAGTTGAGTTTATCTGTTCTAGATACAGTACTTTGCACAAATTTATTGTTGTTTCTCAGATGTAATGAATGTACGTTGCACTTATAGGTTACGAGTTGTCTAAACTGGAGAGTGCAGTGGGTTCTCCAGAGAAGCCTCTGTCTGATCTCGGGAAGCTGAGTTACAGAAGCTACTGGTCCTGGGTGCTGCTGGAGATCCTGAGAGACTTCAGAGGGACGTTATCCATCAAAGACCTCAGGTAGACTCAAAAGTGCACACTGATAACTCAACCCATCATCACCTTCATCATAAATCCATCCTGTGAGTTCCCGCTGTGGTTGCCGTCAGCTCAGCCTCTCACGCTAATGTCAGCTCCTCCTCCTCTCTGTTCGTCCCCAGTCAGATGACCAGCATCACACAGAGTGACATCATCAGCACGCTGCAGTCGCTCAACATGGTGAAATACTGGAAAGGACAACATGTAATTTGTGTGACACCCAAACTAGTGGAGGAGCACCTGAAGAGTGCCCAGTACAAGAAACCACCAATCACAGGTCAGTGTAGGCACTTCATACTCAGCACACACTTTTATTCCTTTATTTCTAAACTTTACCTGAGTGTACTTCATTTACACATTAGGACTGCATTTAACTATTATTATTTTATTGAATATATATTTTTTATTACTTGATTCATATAACAACAAAACAAAATGTAAAAACTCCAGCTCATTCTGGGTTTTCCCTGTGGGGAAAAACACACAAATCAAAGGACCAGAAATTAATTCCTGAGATAATGATACATCCTTTCTTTCACAAGCTCATCTCTTCTTGAATAAAATAAATAAATCTACAAATCTATTCTCAATCATGCTAACTTCTTCCTGCAGCTCAGCTGTTGATGTGATTCCTCTGAGATGTTCCTGTGTTTTCCTACAGCTTTGTCTCACTGTGACTCTCGTCTTTTCCACAGTGGACACCATGTGTTTGAAGTGGGCTCCTCCTAAAAATAAACAAGCCAAGTTGTCTAAGAAGTGAGAGGCGGAGCCAGCAGCCCACACCTGTCCTTCAGTTAACCACTCTATCTGTGCATATCACTTTCCTCCTCAACCTTGCTGTTATGAAAATTCTATGTAAATAAATATTGGTATCATCTGTCAGTATTTTCTTAATATAAATATATATATATTAAAAAAACTGTCCTGACTACTTCTTTTTAATAATTGGTTCCACTGGTTTAGTGCTACAAGAAGATAAGAATCTTAAATCTATATTAAAATAAGTGATAATGATATTTTTATTAAGTTTAAATATGGAATGTCTTTTCCTTTGGTATTGCTTCATATGCAATTGACATGTCCTTTGTCTAAATCATTGACTATATATTTATTATTGATTGAGCTTTAATGATTTGATAACAAAAATAGGGTGTAACATGATTGACAGCTACTCTCAAACCTTTGTTGGGCTGATTTTTTTATTTTGTCAGTCCTGATGACTGCATAGACTAGTATATTGAAAATATTTACAAGTTTGTCGTTTTTTCTCATAAAACTGGAAATGGGTATCAACATAGAATACTTTTCAGTATCAGAGGAAATTTTGTCAATTATATAAGTAAAAGAAAAAATCTTGGATATTATTTTAGCATGATTGTGAATAAAAAACCTGGGTGTATAGAATAACAAACATCACGTAATCAAGAACATCATTTTCTGGGTTAATCAAACCTGTCACCATGTATGTGTTTTGTGTATTCAGTCCACAAGTATGCAAAATAAGCATTACTTTTTAAATTTGTACATTTTTATTTTACTTAGGATAGTTGTGCTGATTTCAGGATAGCATGACAGGCTGAAAACTGTAAAACAATAGAGCACTTGTAAAGTACAATAAACCAATGGTGACGTATTGAAAAAATGAGCATTAGTATCATGTAGCATCATGGAACCCTGTGTCAGAAAATGTATGTCTGGTGGCCAATGGAAAGAAAAAACTATTGATTCTGTTTGATTTGTGTCATAAATCACACATTTTTAAAAAAGACATTTAAGATTTATAAGTTGACAAAAGGCGCACTTTGTCGTAAAACTGTTTAAGTTTAACCTTTGAAAATATGTAATGGGCCCTTTTCGCATGACGTCACACAGCTTCCATTTTGGAGCCGCCTTTTCTTCCGCTTTCTTAGTGAGCTGTGCTGAGCTGAAATTTCATTTGGGAGACATGAATAGACTGGCAGAAAACCTTAGCGGAGATGCTAGGACAACGCTAGCTTATCAGTGTTTTGATCATTCATTAGTTGTCTGATGTTAAACTAAAGAGGAGAAAATGTCAGCGGTGTGTTGGTTTTCACAGTGTCAAAGAAGACACTCGCAGTATGCAAAACCTGCAAAGTTGAGGTAATGCCGCTTCAAGTAATTTAACACTTTTTTTAAACAAATTTTATATATCATTTGAAAAACCTACATCCTGAAATTCACAACCAATGGCAGGAAGCTAATGTGGCTAATGCTAGCCAGCAGGCAAAAGTAGCAGTTGGGAACCTAATACAGCAAATACACCACCAAACCAAGAAATTTACCAAAGACAGTGAAAAAGCCAGATGAAAAACAAACAAGGTAATGTAAATGATTGCTCTTGATGTCCAGTTGTTTTCCATAGTGGAAGGGATGGGATTTTGGGAGTTGATAGAACATATTATTGCTTCAGCCTGCCAAGTCAGTGCTATTTTTCCAACGCCTCCCTCTCTGCTTTGCATGAAGTTGTGGCCACACACATCCATAAACTCTTGGACAATGTGACTGACATTAGCTTCATGACAGATATACGCTGTATATTGGACGTAAATCACTCGAGTATGTTGTGCCTCACTGCTCAGTGGATTAATGTCAACTTTGAAATGAATAGCTGTTTTGCATGAACAAGAGCTTGCAGCTTGTAGGAGGGCCACCATCGCTAGCACATTTGACTGCTTGCTCAGTGGAAAATTAAAAAATAAATGTGCATGTTGTACTTTGCGATAATACTCTAAAATATGCAGAAGGCAACGAATGAGTGTGGCATTAAAAGCCTGGGTTGCATGGTTCATATGCTGCAGTTCACGTTGGAGTGTTTAGCCAGCGAAGTGTCGGAGTGGCTATCGGAAGGAACATAATCTGACAATCATTTTTTTGCCACTCCCAACTTGCCACTTCCCAGCTGAGATACATACAGCAAATATTAGACATGAAAACCAAGAAGCTACAAGAGGTGTGTATGGAGCAGATCATGAACCGTCGCCTCTTTCAGTGCATATCAGTGTGGTCTCGTTGAAAACTCCATTTGAACAAATAAGGAGGGAGATCAGGTTACAATTGGCTGCTATTGCAGACGTGATTCCCTCTGTTTTGGCAATGAAACGTTTGCTGAGTCAGGCAGCTGACACAGATAGTGGGGGCTGCACAACAAAAAATACTTTACCGGAAGCTGTGAACGAGAGATTTGGAAGTGCTTTTTCTGAGCCATTTTAATCCTTGACCCTAGGTACAAAGACCGTTATTTTGACAGTCACCAAGGGAGTAATGACGATAGAAAGTCACTGCTTGACATGCATGATGAAATTTTGGATGAAACTCCATGATGGAACAGCAGGCAGGCCTGACAAGCCACACAAGTGTGCAGGTTTAAAAGAAGATATCCTAGTCAATAAGGTTTAAAAGTATAAATGGTGTTGGGCTTAGCTAGAGGGGACAGGGAAGAATAGCAAGCCTTATAGTAGCTGGTGTCCAAAGTTAAGAGAGCCAGGTGTGTTAATTGAAAATACATAGAAGACATTCATTGCAGAGCATAATCTCTCTTTCACCCTCTGGTGAATTTTGCAAAAAAGTATCTGAAGACAAAATTGTTGAATAATCAAATAAACTAACAATTTCTAATCAGCAACATGCCAGATATAGAAATTTACAGTGTTACGGGTCCCAAACGTGGAACCTCGGGACAAATACCATTGTCTGTGGAAACAGGCAGAATGGGAGAGCAATGAAGACACAGAGTTCTGCATGTGCAAGTCCAAGTTGCGTCTGTTTAATTCTCACATATTCAAAATATAGTATTAACTCTGCAATGTCATATCCTCATCCGTTTTATGTCTATCACAATCACATTCATCCAATAATCTCGTAACACAAATCGATCACAGATTAATACAGCATTGCCCTGTAACCTGAGTGTACAAAAAGACACATTGCATACTATAAATCTATACAACAATTTACAGTGTCATTTTACTGTGGCTAACATGCAGCTTTACATATGCTGTTTTACTGATTGTGATACACACTGGACTACAAGTGGACCCACGGAGGAATATAAGCATTTTTCTATACAAATCTTCCTTAAACTCATATTATTAGATTAACATAAATGAACCATTTGTAAACAGAGGAAAGGAAACAGAGGTGCAGAATATCAGTTGTGTGTATTCCTTATTTGCGGGTGTGACACTACGCGCGCGTGTAGTGGCAGTCTCACTTGACCGCCTGCAAGACAAAGACAGGGACATAAGAACATCAATTTACCGTCAGTAACAGCGTGTTTTCGACTTTTTTTAAACAATAAACATACGCAAATGACCATAAAACTCACTCTTAGTGTATGTATGCACAAATAAAAGTATAAACAACTTAAAATGATCAACCTTTGCCATGTACTGACCTGTTGAAACAGACAGAATGGGAGAGTAATGAAGACACAGAGTTGTGCACGTGCCGTCCGAGTTGTGTCTGACAAGTGGACGGAAATCCTCACCTGAGATCACCCGGATGGCAACGGTTCCCGCCTCAAAGATTCCACTTACTAACGTTCCAATGTACATGAAAAATAAGATGTCTGTATAACAGATGCTACCGGAAGGATTCATTTCCTCTACATTCAAATTAATGTGGTGACACATTCTTGGGTTCACTACAACAGCATAATACTAAAGTTCAAACAGCGTATTAAAAACACCATGTTTTCCTTAAATGTCGATGAAGTCACTAACAAGAACATGGACAAAGACCCCAATGTGATCATTTGCTTTTATAAAAAGATAATAATAAAATAATAATACAACATCTGGCAAAGACAATGAATATAGCCAATGCCTCAGCAGTTCCACTAGAATTAAAAGATCCTGCAGTCTTATGGTTAGAGGCTGCAGCAGGTCACTAGTATTTTACTAGACAATTGTGTCATCATGAGGGGAAAGAACATGACCTAAAACACAAATGTGGAAGGAGAACTCTTACCTGCTGGACATATCTGGAGACATGGTCTATATGGTGTCTAATGCTGCAAAGGCCCTCAGGAGCACTTTCAATTCAGAGGTCAAAGAGTTCTGCTCTGATGTTTATTATAAGTCACCTAAACAAAAGGAGATGTAAGAATTTCAGAGATTTTTTCATTTTCCACCCAAGAGCTTTATCAGGCTCATTAGTAGCAGATGTCTGCAGATGCTGGAGGTATGCAATAGGGTGATTAAACTCCTTGATGTACTACTTGTACCATGTGCTGGATCCAAAAATATCAGTTTAAGTTAATTATTTTAATTGTAGATTTACTGTCACCCTAAATATTTAGGACATGCATTGTTTGTTTGTGGCCTATAATGATGTGTAGCTTTTCTAATCCACATATTTGAATGGTTAGGTTTTACAAGAGGGAGTGTAATGTCTGTGTGTGTGTGTATGTGTGTGTGTGTGTGCATGCGTGTGTGTGTGTCTGTGTCT
This sequence comes from Lepturacanthus savala, assembly GCA_030544235.1. Taxonomy (NCBI): domain Eukaryota; kingdom Metazoa; phylum Chordata; class Actinopteri; order Scombriformes; family Trichiuridae; genus Lepturacanthus; species Lepturacanthus savala. Next base: position 21,009,368 of record CM060482.1, read on the forward strand.
TAACCAAGTCCTTAAAAGACATGAGTTCACAATTGAGGTCAATACCAAAATAGAAGTTCTGCAACAAGAACAGGCTACATCATCCAGAATAACCAGAACCAGAAGGTATGGATCTTTGTGCTCTGTAATCAACTTCAAGAAATTTATTCATAGCATTGTATAGTTAGGGCTCCTGGGTAATTGCACCGTGCCTACTCCTTACAGCTTTGAAAGAAAGGGAGTAGGATCGGAGGATAGGTAGTTTTTGATCATTCACTGATCAGTAACCACAGTTATTATTAAATATTATTATTATTAAATATTGAGTTCATAATGGGAGCATATGGGACGGAATGTTGGGGTTTCAGTGGGTGATATCACTTAGAGTGTATGAAACAAAAATAATATCGATTTTTTCTCTATGGTTGCTATGGTAACCATTGAGGCTTAGGCCACAGCTCGTTATGGTTTATTAACAAACACCTGTTGCTTGTTAACATGTTTAGAGACTGAACCACCCATACACATATGAAGAATTATTGTGTATATGAGTCCAGAAAATAGTACAATAAAAAAATTCTGTTAAATGTCCCCACAGTCCAAAGTTACATCTTCAAATGTCTGGTTGTGTCTAATGGTCCAAAACTCAAAGATATTCAGTTCATATTCAATCATTAAACTTTTGCTAATTTTGAATACATTTAGAGCCTTTAGGAGGTAAAGTACATAAATAAAAAAAACAAAAATCAGAAGAAATCATGAAAACAACCCATAACGAAAGACTCTTATTAATATTTATTAATATTACTTCTGACCGCTACAACTCTTCTAATCAAATAACTAAATGTAGCAAAGCATGAAGAATTTAACAGGATGTAGTTGACCCCAATTAAACGCTTATCTAATTATCTTATATTAATTAATCCCAATGTATGGAACCACTGAGCACAATAATGGAAACATGAGGCTTTGCTGTAACTACATTAACAAACACTAGGAGGTAGCAGAGCTCTGATTTTATTACTGATGAGCACTGAAAACATTGTCAATTACTTCATGGTTATTTATAGATAAAATATTCTTTATATATTTATATATAAAGATATATATATTAGATATATATATTTCAAGTCTAATTCATACAGTCAACAAATAAAGAAACATAATTAAAGCTAAACACGAGAAACCACAATATGAAATATTTTATATATATATATATATATATATATATATATATATATATATATATATATATATATATATATATATATATATATATATAGTTAATGTATATAAGTTAATGAGCAAAACCTCTGTTGAAGAGCTGGACAGAATTGATGAGCTTCTTTCTGAACTTTCTCTGAACACTGATATTAACACATGATCAGTAAAAGCAGCTGTTGTGGAAGTTTAGTTTATGAACATATGTGTTTGACTGTCTTTTTATGGGTAATTGTGGGTTTCAGTAACTTGTTTAACAACAAGGGCAAAGGCAACTAATACATGATGGTTGCAATGTTTGTAAATCCCATATATATATATACAATAAACAGTATTGCAAAATAGTATAAGTTATAGTAAAATTCACCATGTTGGATCTAAATGAGTCAATGGGTGTGACAAATAATGTTTGGTAAGATGAAGGAAGTCAAAAACTTAATAAAAAACATTCATCAGGTCTCTCAGAATGTACATAGTGCGTTCATGTTGGTTTCTTGTTATTTGAAAGTCCATTTTTTATCATTATTATTATTTTTTTAAATAAAAATCCGATTTCGTGTGATTTTTTTGACATGAAATGGCAAATGTTGTGGCTGAAGAATGCTAAATTTTAAATATATAATCCACTTAGAATATAAAACTCCACCTCAACTATAAAACTCACTTGCATGTGTTTTTAAAATTTTAAAACCTTTTTAAGAGAGTTAAACTATCTGGTACCAAGTTTCAGGTTACACCACATGACAGTTTAGTTTCTAATAAGCATACTAATTAACGGAGTTGCTATTTTACATAATGTTTGTGACTCATGATGATCTAAAGATGCAGTTTTCAGTTCAGTAACTTAAATTAAAATAATGATGAGTTTCACTTCATTTACAGAACAGACAGTGAATCCAGGATCTGTAGCCTAGTTTAACACATAGACTGGTAGCAGGGTGAACTGCAACAGCTACAAAAATACACACACACACACACACACACACACACACACACACACACACACACACACACACACACACACACACACACACACACACACAATAAATAGCCGTGTCCTTCCTGCTGCTCGCCTTCGATCAGATGTATTGATGATTCCATCACCGCTGGCTGTGGCTGCTCTTCACTGCAGATATAAAGCTCATGTGAAAGTTCACAGAGGACATTTTAAAGTAAAAATATGTTTAGGTCCTATATCTGCACCTTTCTAGGTTTTATTAGAAGTTTTAATCTGTCTAATATGATATTTTTAAAAGTTTAAAGCAAAAATTTAGTCTAGTCTAGTTTTACAGAGGTGGCTTCAGAAAGAACAGGTCTGTTTGATCTGTCTCGTAACTATTCAGAGTTCCCGTCTTAAAGTTTAGAAACAGTTACTACACCAAGTTAGTCCAGTGGGTCTGATAGTTAGTTCTGATAAATCTATTGCTTATTGAAATGATTTATCAATTAGCTGTTTGATTCATAAAATGGTGTAAAATATTGATCAGTGTTTTCCAAAGCTGAAGATTCAACTTAAAGTATCTTTTTTTGTCCAGACCAACAGTCCACAACCCAAAGATCATCAGTTTACTATTATAGAAGACTAAAGAAACCAAAAAATAGTCTAATTTGAGAGGCTGGAACCAGAGGATATGAATATTTTCCACATAAAAATGACAAAAATCAATTAATTGATTATCAGAATCGACTAATGTTGTCCCGCCTACAGCTCTGTAATATTAGCAGCCTGACTGAGCTGTGTATTGATGAAGCCAGGGAGCTGTCTATGGTGCTGAAGACGGATTTGTGTTTGTATATTTTTCATTCAGTCCTGCTCTTCTGTCAGTTATGTTTTAGTTTTATAATATTCAATTCTATATTATATTGTAGCCCATAAATACTATAGAGAAGTGCCACCTATATGATCAAAGTTATTTGATTCATTCATTAGGTTCATGTAATATTCCTCTAATATTTCTACAATTATTCAGTAGCTGTAGTAGTCTGTGCTAATGAATGTAATAATATAATATATATAATATATAATAACACCTGTATAACTAATGATTTTATTGATGTTACTACAGATGTTTTGCATAACCTGGGGTCATGTGACTCAGGTCATGTGACTGAAGAAATTAACTTGCAGAAAAATGTATTATTAAATACTTAATACCCACATCCAGAAAAAGTATATTCCTGCACAAATATGTATTTAGCCTAATAGCAGCTCTGTAAATAGGAAATATAACATCAACCTGCTGATTGATAGAGCCACATTAATCAAGATGTGACATGAAATGCATCAGAACAAAAATAGAAACATAATAAAGGGAGATTCTTCTTTTATTTTGAAAAAATGTACTTCAAAACCACTAAGGTAATTTATAAGGCATTCACAACATTTCTTCTTCTTCTTTTGGCTTTTGGACATTTGATACAGTATTTGATGCTTTCAGAAGGATTTTCCTAAACAACTAAGGCACAGCAAAGACCCCCAGAGAGAGAGAGAATAATAAGAATATAAAATGAGTCAACAGTCAACAAGACAGAAATGACAATTAGACAAAAGAAAAAAAGAAAAAAAATTGCAAAACTAAAAGAGCAAAGCTTTGAGCTAGGATTATCCTCCATAATCATAATAAAACATTTGTTAACATCTGAACATTTTCAAACCGCCTTCTTAAAAATCCTCTTTTTAAACCAACATCACAGCCCTGATCCCAAACAGCTGAACCTTTCTATGTCATGAACTTAAAAACTATACATCCTCTATTATGAATCTGTACAAAATACTGATTTAACATCATATGAAAAATACATATCGGACATAAAATGGCTCTGAATTTCATATCGATGGCATTAACGTCGAGCAGGAACAGCAAATAAATAAAAGACATGTTTTTGTTTTCTGTTGTTTTTGAATGACTTTATAAACATCAGGACAGTTTTTGAGCCTATGATAAATAACAGCTTTGATATAAATAAAAGTATTAAAAGAATCATTTAAGTATGAAAAAAAAGCCAGTTACTAAAAATAAATGATGATGAGCATTATCCTGACTGGAATTTATTTGCCAATCATGTCTGAAATTATATATATAATATTTTAAATAGTTTTGTACCTCATCAGGATAATTTAACTGTTTTATTTCAGCAATAAACTGAAAGCACCAGAAACCAAAAAATATTTTTATAAAAACAAGGACCTCTACTTAATGAATAAAAAATAAATTACAAATTAATTTGTTGATGCTGAAAACATCAATGTGATTTTAATCGTCCTTTATTTGATTTACAGTGCCAAAAGGTAAATATAAATAATAGATTTTTGTATCAAACTATATAGTAATAATATAGTATAATTTTGCTGTAAAGTTACTAAGTTACTAAAGCCGCCTTAGAACTACTTGAAGTTCACTGTTTTTTGTTTTATTTATCTTATTATTAATTTATATTATTTTAAGTTTTATTTGCTAATAAATTCCATCCAGGTTAATATAATGTGAGTGTTATTTATATTAGTATTATATTTAGTATTTTAAATAATCAAGTTATCCATTAATCAGAATCCTTTTGGTTCCTGGTGCTTTTATTCTAATGTTGAAATCAAAGCAAACCTCATGCATCACTTTAATCTTTAGTTTCGTGGCTGAGTCATTGATCAGTTTGCATGTTCTGGTCCTGACGGTGAACCTGCAACATGCTTTGTCCATTTCAAACAATAATAAATTATATAAATCACAATTGTTTTAGAATAAATATGACACTGCTCATGTCTGTATATTAAGTGCCGACTGTCACAGATCAACACTTTGTTCAGAAATCATCGTTGTCTCCAGTTTTGGTCCCAATAAACTTTTCATTTGGCAAATACACAAATAAACAGGAAATGTTTATTCATAGTAATGAACAATGGGCAGCACCACTGAGGATGAACTCATCATGTTGCAGCATTTACCTTTTAAATCGCAACTAACATCTGGAAAATCCTTGATTCTATTCTGACACATGTCATTAAAGTGTGTAGCAAGTAGTTTATGGATTTGTTTCTATTTTCAAACAGAACAGGATTGAAATCAAAAAATGGTTTGAGATCAGAAGTATCAAGACTGAATATATATAAAAAAAAATTAAATGTTTTATTTTAAGAAACATAAATGATGGATTAAAATGAAAATCCATACGTTTTATTGGCAAAACTAAATTTGTTTGCATTTCTAAAACTTTTATTTGCAATATAAAGGCAAACATGTTTAAACAAAATGTAAAAAAAATTATATCAATACATATCAATAAAATAAAATTTTGAATGCAATTTTATTTGTTTTGAATTGAAGAAGACATAAAATTTATGAATGAATTTTGGATGAAGCAACAAGCAAAACCTTTTAATTTGCATTTTAATCCACCATTAATTTAACTTCCAATGAAACATTTTTGGATTTCAAGCCTGTTCTTTTGGATTCATAATATAGAAACAAATGCAGCTACACGTTTAACTGTAAAGATTTGCTGTAGTAATTATTATCCTGGATCATTTGATGCTGTGAATTCACACTGAGCATCTTTAATACTTTGATTCGTATGGTGCAGCCAGTGTTACTGAATATTTGATGTTTGGCACAATGTCCATCACTGAGCAGCAGGAAAACTAAAGGTGCATCTAAAGGTGTCAGTGGCCTCTTCTCCTCTTCCTCAACTTCTACATCTAAGATTAACACGAAAAAAGAAAGTAATAAATATTAACTTGATATTTGTGTATTTATGAAAGTTGTTAAATTTCTTTATTTATTTCTCATTATCTTGTTCTGTTTATTCCCTCCAGACCTAAATGAATACTTTATGAAATAAATAATGCCTCAATATCACAGATTATAAAAAGCCTCTTCACAACTATAGACAAATAATTTCCATTAGAGAAATATTTAGTAACTTCTGTTGCATCATTTCTGAAATATAAAGCATATTTAAAATATGAAAAAAATATATTAAATATTTCTGAAATGTCATGGAACAATAAATAGATTCAAGAAAATTAATTAATTTAAATAATAAATCATGTTCAAATTAATTTCAGGTTTTTACCATTTCATGTCATTAATTACAGGTGCATCTCAGACAATTACACTATCAAGAAAAAGTTAAATATTTTTGTCAATCATTCAGAAAGTTAAACTCATTACATTTTTGATTGACAAAAATCTGTTTCCTGATATTCTAATAAGTTAAGATGCACCTGTAACTATTAATATTTTTGAGTAGACTCATGCATATACAGTATTTAATAAAATATGCATGTCTAAGGTGATATTATGACTAGTAGATAGTAAATAATGATGAAACTACATTTGGAAAACAAGAGGAGAAAAATGTCAATAAATCTAGTTGAATTGAATAATTGGTTGTAATAAAGCTGCAGGTGAAATGAGGAGAAGAGGCTGTTTAACCAAAACTCACTGATCCAAGCATTTATCATCAGTGTTGACAAACACTTGACGCCTCAACGAAGGCAAACAAATCCCACCCTGCACCAAATATCAGCATCTTAAATATTAGTCACTGACCAAAAAAGACAAAAACTAAAGTTCAGAATAAATAACTCATGCAGCAGTTGATGGCTTTGATGCAGTCACATCAGATGCTGCAGCAAAGAGCAGATTCTTCTAAAAATGCGTGAAATTAAAATAAAACTGACAGTCGTGTGATTCAGTTCAGAGTACATCAGTGTTGAGTCTTAAGTTCTGACTGGTTAGTACATTTACCAGTGAAGTTAAAAGTACTCCAGTATAATCCTGAGGTACATGTCGCCTTCACTATATTTATCTGACAGATTTAGCTACTTTGAAGATTCACATTTTTCATACAAAACACAGTTTATGTTGCTTTTAACAATTACTTTTATCATCGATCAATTGTTTAATTATTGTTTGTTGTCTGAGCAACTAAGGAAGAGTGTTTGACACTAAAACGTTTTAAGGGGTATTTATTTTTATTCATTCTTTAAAAAGTCAGAATTCTAACTTTAGTCTCAGAACTGAAAACGATTGGGGGGTAAACATTTTTTAGTCCTCACAGGGAATTTTTTTTTCTCAAAATACTGAGATTGAATTTTTTTTTGAATTAATACAAAATGTTTTTTCAGTTGAGGAAAAAAAGTCTGAATTTTTACCTTTTTTCTAGAATGAATTAAAAAAATACCTCTTACATTTTTTTTCCAGTTCTGACAAAGAAATCTGAACTTTTGTTTGACTTTTTTTGTGAAACACATTAATTTTTTTCCCCAATGACCCTAAAATTCTTTTGTAGAGCAACACTCCAAAACTCCCCAAATTTCCAATTATAAAAAATACATGAGATGCTAAAACAGCAAACGTTTGACGAAAATAATTAACCGATTAATAAAAAGAGTTGTAGATTAAGCTTACCAACAGTGTTTTAAAGTAGTTAAAAATGAGTAATAAATAACTAAAATCATCAATATAATGCACCAATAGAACAATAGGAGGAGCCAGTTTGCTTTTTTAAACTTTTTTAAAATAAAACAATTTTGCACTTTTGGAATGTACAGCTGCATCTCAAATAATTAGAATATAGAATATTTTTGTTAAGCTCATATAGATTTATTACACATTGAAAAAGTTGAAGCCTTTATTTCTTGTAATGAGTTTCACTTTCTGGAGTGACTGAAAAAATATTTAACTTTTCTTTTTTAATATCCTTATTATTTGAAAAGCATCTGTATTAATATTTTGTCTGTATTAACAGTTTATAAATTGTAATTAATGTCTTAATGTTTTATTGATCAGTTATACGATATTATGTTATACCTTAAGATAACATCTTATAGCTTTCCCAGTTAATGATTTATAATAAACTTTTTTATTAATAACTTAGTGACATTTAACTGCAAACATGACTTATTAGAAATATTGAATCTGCAGCATTTTTAGTTGATTAAAGGGAGCAGCCTTTCATGGTTAAAATAAACTGAAAAACTGTTTTTGTATTGACATTTTCAATAAAATTAATTTCAAATTACAAATAATCAAATTACAGCAATAAATAAATATAACAAGCTGACGAAGCACTGATTTATCTAAAGCTTTTTTTCCTCCTGACACATTATTAGGCCTAATAATTCAGCTGAGTCTGTTCTCAACAAAACTAACAAGGCCTGTTAAACCTCGGATTTAATTACAGCTTTAAAATCGCATATCTGTAACTAGTCCAGTTTCTCTGGAATATTCTGGATATTATCTTGAAATAACAGAATTATATATTTAAGAAAAAAACCAAAGCAGATACACAGAATGTTATCTTAGGAAGAAAATGTAAAGTAACGTCAGCTAGTGTCAGGTTGATTTTACTGATTGATTTTACAGACAAATACCATGAATAAATCTTTTGTTTTATTTTGTGATTTGGCAACTTATGGATAATGTGATGTCTTCACGTATCTGAAGTTGAAATGGTCACAACCAGTCGACATCAGAGGCTAAATATTAGCGCAACATAAACTTTTGGCAGTTTGTTGCACTTAAAAAACTACATTTTTCCAGATTATTTTTGAGTTTTGTCATTTAATGATGAGAAAACTACTTCAGCCTCAGATTAAATTTTGATCTTGGGATAAAAGTTGCTGTAAATAAAATAAATGAGCTTTTTAAAAACAATTGAATGCCAACTCAGGCTCAATAAAAACTTTTTGTTTTTTAAATAAAAGCTCTAAAAACAAGTTTTGTTTACAGCATCTGAACATGTAAAACACACACACACACATCTTATCTGACCCAGTGGGGTCCTCTGTTCAATACCTACACTCTGGGGACCACAGGCCCATGTCCCCAACGAGTTAGATAAATGAACACACGCACACACACGCACACACACACACACGTTCACCAAGAGGTATAAAGTTCTTCTTCTTCTTCTACTGAAAGAAGACTGAAGGAGGATATTTTAGTTTCTTCATTTCTCTTCATCTTTCCTCTATTTCTCAGACTTTAAATAAATAAATATCAGCCTCTATCGGGCCGGCAGCCCATCGCCTTCCTTCATCACGTGTTCTCCTCCTCCTCCCTCAGTCCATCCGTCTGCTACCTGATCCGCCCGTCCTCTCTGGGCGGGGTCAGTTCAGACTTGGGGTCGGGGCTGGCGGCGCTCCAGGCTGTGAGGCTGCAGCGCTGCATCACGGGGCAGGCGCTGGGCCCCACGGAGCAGACGTCGGCCGCCGACCAGCGGCCCTCCAGCAGCCGGTCCAGCCAGCGGCGCAGCGGGGCCCCCGTCAGGCCTGCGTTGGCCTCTGCCTCCTCCACAGCGCCGAGGCTCACCGGCAGCCGCAGGACAGGGTTCAGACCGTGGAAGCTCTGCTCCATGTAGGAGTTCCTGGCGGGACCGGCGTGCAGCCGCAGGGACGCTTCTGGATCCGAAAGAGATATTAACATCAAGTCTGTTTAATCTTTATAGCCCAAAATCACAAATCACTGATACAATGGTCAATACAAGGAAAAACTCCCTGAAAAATCCCTTTAATGATAAAAAAAAGAGGAAGAAACCTCAGGAAGACAGGCTGCACTAGACGATGAAGAGCAGTTTTAGAAGACAACAGATGTGGAAAATGCTTTTCCACAAAATGCTTTCCACACTTAAAACTATTTTAGATGTTTCTTGTCAGGAACTTGGAATCTTCCACAATTTGTCCCTGCTTCTGTCTTAATCGAGTTCCCCATTATCTGACTCCTGATCTGACCAGATTGCTCGCTTTGTTTTATTGTTGATAATTCGTTAATTGATTGATTATTTAATTGATTGATAGACTGATGTTTTACAGCGGTTTGTAACTTTGTACTGTATTGTCCCTGTATTTTGGCTGCTGTCTTCGCCAGGCTTCTCTTGTAAATTAGATCTTTGTATCTCAATGGGACTGAAATAATAAAACAAAGGCTAAATAAAAGAAAAAAAATTTAAATAATTCATTAAAACAGTTTGTTTAAAGAGCGTTAACTCATACTTTTTGAAACAACAGTTTTAATAGAATAATAGAATATCATTAAAAAGTTCAATAATTTTCATTAATCATATCAGAAAGTGAAACATATTATATTAAGCTCCAAACAGTTCCTGATACTCTAAATTCTGCTGCCTTTATTTACTCAAGCACATTGAAGCCCAGGCCTTCATTGGAACGAGGCCACAATTAGAGACAGGCCTCTATTTCTATTTGAGCAAAACAGACTACTGGTAAAATGAGGAAAAATACAAATTGTGTCTATACAAGATTCATTTCAGTGTGGGTTTTGTATGTGTGTGGGTTTGTTGTGATTTTTCAATTTAGTTTTAATCTTGTGTCAAATGCCCATTAGTTTTAGTCATATTTAGTAACTTGTATTCTTTTTTAGTCACATTTTAATCGATGAAAAGTCCTGGCATTTTAGTCTAGTTTTAGTCAAGGAAAATCCAAAGTATACTACTTTTAATCAATAGTCTTTATTTAGTCTTTGACAGCAAGTTGATAGTATTAATCTAAATTAATCTAGACAGGCATCTGTAACAGTAGGAATTACTGTTAGGAACCTTTGTTTAGTTCACTGTGACACACGGACATGGGTAAAAGTTGAATACAGAGTGTAACCCAGCACCATAAAATGGTAGCAGAGAGTAGCTTCTTGTGATGAACTAACAGATGTCGCCGCATTTAGTGCCGACAGCACTGATGGATGCTCCTCACTCAGACACACGTTTCAAACCGTACAGTCTTTGTGAAGCTCTGTTCTAAAGTGTGGAACAGTCAAAAACGCCTCACTCCCAAGGTTAAAAACTCAAATTGGTCTTCACGAAGATAGATGAGGCATGAATGACATCAGATATCAATTTCTCTTTATAACGGCACCATAAAATCCTTAGCAGCTATTCCTGCTCTGGGCTTTACTTCAGTCGTCCCCTGTGTGCGGACGCCTAAGGTCAAACAAATCAAACACTATCCCAGCAGGCTAATTCGAAAAGCGTCTGTGTGTGAGAGTGACTGGATACTGACACTATAAATATATGGATCCATGGTGTGGACAGCTGGGACAGCAGGTCCCTGCTGTGTGTGTATGTGTGTGTGAGTCAGTCAAGTATTAGATCTGTATTGACATGTGAACCCCAGTCACCTCTGAATATCATTTCAACAGGTGTTTCCACAGAAATTTGAAGGTTGGTACTTGAACATGTTGTGTCAATATTTAACGATGTTTAAGATGCAGTAGTTATATTAATAATATTTTCAGCCTTTTCTTTACAGGTATTTTGGTCATTGGGGAAGAGGATGAGGCCCACTGGAATATATAAAAAAGATTTTTTCAGAATTCTAACATGTTTCTCAGAAATGAAAAAAAAATAAAACTGAATTCTGAGGAAAAAAAGTCAGAATTTTGTCTTTTTTTTGTAATGAATAAAAAAATAACATTTATTAAGGTCTCAAAATACTGATTTTAGTCTCAAGATATTGATAAAATAGTCATAATACGGATTCTTTACAGGTATTTTGTTCATTGTGGAAGAGGATTAGGCCCACTGGAACATAAAAAACTGGATTTTATGGCTTTTTCTTTTTTTAGAACTAAAAAATATGTCAGAAATCTGAGAAAAAAGTCAGAATTCTGTTTTTTTTTCTGGAATAATTAAAAAAGCTGGTCAGCAGCATAATCTTACCCCTAAAAATATATAGTTTAAGGGGTAAAATTTCTTTTGTTCCAGATCTTTTTCCCATAATTCTGAGACCAAAATCAGAATTCTGACTTTTTTCTAGTTAAAAAAAAAAAAATTGGCCCTTGTACTCCTCTGTTCATTCATGAACTATCAACTATAAGATTTAGCACCTTGAACAACAGACTTTGTAGTATATATATTGAGTAGCAATCGATAACAATTAATTGCTTATAAAATGCTAATGCTGTTAATCCCATTAAAACAGGGAGTTGCAGTAAAAACAAACATACTTTCCCTAATATTTGGCTGTAGTTTTCCTTTTCCTGCTCACCTTGCTGTATGGGCTGCTGTCGGTGGAACTCCAGCGGAGCTACAATGAAGCTGGTCTGGCCCAGCGGGCTCCAGTGGTGCAGCACCTTCAGCGTCCACACGCCGGGCCTCAGCGGCGGGGTGAGCGGCGGCCGGTAGTGCGTGACCTCGGCGGCGGCGTCCACCAGGATGTCGTAGGTGGCTGCGATGACGTTGGTGGGGTCCACCCACACCACGGTGGCCGTCAGGTTGCTCTGGCCTCGGCTCCACCGCTGCACTGCCACCGGCTCGTCCTCCGGACCCAGAAGACCACCCCAATTCCTGAAGAGACGCTCCTTCGGGTCCCAGTCCATCCCCACCTGTAGGAGGAGGACAACTGCAGCTAATGATGGAGCTACACATTAACATGCAATTCTAAAAATATGTTTTTACAGCTAGGTGTGAATGAATGAATTATGAGGTCACATGACCAGGATATCCTGTTTGCTAATGGACATTTAAAATGTAATTATTGTCTCAAAACCAATGGTTGTCTTTTATTATGAATTTTGGAAATAAGTAAACTTATTGTTATTATTATTATTTTTACATTTAATTCAGTTTTGAAGTTATAATCTTTTTTCTTGTAAGATGTGAGGGTCTAAGGACAGGGGATATTATGTTGTACAGCCCATTGGGACGAATCTGTAATTGTGATTTTAGGCTATACAAATAAAATTGAAAGTAAAAAATATGGAAAATTCCTAGTATTCCTAGACAATGGTGTCCCACTGACTCACAGAGTATGAAACTATCCTGAGGACATGTTCACAACTTTTTCTCATATTTCTTAAATATATATATTATTTAGGCCATTTTAAGTAATACAAACTTTAAAAACATTTTGACCAGGTCTAAAGTACTACTACTTTTTTTGTTAATAAAAAGCTGAATCTCATGGGTGGGACCTACACTGAAATCTGTAAAACACAATGTCTCTCCTGGCCAGTCACACTGTCAGCCAGTCATTAGTTCACGTCCAATAAAATATTTTTAAATTGTTATGTTTGATACATACACAAACAACAACAAATCTACAGTCTTGCTGTGAAACGGTAATAAATGCTGTTCTGTGCAGACAGTGTGAATATGATGGATTCATAATGAAGTGCCTGTCTGACCTGGATGTGCTGCAGCCGGTTGGTGGGGTGGGGGGGGCTGGCCAGGCTGAAGTGGTCTCTGGAGGTCACCCAGGTCTCCAGGTTCTCCAGCTGGGTGGAGGCTCGGTTTGTGGCCACATGACGCACCAGGTAACCCTGGAACTGGTCCGACAGGAAGTAGAGGTGGACCGACACTGGGTGGCTCACCGCCACGTACCTGAGATACAAGATACACACACATTATCTCACTTGCCTTTTTTTAATTCAAATTGAGGATATGTATACATGTATGATACATATACATACATAGATACATACGTAGATACATAGATAAACATGAAACACAGAAAAACACATGCCATCAACAGGTTTTATATTCTGGGTGGATTATATATTTCAAATTGATCATTCGTTTTCAGGTACAGCATTTGAAATTTCATATCAAAAATTGCACGTTTCAAAACTCTCAAATAACAGAGAAATGCACAGATCCTGCTTTCAGAAACAAAGCCTTAAATCCAACCATGATGTGATGTCACAACTATACAGTCACTGCCCCATCCACAGCTATTCAAGTCATCCAATCAGAGGAGACACAGACAGACACAAAATGACCTGTTCCTATAGAGCTGCAGAGAGAAGCTGGAGAGTGGAGACGTGAAACTACACTGAGATGATTTCTGGTTCTTAAAAAAGACATAAATATATCCCGTTAGTGACATCACAGCTTCACATAAAACCCAAGAGAAAATAAATATGGGACCTTTAATTTAGAACTACAATCTGTGAGCAAAGTGCACTCATGTGGATAGAACATGAGTGACGTGCTCTGAGAAGTTGGAGGGAACAGACGACTCTTATTTTAACTCCCCCCTCACACACACTGCCCATAATGTTCCCCCCACCCATTTTAGCCACCCATCCCCACCCGAATGCAACTACAAGAACCTCCTTGTACCTACTGCTTGTCCACACACACGCGTGCACACACACACTCACACACACACACACGCACAGCTGGAAAAATCCAGGCTGTGCAGAAACTGAAGCCTGATTGTGCCTCAGCACAGGCCCACGTTATCTTCATATTTAATTTGGACCGGTGAACACACACAAACAGCAGTGTTGGGTGAGTTTAGTGGAAAAGAAGCATTTCAGAGTCCTCATCTCTCCCCAATAACTGAACACTTTCTCTCAGCAGAAATTTATTGACCCAGCAGCTAAATGAATATGTGAGGACTAATACATACATTTTATTAAAAGGAAGAAAATAATTCTAGTCCAGATTTTACATTCACATGGTCTAAACTAAAAAAATTATGATGCATGTTTGGCTTTCAGCTCAGAAATTCAAGTTTAGTTTGAGATGATTGTAAATTTCATCTTGTAGGAAGACTCTCTCTGATTGAATGAACAGTCAAGGCTGTAAATGGGTGTAATTAATAATAGTGACAAACCAAAAGCACTATCTATAAAGGGATGACAGCAAGCTGAACAGGTTAAGTGTGGAAATCATGATCTTTCAGACCAACATTATAGGTTATGTCACAGGGAGCTAAATTGGAAGATTCTAGGTGATGTTGAGTAAAACTGGGATCGTTACAATGGGATTGTCAATCAAATTGATTAATTTAAGTGCACTAGTGCAGTGACTGTTGGCAGCAGGAAGTGCTGCTTGCTCATCAGATCGACTTCAAACTCCATAATGCAGTCACTTAGGTCCTGAGAAACACAGCTGAAAGGTGTGAGGTTGATCTGATGAACAGTTCTCGACATTTCTCCCTTTATAGTTAGACTAGTGCAGGGCCTGTAGGAAGTATGTATTCCTATAGAGGAATGGAAGTTTAAGTAGATTTTTCATGTTTAAATAACAGTGTGTTGGACTAAGGAAATACTGATCGACATTTTACACCATTTCATTAGTTGCAGCCAGGCCTGGAATTGATAGACTAGGACTTTTATGTTGTTTTGCACAAAGGCTAAAAGCCACAGCATCAAGGCCATAAACTACTGTGAAACAATGATTTCAAGTTCTTTCTTGATCAAGGAAAATTATTGGAAAATAAAATGAACTAAATAAATGATGAATAAAAATATTTGATTTTCAATTTTTAAAAGTAGCACTCATGTTAGATATCTGACTTATCAAGTTAAAAGTCAATTTTCACAACCACTGTTACACCAGTATTTCCCACAAAATCTCAAGATACTATAGTGGTTGGACCTCTGGCCCTATAGGGGGGTCTAGTGGCCCATTTTTAAGTAAAATGCATCATTCTGGCTTCATTGTGTAGAGCAAAATCAGGAGGTTATATCTAGGGCTACAGGAAATGGACAAATGTTGGCATCTCAATATTGAAACCAAATATCCCCAATGATACTATACAAGTATAATTTCACACTTTACCTTTTGATTAAATCTCCTGGCTGGGTGGTCATCAATTGTCATCATAGCCCGTCCAAATCAAACCCACTGATTATGTATTTTTTTCTGAAAAGACGCTGGTGTTATTGCTATGTTGAGAGAAAAGAAGCAGACTACAAAATTGCAAAATTAACTGTGGCCACTATGGCCTTCTGGCAGATTTTCTTTTCAAGGGTACAAGGCCAAATTGTGAAACTCATGAAATTCCTGCCCAGGTTGCAGTCTTACTAAGAGTATGGTCTTATACTGGTGAAACTGTTCATGTGTGTAGGGACCCACGGTCCATGAGGAGCCCACATTTATACACAAGGGGCTGCACTGAGGCAGGAGAGAGAAAAAAGAGAAGTGTAATCTGACGTGGTACCGAATGATTGATAGCACTCAGCATCTAACAAATCAGCAGCCAGATACACCAACAGGTTGTTGGATGAGGATGAAGAGATGACATCCAAGCGAAAATATGAGTCGGGAGAGAGTAAAAGAAAAAAGAAAAGAAAACAAGAGGAGGCCCTTGCTGCACTTGAAGGTGGGTGTGTTGTTGAAATAAGAAATAAAAACTTTGTGATACAGAAGAGAGGATAATTCTGTCCAGATGTGGAGATTCCATTTACCAGCGGCCCTGATTACCATCTAATCAACATCTTGTTAACTCCAAACCTGTATTTCCTCACACTCTCAGACAACAAAAAAAATGATAAGAGTAGTTAACTGACCAGTTGGTGGTCATATGTTGGCTCAGGTTTATTTTATACCATTAGCAGAGGTTTTTGGCTATTTCATGAAGGTAAAATGTCACCATTTAAGAGACAAAAAGATTAAATAAAGTAAGACATTAAGATAATCTTTGATTTGACAGATAAAGGACAAATGTAAAGCATTGCAGCAGGAAAAAGCATATATAGAATATAGAACCTAAGTTCAAAGTGTAAAACAAAAATAAGCAGGCTGTATAAAAATAATCAACTATATAAATCTAAGTATTAGTTGGAATTGTATTTGCATTAATTGCATTTTAATCTTCTGCATCTTTGGAAGAAGACGAGACAACAAGATGAGGCATTTTAATCTGTGAGGTTACCATTTACATTAATTTCATTGTGTAATTTACCATGTGGACCAAAACAAATCTTAGATGCTTATATGTCTAGTCTGTCTAAATCTATAGATATCCATCCAAATTGATGTTAGTCTCCTTGTTACAGTTGCCTCTGCTGAGTGAAGCTTTTTAAAATTGAAGCTCATCAATGGCACAAGAACACTTGAGTGCCCTGGCTGTTATAAGATATGAGTTATTATATTATAAGCTATAACTCAGAACTGGCAGAGCAGCATATTTTCATACGATGACCTAATTGATAACTTTGCATCCTGCAAATTCAGTAAAATGATAAAAATTGTTATTTTTTGTTCAGCTCAAATAACCCTAACCTAAATGTCATATTGTGACAGTCATTTCTTGAATTTTCGTTGTGGTGGCATATTTTTGAGGGCAGAGCAGGGTCGGTGGGAGGCTTAGGGCCTCAATTTGTCAAGGAGCGGCCCTGACTACCCATCTCTGGCCGGCGGCCATGTTTGTACCTGCAGCTGTTGTCGTTGGGATGTCCCTGCAGCGAGCTGGCGGCGCGGCTCAGTCCCATGCGAGCGAAGGCGTGGTAGTAGCTGAGTGCGGAGTCAGACAGGCTGGCGAGGCCGTCCGTCTCCTGCTCGTACGCGTTCTCCCAGTATGCCTGGAGGGCTGGCGTGCTGGGGGGCGGAGCCCCGAACAGGTATGAGTCCAGTTGGCTGATGATCTCCTGGCTCACACTGGCCTCAAACTTCCGGGCGAAGAAGGTGGGTCTGGACGCTTGCTGAGGTCAGAGGGAGACAAACAGGACAGAGGACAACATGTAACACAAGTAGAAATAAACACTTAGCCCACAGGGGAAAATTAACAGAAATAAACCACAATGCTATAAATATGAAAACACTGGCAGCATTGATGTCGCCTTTAATTCTAAAACCTGAGTTACTGCTCATTTAAAGCAAAGAGTCAAATGTGCATATAAATCTCCAGCAAACAGTAATTATGTAATTATGTATTAATTTCTGTCTGTGCTGCTACATTCAGTCATTTCAGTACTCCTTGAAATGTGTGTTTGGTTGATCATATCTCTGTTGTCACTGTATTTTTACAGTTTTACAGTTTATTTTTTTAGTAAAATGCTGCAGTGACTCTAAATGTCCATTTAGGTGGCAGCTGGAACCTCCTCCATGTCACTCAGTGATGTGGTGGGAGGCAGAATTAGGAGAAATTTCACACAATGCTTTGAGATTGGAATTTATCACATTGGGAGTTTTTTTCAGTTCCCTTGACAATGGTGTCACAGTTGTAAAAATCATGCAGTTACAGTTAAATCAATTATAGGTCTTATCAACCATGAGCAATCCAATGTAGCCCTTTTCAAAGCACAAGTTACAAAGTAGATTTCTGGAAGAAGAAAAAGCAGGAACTTGTAAAATCATGAATAAGTAGAAAAAAGGCATACAAAAATAAGATCAACATTTTAAAATCACAAGTGGGAAACGGCTGCAATAAATGTGTTTTTAAGCAGTTGCTGTGGACGGTAAAAAGTTTCCTGGACTGGTTTATGGTTATGAATTTATGAATTATAGTTATTATTCACCGCCTCATGTTTGCATCCAATAAACCTGCTAAACCACATGTCTATGTCTGATCTGCACCAGAGGAAACAGACAATAAAGGCTGATGCATCAGTGGTGACATGAGTGGTGACACGCAGTGATTAAATATCCATTCAGACTGCAGCTATGGCAGCAAGTAGTTTGAGATTCAAAATTCAAACCTATATAAATTATATATATATATAGAGGGAGAAAGAGTCAGTTTTAGAAAGAAAATGTTCAAATTACAGTTTTCTCTAGTCTTCTATATTTTCTACTATCAAAGTAGTCACCTTGAAAAACTCAAATTTACGTAATAAAACACAAATGAAGTGTATCTGAAAACCTCTTGTTTAGAAATCTAAGGGTTAAGTCATGGGGCCGAGATATGAGGTAGGAAGGGCAAATTAATGATGTCATCAGGGGGCGTGGTCTCACCAAACCAGCTCCTGGTGGTCTACGGCAGCACCAACGCTACAGGAAACCCCAACATAATGAGGAACAGGAGGACTGGCCAGGCTGCACACAGCAAAACCACTAGTTACAGGCTGAGGATGACTGCTCCTTTCCTTCATCGTCACAACACAGGGACGTTATACAGAAAATACTTTCACACAACTGTCTGTTCTCTGATCTGATCCAAGCAGCTCACACAGATATGAGAAGCTGCTGTTGCTGGTGCTTTATTTAGTCCTGGGACAGGTTCTCACCTTCAATACCTGCTGCTGATGGTTTCAGTTACTGTGAAGCTGGATGAATGAACAGATTAAAACTTTTAGTGTGTAAAAAGTTACTCACAAAAAAGGTTTCATATTACTTTCTTAAATACTGTTTCATGTAGGACAAATAAAGAATATTTCAATTACTATATCAAATAAATATGAGAACAAAGCAGAGCAGTTTCTTCCCAACATCGTCTGTACTCATCATCAAGGACCAGGACCTTCACTGGTCCACCAGAGACATGTTACTGGGCTGCACTACTAACCACTAGTTTGATATTTGATTAGTTGATTCGTCATAAAATGGTGTCAAATGTCGATCAATTTGAAGGTTGAACCTTGTCTTTTTTTGTCCAGACCAACAGTCCTCAACCCAAAGATCATCAATTTACTATTACAGAAGACTAAAGAAACCAGAAAATAATCAGAGAAGAGAAACTGGAACAAGAGAATTTGGACATTTTCTTCTAAAACAATGACTCAAATCCATAAATCGATTATCAAAATTCTTTCATTAGTGGTTCTGTTTCTGCCTGATCTGGGTGATTATTGGGAAATCTGGGTTTTGAGTTAGAGTACTCATACTCATTAATGCTGCAGCTAATGAAAACTCACTTACGTACTGCTGGTTGTCATGGTAATGCAACAATATTTAGCTTTATGATTCATACGTTTTTCAGGTGTAGTCAGGAGGAGGAGAATTATTGTGAAGCAGAAAATGTTGGGAACCGTTCTTCATGTCATGTATGTGCAGGATCACAGTTCTGTTTCTGCTTGTTGTGTTTCATATAAAAATCTCTGAATCCTAATAAAAGTAAAGTAGCTGAGATATGTAGAACAACAAGCTAGTGAAAACAGGAAAAAAAAACAGTAAATACATCTGAGAAGATGAAGACAATTTTGTAATTTTGTCATCTGGTGGATGCTTTTATCCACAAGTAATCGATTATCACAAATGCTGACAACAACTTTTCTTTTGACTTTCTTCTTATATCAGTTAATCCAGCCACTCTCAACCTTGGGTTGAAAATATAAATGCTCAAAATTAATATAGCGTCTCAAAAAGACGTTTTAGTACTCAAACCCTGTTACTGTCGGTTGTAACTACAGAAAACAAAACGTATATTGATTGATTTTTCAATCAAAATCATTGATTTTTAGTCAGTATTTTCAGATATTAAATGCGTACTATGTCCATATAAAAAGCATTTCACCAAAAGATCACCTGTAGTAGTGTGTTGTGAATATGATGAACTACAGCAAACAGAGTAGAGAAAAGTCTCAGCAACATAAATGTTTAAAATGAAGCATAGACTATTTTCTTCCCATTGTGTTTTTTAAAAGCTTTTAGGTACACAATGCTTATGTTTGTTTTTTTATAATTAAAACGGTTTATTACAAAGGGTGTTGTGGACAGTTGTGGATGTTAAATTTTGGGTAATTTTCTCACTCTTTGGTTTGTGTATTTTTATGTATGATCCTGATCTACAACTTCTGTTTCTTTTTTTCTACCAGTGGAATAATGTAAAAAGTCCTGTAGATGCTGCACATTCTGTACATGTGCGTCCCTGAACTCAGAGCCGCGTTTCCAGCTGCCCACCCCGACATTATCATAATGACAACGTTAGGAAACCTCAGCGGCAAACGGCTACAAAGCTCTAAAAATACCGTTCGCCTCAGCTTCAGCTGTTTCCAGGATCAGTTTTCCTTATAGAAACCATCAGTAGCTGTCTTTAGGGCTGCCGCGCTACATTAAAGCACCGCTGCTAATTTGTGAAAACGAAACTATTCTGGTCCTCGGCCACCGTGACCCTGAGAAACAACCAGAGGCTGGACGGGAAGCTTCAGAGTTCATACATGAAGACTGCTGCCATAAGACCCTGAAGATGGTTTATGGTAAATAAAATCAATTGTAAAAAATGATTAGAAGTAAGATATTTTAGCCATAATTGTCACAAATGATAAGAAATAGAAGATAATTTTAGAATAAATACATGAAAATGAAGAAAATGTCCCCTTATTGCAACAGATTAAAGAAAGCATCAGTTACAGGGAGAGGTGTTAAAGTCTCCACATTCATTACTCAGAGCAAAGTATACAGGGTTTAAAATACTTCTGTAGAATTAGAAGTATCAACTCAAGTTTTTTATTAAAGTTAAAAGTGTAAAAGCTTTGGTTTCAAAACTACTTCAAGTATAAAAGTGAAACTAAAGTCCACCAAAAAACAGTAAAAAGGTCTTAATGACTATAATATTATATCTAAATGTTGAAATGTTGAAATGATCCACATTTCAGTCACGTTAAGTGAAGAATTTTTGTACAATTCAAATATGCAACTCACAATAAGTTAGGGATACTGTGGGAGACTCAGTGGATTTCATACATTTTGGGGGTAAGATTTTGCAGTTTATAAGTCGTTTTGTTGCTTTAAAGGTATTTAAACCGGTAATAGTGAGTGAGTGAGATAAAATCTATTAAATGACAAAAACGTCATGTGGTTTAACCCTAAAAACTTGGTACCAGATAGTTTAACTCCATTAAAAATGTTTTTAAAAATTAAAAACACATATATAAACCATGATTTCTGTAAAAAAAATGATATAAATGGACTTAAATAACAAGAACCCAACATGGACACTAATGTACATTTTGAGAGACCTGATGAATGCTTCTTAAAACTGTATGTTTAAAAGTTTTTGACTCATTCATCTTGCCAAACATTATTTGTCACTGACCCACAAATCTCAAGAATGAGACCAACTTGATTGAATATATGAGCTGTCACTACGTTTTGGCAAAAGATAAAACTGCATTTAATGCATTTTATTGTCCCTTTTTATGATGTTAATTGCAGTATTGTTTAAAAATATAGGTCTATTAAAGCAAAAGGGCTGAAAACTTTGGAAAACCCTCCTCTTTCTGCAGATGAACGTGAAAAGAGCAGCAGCATTAAGGATAAAACGCTGTCAGTTCTCACCTGGAAGCGCGGCATGTCGGAGGGCTTGAAGTCGTTGGGCGAGCAGCCGCACCAGTCCACGATGTGCTTATACTGACACTTACAGCCCAGCTTACGGTTCCAGTTGGTGAGACGCAGGTTGTTGTCCACCATGGACTCACAGTGGACGCTGTTCTCCAGCACCGTGTGGAAAAAAGACTGCAGGAGGACAGAGTAACACAAGTTTCACCATGTTTGTCTAATGAAGTTTCTATGGCTCGGCTTTTGGTGGCATTGTCAGAAAGGTGATGATTCTACTTCATCTTTATTATTTATTATTATTGAGAAGCTGCTGACTTAACCCTCTATTGCATGAAATATTACTTAGACATGAATGTTTTTAGTACTTTAAATGGTCCAAATAATAGATATATTTAGGAAATATAAGAAAAAGTTGTAAACATAGTCTCAGTCTAATTTCATGTAAGGCAAGTCAATGGGATTCCATTAGGTTGTATACACTAGGAATTTTCATCCTCAATAATTGTATGTCCTTCAAAATAAAAGCCCCCCTTTCACACCTATAGCTGTAAAAATATAGATTTCATATCACAGCCTTTTAGAAAAAATAAGATTGTTAAAGGAATTAAAATAACCAGATTATCTTATTTTAGATGGATTATCTGAAAGGTCTCATATTTTACACTTCTCCTTGGTTTTGTGTAAAGTTGTGATGTCACCAACAAGATATAGAATATTTATGGGTTTAAGAACCAGAAATCATTTCCTCTCCCACCTGAACAGCTCATTTTGTGTCTGTCTTGTAAATATTAATGAACCTCTCCTCTGATTGGCTTGTACAGTTATGACGTTACAACTTCACAGACATCCTCCGCTTTAAGGCTCAGTAACTGAATATATGCTGTGTGCTTCTCTGTGGAATGAGCACAGTATTTATAGAGCATCAGACCTTATAATCAAAAAGATATCATCATCTATCCTTCTACCATATGGAAAATTTATATTTTGTGCACAACAACAGTTTTCAGATGTTATTCAGTGATATTCTCTTCCGATATTTGTAATATATTTAAATTTTTTAGTTGTATTTACTTATAATAAATAAATAATATGTAAAACAACACACATTTTCTTACTACAATAAAAACTACTTTCCTTGTATTTCTACTGAACGGCTGAAGAGTATGTGTGTGTGTATTTTACATGTTCAGATGCTCAAGATAGAATATTTTTTTTATCATTTTGGAACTTTATATTAATAAAAAAAGTTTGGATTGAGCCTGACTTGGCATTCAATTGTTTTTATATAGCTCATTTATTACAGTTTTATTACAGTTAAACTTTTTTCCCCAAAACTATATTGAAGCCGTTTTCATGCCATAAAAATGACAAAACCCATAAATCTGGAAAAAGTTGTTTTATATTGAAGTATCACAAACTGACTGACTGAAAGTTGAGGTTGCACTAATATATTATATAATATATATATAGAGAATTTATTCTCTTATGTCAACTGGTTGTGAGCATTTCAATCAAAAAGGAGTTTTATTTGAACAATTTTCTGATGCCTGAAGTTGTCAAATTATACATAAATTTTCAAATCAAGATAAAAAGCAAAGATTTAATGATGTTAATCATCTCATGAGTAAAATCAACCTGAGACTAACTGACATGACTTTAAATTGATTTTGTGTGGTTCTTGTTTTCTTTTGCTAAGATAACATTCTGTGTCGCTGCTTTGTTTTGTTTATTGAATATAGAATTCTGTTATTTAGAGATAATATCCAGAATATTCCAAAGAATATTGGCCTGAAAGATTTTTCGCATTTATCTCATGTGTGAGTGTGTGAGTGTGGGGGGGTTACATGTGGTGTGTGTGTGTTACATTATGTGTGTGTGTTACCTCAGCAGGCAGCAGTGTGTAGGCGTAGAAGCGCTTCATGCTGCTGACCAGCTCGTCCCTGGAGTTCACCACATAATCCACAAAGAGCCGGTTGAGCAGGAACCAGTCGGAGCCTCCGTCCACCGCGATGCCTTCAGGGATCTTTCGGTCCCCGAGACGCCACATGTGGGTGTCGCACTCCAGGAAGAGACGGTCCAAGCCCTGTTTACGGATGAAACTGACAGGATGGTTTGAAATGATTTAAATCATTTAAAAGAGACAAATGCACAGCTGTAGTTTAGAGACACACAAGGTAAACTTTGTGATTAAATCTGACTAAACCTAAAAATAATCTGTAATTTCATCACGTGTCTACAGCTAAATTACACGAGGCTCAATGAAAAGTAAACCAAAATTATATAATATTCATTTAGATGACAAGTTAGCTTTAAGAGGCCAACAACTCTGCATCTGAGGAAAAAACTGTCCCGATGACATTATTTAACCAATAAATCTGTAAATACAAGCTGCAGCACTGCAGTTTAACCAGAATCAGGAACACACTTTAATAGCTGATCATTTCCATCATTTTTGCTAAAAATACAACTACAGTAGTTACTTGTTCCACTTTACAGAGGAAAAATAAACAATTTCTCGTATAATTTATTTAGTTATTTCTCAAACCTTCAAATTAAAAATGTGAGGATTGGCCTATGGTGTGCATTGGAAATATATATAATATATATACATAAAAATAAAAGCAGATAAATCAATTTACATCTGACATTTAGCAGCGGTTCCCAACATTTTTTATTAGTTTAAATCTTTGGAGATCTCAGGTTTTGTTTACAATATTAATTATTGCTAAAAGGTAAAACTATCCAGCCAGAAAATTAAGGAAAACTGAAAGAAATGAACACAAGAAGCATAACAGTTTATACTTATTGAAATTAATCCTGGCTTTTACTTTACAACCAACTCCAGGGCCTGGAACAGCTGATTTATCAGGTGTTTTATACTTTATTAGATAACAACAATATGACCTGAAAACACATGAAAGCAGAAGAAACAGCCTGAACTTACCGAGCGTTGTCTCTGCCGTGAGATTTGATGAAGTTCATGTTGCGATATTTGGACAGAAAAGACACCAGTTGGTCATTGGTCCTGAAAAGAGACAGATAACAGCTGTCAATCTACTGATTATTGACAGGAGTAATAGATTAGATTATCTATTATCAAAATAGTTGTCGTAATAGTTGGAAACTAATCAATTAATTGACTAATCGTTGGCACGCTGTTTACAATAAGTCAACTACTAATTTATGAGGATAGAAGACTAAAGACACAAAAAAGAGCTTTGAGAAACAGTGATGAGTATTTCCTGACATGTTATGGACCAAACAATTAGGGTTGCAACTAATGGCTATTTTAACAATCGGTTAAACTGTTGATTATTGATTAATTGATTAGTTGTTTGGTTAATAAAATGATGGAAAATGTTGATCGCTGTTTCTCAAATCTAAAGATTCGACCTAAAATGTCAGTTTATTATTATAGAAGACTAAAGAAACGGCAAAATAATCAGAAGAGAAGCTGGAGAATTTGGACATTTTCTTCTTAAAAATGACTAAAATAATCTATTTAAAATTATTAAAAATAGTTGGTGATTAATATAATAGTTGACAACTAATCGATTAATCAAATTGTTGCAGCTCTACTGGAGATATAAAACTTTATTTTTATTTCCACATATTTGGAACAAACTCCCAGAAAACGGCAGGTCTGCTGCATTCTCATTAATTACATATATATTATAGATATAGAGATATTTGAGCTGCACAATATCAAGTTGTAACATTTTTGAGTCTACAACAAGCACCATTAACCCAATCAATAATCATATCTGATCTATATGACTGACCTGTGTTAGATAACAATTTATTTCCTGGAACTGATGGATTTTTACATCCTGGTCTAAATATCATGTTTACATTTAGAACACACACAAAAAACATAAACATCAACAAATACTGTTCTTTATTTACTCCAATTCTACAGTTTGAAACAGACGGAAGAAGCAACAAGAAGTGTGTGTTCACACACACTCTGCATTACGACACATCATCACGTGCTTCATGACCTTTGATAAGTGAAATAGTTGAGAGATTTCAGTGCTTTTAGGCTCCTCTGGAAGGTTTAGAACATGTCATTATCTGTTTGTCCTCAGGAAAGAAGACAAATAGCTGCGTCTTTTTAACCATGTTTAAGGGAGGATTTTCCCCTTTAATGGAGACACGTCTAAGCAGAATGCAATTAAATATTTGAACGAAGTATCTCTGCTTGTAAACAATACAAAATAGACATCCATTTAGGGGGAATCCGAGCGAGCGTGCTCCAGCCGGTTTATTTAGCTGCAGTGTGTGGCCCGGAACAAACAGACTCCGCCTCCCCGCGTGTGGCAAGGAGCTGTGAAGACGAGTCGCTTCCATTAAATCTGATTACAGTCGTTAAGACAAACTGCAGACGTGTGTGTTGGATTGTCCACGTGTTTCATTCCTGATGGACATTAAAGTGTATAAACCAAGCACAGGTACACAAAAGGGTTGTTAACATGGAAATGGTTCATGAAATTTAATGTTTAGGCTTAACAATAGACAGAAAGTCTTGGAAATCCCACATCAGCCATATCCAAACTAAGCTATGAAAAAGTATTGCAATTCTAGCCAAAGCAAAGCATCTTCTGGATTATAGAGTCATATATCATATTCTGTTCACTGGTATTGCTGCACTAAAGTTATTGCACAACAGTCTTTTACAGCCATTTCTCAAAGTACAGAAACGAGCCATAAGAATAATACACAACATTGTACAACTCCAATCAGCAACATTTATGTACAAAAATATAACCTTCTACCACACAACATACAAAAAGTAATCCAGGAAAGAGAGGGAGGGCATAATTTAAGGGAAAAATACATTTTAAAACTGAAAAAAATCATACTATCCGAAAAAAACTATTAACTTGTATTATGTGATACTAGATTATATTATACGACATTACATTATAGTATGGTGTGCTATTACATTAGTGTATTATATGAGGACATATAACTTTGTAGGTTTTGTTCGATCATTACATTTACATAATTCTAACACAAAATGATCAGCAACGATCATTATTAATCATAAATATATATGGAAAAGGCATATTTGGTATTCTCCCAAGCATTTTACCAGAAAGTGGCCCAATTTACCTGATTCACCCTACTTGTTATTCACCTTTAGCAAAAAACGGTTTCATTTCTAAATTGGCTCTTAACAGCTTCTTCACTGACATCTTAGAATTTTGATCTATCACATAAGATATTTCTCATCTAAGACGTCTCTCTTTTTATTATTTTTTTTAAAATTATGACCTTTCCAATTCTCATAGCTGAGTGCCAAGCTGCATTTTACATTTCCCCTGAAGAAACAGCAGCAGACTGTGGCTGCTGAAAATCTTCTGTGCGCAGGCCTGATAGAACACGGATGATTGAACATGCAGACAATTTAACAGACTGCAGCTCGATACACTTACTTTCAGGTAAAAGTGTGAATCTGAGCTTTTCTTTTTGCTCAATTAGAAGAAGAAAAACATATTCTTGGTCCAGAAATTAGAACTTTTCTTAAATCTTTGTTTTTAATTCGATTGTGAAATATGAAATTTTCCATTTTCTAGCCTCTATTACTTCTAATCTTTGAGATCAATAACTCATGCTTTGGAATTGAAAGCTCATACTTTTGAATGAATAAATAAATGAGAAAGGGTCAGAAAATTTTCTTGTTAGTCAAAGACATAAACAATGACGATGAGTCACAGGAGGAGGATGCTTCATTTTCTATGAGCTGTAAAAAGTGAATCTATTTATCTATTTTCCCGTCAGATATTGGACCAAAACCATCTGATTTGACATTTAAAAGTTTATGTGTGTGTGTGTGTGTGTGTGTGTGTGTGAGAGAGACCTTCTCTTGGCAGCTACTAACACACACACACACTCACGCACACACACACACACGTTATGGTTTGATGACATCATATATTGACGCTGCCTCATGGATTTTAGCTGGAAGCATGTTCAGTCGGTCACTTTGATGAGAGAGCAGCAGAGGATCAGACTGAATTATTTTCTATCCTGATGAAGAGTTCACACCAGATTAGAGAAAAACTATGAAGATACAAACATTTCATCAAACTTTCAACACAAGGCTTTATATTCATTAACTGAACTTTAGGGTAACAGTTCAGATTAGAGTTCTGGGTATAGGTTTTATCAAGTTGACAAAAAATAGGGTGACATCAGGTAAATTGGGCCACTTTTTGGTAAATCCCTTGGGACAATAACACAATACCAAATATGCCTTTAGAATGTATATTTATGATTAAGAATGTCTGTTTCTGATTATTTTGTGTTGGTATTATGTGCTAAAATATACTTGTTTAGACCCTACAATTCTTGAAATGTCCGTTGTGCCATTTTCTTTGTTGCATGAGTGGTTTCAGTTAAAATGGGCCATCTCATCAGGTAAAATGTGTCATTAAACAAACTCATATTGCTGCTATTAAAACAAGAACAGATCAGTTATATGTTGTACACAAAATAAAAAATAAAATAAATAAATCTACAACATGTGGGGTGACTACAGAATGAGAATCAATTTATGTTGCTGTTACAGAGCAAATATAGTTAGAATATTGCAAATAACAACTCTAAAATAATGTTTTACTACAGATAAAAATGCTTCATTTAATACATAATACCAAGACCAAACTGACACAAATCAGCAAAAAATACTCTTAACCCATCCTTTAAACTTAGTTTTGGACAATTTAAAAAAGCTGCATATGATTCAATTCAATTATTCGATGAATACATATTTATAGTTTGTAGACGCGTAGGACGTCACCTTAAGTTTTAAGAAACTGTGATGAATATTTTCTGAAAATGTATGGAACAAACAAATAGGGCAGCAACTAATAAATAATTTAATAGTTGATTAAACTATTGATTATTGAAACGATTAATCAATTAGTTGTTTGGTTCATAAAATGGTGTAAAATGTTGATCAGTGTTTCCCAAAGTTGAAAATTCAATCTAAAATGTATTTTTTGTCCAGACCAACAGTCACAACCCAAAGATCATCAGTTTACTATTTATAGAAGAATAAAGAAACCAGGAAATAACCAGAGAAGAGAAGCTGGAACCAGAGAATTTGGACATTTTCTTCTTAAAAATGTCTCAAATCGATTATGAAAATTGTTGGTGTCTAATGTAATAGTTGGCAAATAATTAATGAATGGACTAATCATTTCAGCTCTACAACAAATAAACAATTCATTGAGAAATATTATCTACAAATACCGATAATAAAAATAATTGTTTAATTGCATCACATAGAATCCTGCTGATCACAGGAGCCAAAAGCAACATTTACCTTTGCAAACGCTGAAACTCTGGCTGCTGAAATATAACTGGTTACCTGCAGTGGTTTAAAACACACTGATACACACACCAACTTATTTTCTTGTGAGTGAATCACTGGTCGATATCCTCACTGATCACAGCTGAGCTCTTTCCTCAACATTACAGATTTTTCCCCAAATCCCCAAGCAGCCTGTTAGCCATTAAAGGCTCAGCTTCAAAGCTGCAGAGCCCTGACCCATCAGGGTCTACTGGCCATGAAACCAGATCCATAAGACCTTAAACAAGCCAGACCAGAGCCACTGACCTGCCAGGATGCTGGTTAGAGGCCATTAGCTGACACGCTGCTTTAACTCATCAATACATGACATCATTAATGGATCTCCTCCGTCCTTCCACAGCGACAAAAACAGACATCTTTGTGTTTAAATGAAAGTAAAAAACCTGATAAAAGCCTGATAAATCCACCTGAAACATCATTTTGAGAGAATCTGACATCCATATTCCGAGGATTTTCTGGTATGAATAGAAAATACAGGTGAAAAAAAGATTGAAACCGCCAAAAGTGGAAATATCATCATGTGCAAAATGGCTCTTTCTGGTTCCTACGAGGCCATTATCAGTTTATTCTATTGTGGTTGCTCTGGACAAGATGATGAAAGTCACATTTTATATTTTAACAGGAAGAAAATGCACAATTTTATTTTGTTAGCAATTATAGTTAAATAAGTGAACAATATGAGCAGAGATGTGATCTAACATGATTTAAAAAACATTTTTAATTTCAGGACTTTAAAAATGATTAAAAGTGATTCATGAGAGAAAAAGAGAGAGAAAAGCTATGAATGATATGAGATATTAGCGCTGCAATGATTAGTCGATTAATCGATTAGTTGCCAACTATTTTGATAACTGATCATTATTGGTGATCTCTGGGTTGTTGACTGTTGACAAAAAACACATTTTAGGTTGAATCATTAACTTTGGGAAATCTACATTTTACTCCATTTTATGAACCAGTCAACTAATCGATTAATCACTTCTATAAACCAAAGACCAAAGTTCTGGCAGCAACACCATGCATTCTGGAAAAAAAAAATTAAACCTCTTCAAAATCAGGCCTCAGAGTATTAAAACCTGAAAAAAGCTAAAAGCCTGCTAACTTCAAACTGTTGAGTGTGTTATTCATGGTGGATCAGACCCTCCAATCTCTTCGTAATCCTCCATCAAAACTCATCAAACCTGCAGCTGTTTATTTTATTTAAATTCAGTCTGTTGAGGGTTTGGTTTGTTCAGTCAACCTGCAGGAGTTTCTGGAGGCTCATGGAAATAAATATGTATGTAATGTAATAAATTCATATGAAACAACTTTAGAAATGCAATGCAAAAAAATGTGAAAAATAGCATCTCCCCAACGAAAGATTCTTTTTGATGCTTCCAAACAGTTGACAGGCAAAGTGAAAGAATTTGTTTGATAGACAAGATTCACAGATGTGGAATTTATATTCTGCTTTAACGCAGGTGAACATGTTCTTTCTTCTTTTTCTGATAACATCTGTCTTATATCTGAGTACAGTAAATCAGCTGGTATCAACTGATGCCCACAACACATCACCTGAAATTTGCTCATTTTAGATACAGTTTAAATGTTAAAACCGTCTGACTCTCCCCTCTCACCTGATGGGATAATCTGCTGCACTGAGGTTGATGAAGAAGTCCCAGGACCAGTCGGACATTTTGAGAAGGTCGTCCATGCTGCGCAGGTACATGGTCAGCAAGCTGGCCCCGCCCCAGATGGTGGACATCCGCCAGGAAGTGACCCGCACATTCTGGTACTGGCTGGCCAGCAGCTGCACCTCGCGGTGGAGGTAGTTAGACCTCTGGGAGGGGAGAAAACAGGAAGCGATGGTTTGGACTGAAAGAACATTTCCTATTTCAGCCAATCTGATGTTATTTTTATGGAATATTATAGAATTCTAAAAGCTGTACTTAAAAACATGGTTTTATATCTGTAACCATAGTTGGGTAAACATGCACATTTATGTTTGTTACTTTATAAATCTTTCCTACAAGCTTATATACACATACGTAATGTACACACACAGTGTACACACAAATACATAGTGTACAAACATAGTGTACACACACACTGCATATGGGTCAATGACAAAACTGCCATGTGGTGTAACCCTAAAAACCTGGTACCAGATAGTTTAACTCTCTTAAAAGGGTTTTAAAAATAAAAACACATGCTATCACACACACACACAATCAGCAAACATGAACATGATGAAAACTAAATGAAATCATTGTGATTGTGAGAGAATGTTCCAGCTGCCTCTGGTCTGGTCAGACCGGCATCAGAAGGTCAGCTGCTGGTCTGACCTGGTCTACATGGATGTAGTAGTAGTGGGAGCTGTGGTAAATGGCTTTAAAGAGACGCTGGAACTGACGCGACGCTCGGCCATGGACGACCAGGACGAAGGCAATCCGCACCGGGGACGGAGCCGGAGCAGCAGAGTCCGATGGGTCTTCATCCCAGGGAACGTTCACGTTAGTCTTACCTAGGGACAAAGGAATCAGCTGATCAGATGAACTGATTTCTTTTCTGATTTCATGTAAGGATTATTATTCTGGAAGTCATTTATCTGTGAGTGTGGTTTCTATTGTTTTCTACTTTGAATAAAAGGATATTTAATCACTGTTGGCAACTAATCAAATAATTGCTGCAGCTCTACTGCTAAAATATACTCAATGAGTAAAAGTTCTGGATTGAAGATATTACTTAAGTAAAATAACAGAGGTTTTGTTACTGATTAATGTATAAAGCTGGTAACTAATTGATAAATCTTTTAATTGTTGTAGCTCTACTCAGGAAGCTCCAGCTCCTCATGAACAGCAAATATTCATCAGAGATTTCCAGATTTTGTTGGAACAGAGGCTGTTGAGGTGAAAAACAGCATCCTCCTCCATCCTTCATCTTCACTCCACATCTGGTTTGGTAGGTTAGAGGATTCAGAGATGTGACCAAGTTCAATACTAATACCTGGTATCAGGCTAAAGAGCGTCTGCCCTTCTCACATCAGCAGGTCAAAGGCCAAATATAAACCATCTCAACTTCACTTGCTCCTCTAAGATACCTTAACTGACCAATCTGTTGGATTATGGTGAAGTTGTGCATGTTCTGCATGTGAGGATCTTAATGTCCTCTATCACTCTGCTGCTCCTTTGCTAAAACACACCTCTGCACTTCTTGCCTACAAAACACCTGTTACTGGTTTCTCCCCAGACTCTGTGTGACTTTCTGCAAACTACAAATGCTGCCAACATCGCCATACCAAAAATTTAATTTGGTCTGTTATCATTTCTGCAGCCAAAGACATTTACCCTGATAAGTGTTAGACAAATCTGAGAAGTTGTATTTGGAAACTGTTTGGAAAAAGGCAGCATTTTCAAGATATACTTGTCAGGTTATTGGATGACAAATCTGTCAGGCTGTAGGTTAAAGGTCTCATATTGTAGAATGTGAGATTTTATAACTTTTTGGTTATAAGAAGGTCTGAGGTTCTATAAATACTGTTCCATGTTTCAAAACACTCAATCCACAGAGAAAAGCACACAGCCTGTATTCAGAAACTGAGCCTTAACTCCTGAGTCAGGACTTCTGTGAAGTTGGATATGAACTATCCCATCACCAATTAAAATCAGCCAATCAGTGGAGTGACTCATTAATATTAATAAGACAGACACAGACAACACAACCTGTTCTTTCAGATCTGCAGAGAGCAGCTTCGTAGAGGAGATGTAAAACTATATTAAGATGATTTAGTTTTTTTAAAACTAACTAATTAATCAATTTTGTTTGGTTCATAAAATGTTGTAAAAGGTGATCAGTGTTTTCTAAAGCTGAAGATTCAACTTAAGATGTCTTTTTTTTGTCCAGACCAACAGTCCACAACCCAAAGATCATCAGTTTACTATTATAGAAGAATAAAGAAACCAGAACATAATCAGAGAAGAGAAGCTGGAACCAGAGAATTTGGACATTTGCTTCTTAAAAATGACTCAAAACGACAAATAGATTCAAATAGTTGGTGATTAATGTAATAGTTGGCAACTTATCAACTAATCGTTGCAGCCCTACTCAGGAAGCTTCAGCTCCTTGTGAACTGCAAATATTCATCAGAGTTTGCTGGAACAAAGGACTTTCAGGTGAAAGACAGCGTCCTCCTCCGTCCTTCATCTTCACTCCATCTTTCCAGGAAACCTCCCCCCTGTGGTGGGTTGGTTGAGCTAAATCTGCTCCTGTATAAACAAACAGTGACAGGCTGATCCTCTCCCCGTCACCAGGCGGGTTGAGGCCTGCTCCGTCTAATTAGTGAGCGTCCCGGGTCCCGGGTGGCGGGCCCTGCTGGGATCCCGGCTGTTTGAGGAGAAATAACAGTAATCTGGTGATGTCGTGCTCTCAGAAACACCCAAGTTTACCTCAACGAGCCGTCAGTCAAACTCCAAACCAAACCATCCGTCTGAACTCCAGTCTGCAGATATAATGACTGGTGTATCATCTCAGCAGCCTATAATCATCCACGTTCCACCTCAAAGGTTCAGGGTGGTTCCGAGAGCCCGGCTACAAGTAAATCATTAGTCAGCCGTTTCCAAAAATAAGACGACACAACTGCTTGTTTAATCCGGGTGTAATTACGACCGAGGAGCATCATCCTCACTGAGTCCATTCATGCCTCCAGTCACCCGGGAATAGATGTGGTGGCGGCAGAGAGCGGGGGGGATGCCTCCGCACATCTGCGGCACGCGCCAAGTTAAAAATGATCCTCACGGGGTAAATATGGAAGAAAAAGGGGGGGAAAACTTCAAAAGCAGCCAACATCCTGTTCCTCCGCTTTTCTGTCTCTCAGCTTGTCAGCCTTTCATTTGTTCTCAAATCATACATTTAAACTATGTATAAGAACTCAGGAATCCTCCCATAACTACAGGCTGCTGGGATTTATATAGATCAGATATCATGTTGTATGAATTTACCATAAATGCTCCTCTACAGCCAAAGTTTATTGCGACAGCAGGAGACAAATTTGGACAAAGTTGCTCATGACTGAGAAGCCAGAAGAGAATTTTTTTTTTTTGTTAAAATTTACAGGAAAGAAATCAACAATATTAATAATCAAGTCCGTTCTTTTAGAATAAACTTGAATTATTTTATGAATAAGCCTAGAAGATCTTGTTTTTAAAAGGCTGAATCAATATATAACAGGGCTGAAAAGACTTTTTATTTCTGCTTAATCTGCCATTTATTTCCTATATTTATTGCTTAATAACATAGTTTGTGTCAAGTAGTGACTAAAATTCAATCACGAGGTCTTTGTGACAATTTAAATTTTCAATTTTTAAGTTTTGTCTGATTAAGAGTCTAAAATAGAGCTCCAATTCATTGAAATATCAATTAGTTGCCAGATTATCAAAGCACTTCGCTGTTTTGATAATTAATCAATCATTTTGAGTCATTTTAGGAAGCAAATGTAAAAATTCATTGGTTCCAGCTTCTCTTCTCTGATAATAATAGTAAACTGATGATCTCTGGGTTGTGGACTGTTGGTCTGGAGAAGATTGATTCTTGCTCAATTTTCATAACTATTTACATTGTAGATTCTCATTTAAGGCATCAAAACTATGAATGAACACATGAATGAACATGTGGAGTTATGTACTTAACAAAAAAGGTGAAATAACTGAAAACATGTTTTATATTCTAGTTTCTTCAAAATAGCCACCCTTTGATTCTCTTGATTGCTCTGATTGATAGAGAGAAGAAATTCCACTAATTAACCCTGATAAGGTACAAGCAGTAATCAGAGTAAAGGGTGGCTATTTTGAAGAAACTAGAATATAAAACATGTTTTCAGTTATTTCACCTTTTTTGTTAAGTACATAACTCCATAAACATGTTTTCGTTCATAGTTTTGATGCCTTCAGTGAGAATCTACAATGTAAATAGGCACGAAAATAAAGTATAATATATATATATATATATATATATATATATATATATATATATATATATATATATATACACACAAAATGTTTATATTTCATTTATTTGATTTGATGCTTGACACTAAGTTTTGTTTCTTTTTGCTGATTGGTGGACATTTCTCACCTTCTACCGGACAGAACCGTGGAACCTTCTCAGGCATCAGTGCTCGGTCTTTGTGTTTGCAGTAAATCTCCACGATCTGCTGCCGACACTCTCTGGTTTTGGCTCTTGACAGAGCAGAGATCGCCTCTTTCCCGCTGATCTCACACTGAGGTGGCGGCGTGGCAGCGGCTTTCTTCGACGGGTGGAGCGGCGGATCCCGATTGGATCCCTGAGGCACTGGTGCCATGGGAAGCTGTGGGCGTGGCTTATGGATGTGGGTGTGGTTGTGATTGTGCCCCGCCCCTCTGGGCTGGACGGGGGCACGCTTGAGAACCTCGTTTGCAGATTTTCCCAAGATGCTCGGCGGTTTGATGGGTTTGCGTTTGGAGTTGGCGACGGGCAGCCGCTGGCGCTGGGATCTGGCTCCCAGGTTGCTGTTACTGTCGATGGTGTCGAAGTCTTTGGGGACAGAGTTCTCGTTATTGTTGCTGTCCAGTCGGAGCTTCTCTTTGGGGCGATGGGAGTGATACACGTCCTGTCAGAGAAAAGAAGGAATGAAACGAATCAATGAAATGTCAAATGGTGTAACCAAACAAGAATGATACACACACACATATATATATATATATATATATATATATATATATATATATAAAATTCAACGTGTTTTCTTTATTTTCATGTCTATTTACATTGTAGATTCACTGAAGGCATCAAAACTATGAATGAACACATATTTATGGTGTTATGTACTTATCAAAAAGGTGAAATAACTGAAAACATGCTATATAATCAAGTTTCTTCAAAATAGCCATCCTTTGCGATTCTGATTACTGCTTTGCTCACTCTTAACATTCTCTTGATGAGCTTCAAGGTCGTCACATGAAATGGTTTTCACTTCATAGTTGTGCCTTATCAGGGCAAATAGTCATGAAAGTCATGAAGAAAACATTGAATGAGAAGGTGTGTCCAAACTTTTGGCCTGTACTGTATATAATCTACCCAGAATATAAAACTAGTTGATGGCATGCATTTTAAATTTTTGGTACCAAGTTTTTAGGGTTACACCACATCACATGTTTTTCACTGACCCTTATATAGTCTGTAATAATATTAAATTAACAATTTCACACACAGTTATTGGACTTTTCTTTGACCACTTCAGAGAAACCTAAAATCTAGAAAACATTTAAAACCTTAAAATACCTGCTAGTACAAGTATAATAGTATAGTAGTATAATGATATAATGTGAGAGAGAGAATGATGCTGTTGTTCGTCTGTGTCACAATAACAGATCAGGCTGAAAGTGGCTGCTCCACCAGCTCAAGAAAAAAACCCTACAGCTGTTCACATCACACAGACAGCCCAGACTTCCCTCTCCCAGGCCACTTCGTCCAGCTCTTCCAGGAGAACCCCAAGGCGTTCCCAGGCCAGCTGACAGACAGAGACTCTCCAGCGTGTCCTGGGTCTTCCCTGGGGTCTCCTCCTGGAGGGACGTTCCTGGAACACCTCACCAGGGAGGATCCAGGAGGTTCCTCACTACATGCCTGAATCTCCTCATCTGGCTCCTTTTGATGTGGAGGAGCAGCGGTTCTAATCTGAGCTCCTCCTGATAACCAAGCTTCTCTCTAGTTTTAAGGCGATGGGGTGAGACACTTGAACTCCTACTACTACTCCTACCTGAAGTCGGCACTCCACCCTTTTCCAGCCAAGAACCATGGCCTCAGATTTGGAGGTGCTGATTCTCATCCCAACCGCTTCACATCTACATCCCAAACGCGTCACATTTGGCTGTGAACCGTTCTAGTGAGAGCTGAAGGTCACAGCCTGATGAAGCTAACAGGACCACATCGTCTGCAAATAGCAGCAACCCAATCCTGAGGCCACAGAACCGCAGCCCCTCAATGCCCTGACTGCATCTAGAAATTCTGTTGATGAATCTTATGAACAGAATGGATGGTCTGTGTCAATGGGTCCGGAACCCCATACTCCCTAAACACCCCCCACAGGACTCCCTGAGGGACACGGTCAAATGCCTTCTCCAAATCCACAAGGCACATGTAGACTGGTTGGGTGAACTCACATGCACCCTCCAGGACTGCACTAAGGGTATAGAGCTAGTCCACAGTTCCACGACCAGGACCACAACCACACTGCTCCTCCTGAAGCCAAACTTTGACTATTATATGGAGACAAACTGACCTTCCCAGGGAGGCTGAGGAGTGTGATCCACCTGTAGTTGGAGCGCACCCTCTGGTCCCTCTTTTTAAAAGGAGGAAAACAGTCCACAACCCAAAGATCATCAGTTTACTATTATTATAGAAGGAAATAATCAGAGAAGAGAAGTTGAAACCAGGGAATTTGGACATTTTCTTCTTAAAGATGACTCAAATCGATTAATGAATTATCAAAATAGTTGTAATGTAATAATTGGGAACTATTCAAAAAATCCACTAATGCTTACAGCTTTACACATTTTATCTTAAACTTTGAGAGCGTTATGTCACACTAAGGTTTTAGTTGCATTTTAAGATTTGTATTTTGGTTAATTGAAAAATAAATTCTGAATTTATAGAAACTCCAAAATAGACGATATCTTCTGCTCCACAGCAATAGATTCTAACAGTATTACCAACAAATTCAGAAAACCCCCTCACTTCCAGCTGAGTCACAATCAGATGGAAATGAAAGTAGTTTAGTAATCTCTGTTGATCTGCTCTGAGCCGAAAGAAGCTAAAAGCTGTTACTGAAACTATGGTCAACTAAACCAGCCCCGCAAATAGTTTCTGGGTGAATTAATACCACTTTAACTATTGCAATTCATATTGCTGCTTTTATTTTGTAAAGTAAAACCCTCAGTCTGTAGATAATCTCTGGACTTCATCAGATTGTCTGACTTTCCCTTTCTAGGAAAAAAGAAAGAAGTTAAAGAAAAAAAGAGAAGAGAAAGGAAATTATTTCTTAAGCGTGAGTGACCCCAGAAAGACAGCTGTGACCCTGACCTCCCTGTCAGGTGGTGAAGAGTGTGTGTGCGCGCGTGTGTGCGCGTGTGTATTTCAGTAGAAAAGCCACAAGACTTAGAAGGGTATTTTAATCCCACAGATTGTACTATATCTGTCTTTTCCAGTGATAAAAAGTGTGTTTCTATGCATGTGTGTTTTTGCAAGAGACACACACGCATGCACACACACACACAAACACACACACACACACACACAATCAGAGTGCCTGTGGGAAAGCAGTAATATCAGTTCTTGCCACCTGCTCCTCAAACAACCTTTCATTATCTCATCTGTAATATCATCTTAGAGGAATGTGTGTGTGTGTGTGTGTGTGTGTGTGAGTGTGTGTGTGTGTGTGTGTGTGTGTGTGTGGCCACAGTGATTATTGCTCTTGCTATTATTATATATGTAGAAGTATGGAGGAAACCAGGACTGGAAGCAGCAGTTTACAGACAGATAAAAAGATCACAGTAACATATGGAGGATTTTCTCTTTACAGCCAAACTAACAATAGAATTAAACATGTTTGTCCTATAGGTGGTGTTGGAGGAATCATTATAAATGGTTCATCCTGTGGAAATCATAAATGTATGGTGTAAATTATGGATTTTTTATTTAGTTAAAGTATAGTTTTGCCAATTTTCTCTAATTTTCTTGTCAACAAATCTTACGTTTGGATCCAAACCAACATTGAACTGATTTTCTCAGTTATTGTACCTGCATCACAACTGATATTTTTTCATCCTCCTCTGAGCTGCTTTTATGTAAAACATGAGGAAACTGGTTTATACATCTTGTTCAGTTATGTGTTACGTGACAACGTATTTATACGTTTTGCAGCAAAATCTCAGGAAAATTCGAGCCTTGCAAATATCACAGATGGTTTAATGTGCATCAAGCATTGTTATGATGAGATGATAATTTGGAGAGAAATTTACTTATCTAATTTACTTCTATTTTACATGACTCCTCTTATATAATGTATTATTGTAGCAAAAATGTTCTTAAATAGTCCCAATTGTCTAATGCTCTTTATGTTTCCCCTCAACATTTTATTATCTTCACTGTTGATTAATCTGCTGATTAGTCTTCTATCCTACTGCAAAAACTGAAATATCAACAGGTAAAATGTTTTGTTTTTGGTACAATTAGTCCAAAATTGAGTAGAATTATCTTACTCCACTGGCAAATTATTTAGCTTATAATATCAAGTTTTTTTCCCGATTTGGGTCAATTTGGTCTTTAATAAAAAAAATATTAAATTGCCTAAAGCCAAGAAAAAAACTAGCTAAAATTATCTGTGAATGGAAGAAGATAATTTTATTCAGTATTGAACTGATAGTAGCAAAAACAAGATATTTCACCTATTAAGATTTCACACAGAGGAGTTTGAAATACACTACTTACAATAAGTTCAGGATGTTGTTATTTACATGAGTGCTTTTCCTATTTGGTCTGTAAAGTTCCAATAATGAATGAGTTTATTGCCACAAAAATCCACGAGTCTCTCAGGATATCCCCAACTTATTGTGAGTAGTGTAGTTGTTGACCCTAATTTAAATGATTCATTATTTAAAACTGTCAGTTTTAGATCATTATAATCACAGTATTCTGAATATCTCAGTTTTGGGTCACCCAGTTTTACTCGAAAAATAAGACGTATACAGACGTCATCTTTTACTCACATCTTTGTCTGTTTTTATGGATTTTTGTAGACTAATCTATATGAAATCTGCATTAACAGAATAATGAATAATGGCTCGAAAATTCTTGCCTTATTTCTCCTAAATAGTGTGTCATAGAAAAGTGAGGAAACATCCTCCAGTGATTCTGGCTGTAATTTGTTTGACAGCAGAAACACAAGCTGTGTTTCTGCTCCACAGATTCTTCAGGAGACTGTTTTTTTTTTCCCAGAAACATGTGCATTCCATGGAGACCGGCCACAGCTAAAATACCAACGCTCACCTACAAAGACATCATTCTTTATACCAAACACACACACACAGGTCGGTGCTGTTGTGTGAGTGGGTTTCTCTCCTCCTCAGCAGGTTCTTATTGAAGTCGTCTTCACTGTTTTCAAACCTCCTGCTGCTCGCTGATAAAGTGACAGCACAGACACAAGAGAAGCCGTTCCCTCTGGCTCCCAGGGCGAGAGACATTAACAGAGAGAGAGAGAGAGAGAACAAGAGAGAAGGGAAGAAACCTGTTGCTGTGACATCCGTTGGTTAGAGGAATTAAACCTGTAATAAATCAGCTCAGTCTTTCAACATGTTGTTATACAACATGTTTCTACTCAGTGTGTAGAATAGTACTTTTACTTTTTTACTTTAAGAACATTTTGCTAATAAAAATTTCTGTTATTTTACTTAAGTAACATTTTGATGATCGATTAATCGATTTGAGTCATTTTTCAGAGGAAAATGTCCAAATTTTCTGATTGCAGCTTCTCACCGTAACATTTATATGTTTAATTCAACCATTTAATGACACATCACAGTCAGTGCATCATCACACATCATTAATAACTAATCAATTAAAATTCTTCTAGAATCATTTAATGAACCAAACAACTACTCGTGTATTCATTTCAATAACAAATAGATTAATAAACTACCAGAATAGTATAGCAGCATAGGAAACACTGATCAACACATGCACCTTGTTAACATGAACTAAGGCGGTGAAATTAATTAAAATTTGATCACGATTTCGATTTATGTGTCAAACGATCTCCCAACTTTTAATCAAGTTGAAATGAGTTTTGATATTTTTCTTTACACAATGTCTGAAAGCGTGAAATGTCAGAAGGAGGATAGAGTTGTTTGTGGAGAAAACGGGTCAGAAAACTCTCATATGGGAACAATTTGGGTTCCAAGAATCCAACGAGGAGCAGAAGGAACATTACGTGCTAGATTTGCTATAAGATGAAATCCATGTGATAACACAACAAATCTGATCAATCTAAACCCATTGTGTAACTAATATTGGATATTTATATCTTTTGGTTCTTGAAAGAAAAAAATGCTGTGATTTTTTTCTTTCCTTCTCTGGTTCAATAGACAAATCACCACTTACTCCTTGAATTAATCATTCAGCCATTTGAATCAGTTTTGAATCAGGCACAGGCAAAAGAACCTGCTCCTCTAGGACCACACATGGGTCGAGATGATGCGTTATTGGAAGTGGGAACTCGGAGCTCTGAACAACATTCAAGCTTCCCAGCTTAGAAACTGGGACATCATGGAATACAGAATAAAAGAGAAAGGATCTTAATGGACTGAAAGGAAAACCCCAACATTTGTACTTGTATAGATGCTAGATTTCAGTGCTCCTATGACTTCAAACTTCCGATTTACAAGTACAACTGAACGCAGGTCATTGCAGAAACACTGCAGAGATCAGTTTCTCCTTCCTGAATCGGTGTGATGTGGATTGATAACTGACAAGGTGGTGATGCTGCCAGTTCAGCTGCTATTAGTGTGGGAGAGGGGGACAGATCGGTGTCACTGTAAATGTGCGGGGGACATGTCCCAGCGTATATACAGTATATACCGTATGTAACCATGGAAACACATGCACAAAGTAAAAAAAACTGTTAAAACAGCCAAAGAATCTCTGCGACCAGCCTTTTAAACTGATAGTCTGTTTGTCTTGATCATATATGAAACTGAACTGAAAATCATTTGTTTTTGGACTCGTTTTCTTTTTAAGCAGGAATTTGATGCTTGTTTCTGCTCTTTACCAACTCCTGAGGGAAATATCAGCTGCTAAATGTTCACCAGCTAGTCTGCTGTAACTGTGTGTGTGTGTGTGTGTGTGTGTGTGTGTGTGTGTGTGTGTGTGTGTGTGTGTGTGTGTGTGTGTGCGTGTGTGCGCGCGTTTGTAAAATGAGGCTGTAAAATTACTGAACCAATTAATGGATTATCAAAATGCTTGCTATTTAATTTTCTGTTGACCAACTAATTCATTGATATCAAATCATTTCAGCTCAATGGAAAACTAAACTTTAGGGCCACAACAAACAATTATTTTTTTATTATAAATTATTGTTCGGTCCAGAAAAATATCAACAAATATTTTAAAAATTAATAAAAACGGACAAATATCTTGTGTCCATAGCTGATAAAATGATCAGGTCCTGTCAAAATAATTGGAAATATCTGGCCTTTTCTCACTTTTTTAACACTTAACACAATGTTTTTGCGATTTAATGTATTCAAAATTCACCTGAGCGTAGTTTTACAGATTCCCTCAAACGCCTCACGGGTCATTTTGGGTTTGACTCAAAACATTTTTACAGTATAAACCCGACAAAAAACTTTCTAAATTCAGCCTATGAGCATTTTTGATGCATAGGATGTTTTCTATTTACCACTAGAGTTTCTTTAGAGTAAAAAAAAAACATGGAAGTCATTTTGACATGATGCAGAATCTTTAAAAATGACAAAGTGATTAATCAACTATCAAAAAAGATGCCAATTAATGAAATGAGGAAACATAAACAGCATCTGTGACATTTTAACGGCACTATAATAACTGGAGTGATGCTCATTATCTCCTTCATCTGTCTGGATTTGAAGATGAAGTAAAAAAAAAAAAAGAGACTGAGAAAAACAGTCAACTCCCAACGGAAATTAATAGAAGCTTTTGGTCTAAACAAAAAGCTGAAAGTGGAGCTGGAGAAACAAGAGGAAAAACAGAAGCAGATGGACGTGAAGCTAAATGGACGGTTGGGAAGATCTGTGAAGCTGAGCTGAAGTTGCCTCAGCAGCCGCTGGATGATGGAGGATTACAACCGGATTAGAATCTCTATATATGACAGATTTAAACAGAATTATCTCCAAACAGCCCAGAAAGAAGCTTTCTGCTTTTAACTTCAGTGGTTTTTGTTAAATTGCAAATAGAGACGCAAACATGTCAACGATGAAGAACAGGACGATTAACAACCAGGAGAAACTAACTAATATTTCACAAATTTCTATGTTCATTCAAACATCTACAATATATTAAACAAAATATGCATGTAATTTATGAAGACTTATGATAAAACTGGTGACAATTTTAAGAATTATTTCTTCCTATGTCTTAAAAGCCTCATGTTTTACAACATCAATTTGTAGTTTAAAGTAAATCATCTCAATAAAGTTTCTGTTAAATCTTACACACTAATGCTCCAACTAACAATTATTCTGATAGTCAATGAGTTATTGAAATGATAAATCGATTAGTTGTCTGGTTCATAATATGGTGTAAATGTTGATAACCATTTCCCAAAACTGAAGATTCAACCTCAAATGTCTTTTTTGTCCAGACCAACAGTCCACAACCCAAAGATCATCAGTTTACTATTATAGACACTAAAGAAACCAGAAAATAATCAGAGAAGAGAAGCTGGAACCAGAGAATTTGGACATTTTCCTCATAAAAATGACTCATATCTATAAAAGAATCTGCCAACTGTGTGTTTCTGATGGTGTAAACACACAAATACATTTTTATCTCACATTCATCTGTCTGAGAATCTGATCCAGACAGAAATAAACAGATTATCTCATTTTAGATGGATTGTCTTAAAAATCTTAATTTTATATTTTTCCTTTCTCCAGCTTCTCTTAGTGGCTCTACGAGCAGGTCAGTTTGTGTCTGTCATTAATATTAATGAGCTTCTCCTCTGATTTGCTGATTTGATTATGTATAGTTGTGACATCACAACTTCACAGAACCTTTGACGGCTGGTTTTAAGGTACAGTTTCTATTATGCTATTTTTTGCTTGTTGTAAGACACCATCCATCCTGCATCCATTTTCTATACCTGTTTATTCCTCACTAGG
This sequence comes from Lepturacanthus savala, assembly GCA_030544235.1. Classification (NCBI taxonomy): domain Eukaryota; kingdom Metazoa; phylum Chordata; class Actinopteri; order Scombriformes; family Trichiuridae; genus Lepturacanthus; species Lepturacanthus savala. The sequence continues at coordinate 21,053,774 of CM060482.1, forward strand.
GTCATGGGGGTCTGCTGGAGAATGCAAACTCCACACAGAAAGGTCCCACCCCAAGGTCTTCAACCTAAACCTTGCTGTGAGGCAACAGTGCTACCCACTGCACCGTGTCTTAAATTGTAAGATGCTTAAAATAAATAGTTTTTAAATGATAGAGAGAAGAGTTTCTAGACATCTAGTGGTGAAGTTGCATATTACAATTACAGTCATTGTTTGGTTTGTCTTCTCTTTTACTATTGATGTCTATTAGAAAAATGCTCTTTGGGTCGCATGTGATTTGTGTTGCAGTACCACGAGTGGCCACTGGGAGAAAATCAGCTGCAGCTCAGAGGAGGAGCCATATCCAGGTTTATAATATATCCATGAGGGAGACCCACTCCCCATGTAGATTAAAACATCAATCTAACGTAATACAAACAATTCTAAATTGATTTAATTATATAACAAAATAAAAGCTTATTACATATTTCATTTGTGTGAAATCTGTTCTGCTAGATGCTTTGAAATACTACACAGTGTACCTTTAAGAACAGTTTTATGTAAGTTTTTCCATTTGATGCCACTTCAAAACTAAAACTAATTCTAACTTTAACCATAAAACCAAGTATTGACTTTAAAACAGGACTATAAAGAAGTGAGTCCTCACTTTCCAGCTCTGAAAGTGGTCCTCAGAGAGGAAAACACACACACACCACAGACAGACACACATACTCAGTATTTAGGGATTAATGGACAATCGAAACCAGATTAGAATGTATAAATCCCATCAGAGGAACCTGATCTGAACCAATCATCTTGTCCGTGGATCATCAGGTGTGTGTGTGTGTGTGTGTGTGTGTGTGTGTGTGTGTGTGTGTGTGTGTCTCCTTCCCCTGAAAGTTGTAATGAATGTGAGAGTTGTGCAACTGTGGTGTCGTCAACAACCACTGTAAACACACTCAACTGGACATCAACAGTCAGTGTGCGCACACACGTACACACACACACACACACACACACGTGCACGCACACGCACGCACACACGCGTTTGGTTGGAAAGTTGAACACTGTTGGTATTTTAAAGTATCTGTGGTGCGACTGTGTGAACTGAGGCCGCTGCAGTGAAAGTTAAACACACATGTTCATCTTTCAGTCCTTGTGAGGACCTTCGTTGGCACACAGTTGCCTCCTAACCAAAACTTAAACACAGATTCTTCTCGTTAATCTCAATCCTAACCTGAAAATAAACTCAGTCCTCACCTGAAAAAACTCAGTTCTAACCTTGACTCTAAAACCAAATATTAAACTGTCCCAAAGTGAAGCCCAGACATCACGTCCTCACACAGACAGAATAGGTCAGGGCTGTGTGAGTTTTTATTGAGCCTTCAAATAATGGTGGGTTTTTATTGGAAATAGGATGCTTCATCCTGTCAGTAAACACACACACACACACACACTTGATCACCTTTACACATGTCTGACCTTCACTACCATCACTTGAATGTTATGTCAGTGCAGCAAAACACAAAAGGAAGAAACATGTTCATGGCTGCACTAGATTATTTTCATCTTTTTTAATAGAATTGCTAGAAAACCATGGACAATCTGCTCTATAATGCAACAGAATTCAAATATGAATTATTCAGTCTCACAGATGTTCTTGTAATGTGTTACAACAGCTTTTTTTAAGCCCAAAATTCAGTTTCCAGCTTCTGTAATGTGCATATTTGCTATTTGTTATGACAAGTTATAACTTGTTATGACATTTAAAGGATTATCAATTACCAGACATATTTGAAACCATAAAAACACAGTATATTCTGCTCAATGTAAAATTCAGACTCTGAATATAGAATATTTTTTTTATTTTGACCTGGTGAACACATGAAGTCTCCAACTTGAATGAAAAGTTTTCCAGTTCTCCAGTTTTCATAGTTACCCATGGTAACTGAGAATAAAAATCCTTCACTTTTACTCATGAGTTTAAGAATAAAAATAATTTAGTCAATTTATTATGACTTATTCTGTCAATGACAGAATCTACAACTACCGAAAAATCATTTCAGCTTTTTTATTTTATTAAAAAATGCCTCAAATGTGGTGATTAATGCTTCTCTTTATTAAATTGAATAATTATATTACATTTCTTTGTTTTTCTTTTATCTGAGTTACAAACAACACAAATAAAGTTCTCCATAAATTCTCCATAATATTTAATATTTTCTTCTCTACCAGCTCATTAGTCATCAATTAGCTCCTATTTTGTTTGTTTTTATGAATACATTTTTTTTCAATAAGATGAATGAGACGTCCTGTCTATGCGTGTTCCTGCTCACAGCAAACGTGATTAATCATGTGATCACCTGAGGATGAAAGGAGTAAGTTGCTTATTGCTCATTAAGTGGGATTCTTCTTCCATCTTTGCAGTTGTTTACTCCTCACAGACTCATAAACAAACAGGTTATTTATTGGTCTGTTCAGATCTTATTTAACTGTCACAGTCCACCTTCTCTTATCCACTTCCTGTCTGTTTCCATCTTGCTCTTCACTTTCCAACCTCCTCAACCTATAAACAGTGTTGGCATGTATCTCTGCGGCTTTAAAAGCCAATAACTGTCAGGACACCACACACACACGCAAGCACATGCGCACATGCACACATACACACACACAAACACAGAGAGAAAATCACAGACGTCCGGTTCACTGTAATGAAAGGACGTCAAAATGAATCCCTGCGATACAGCCCACATACACTCGCGCACACACACACACACTCGCGCACACACACTCGCGCACACACACACTTGCGCACGCACACACACACACACACACACTTACAGTAAGCTTCATTTTACTACTTAAGAGAACACCTGGATCCCACCAGGTACAGCAACACACACATATATCATCATTTTTCTGAACATGTCCTGGCTACCAGATCTGAATCTCACACACATACTGGTTTATCATACCCCATAGGGTCATCAATCAGATACCAGCATTATGGGAACCACCCTTTCTAAATGAGATAGACATAGTTTTAGCTCCAAAACTCAAAAAATCTTTCAGACCAATGTCCCCACCAAGACAGATAAACACAAGCACACATATATACACACATACACACACAGCACACAAGCATAAAAAATCATTTGTAGGAAAGCTGAAGAAGCAGAAAATCAGCAGTTTTGCTGCCTATAAATACAAATAACCAGAGAGTTTCCTGGTTTACACTCACACAGCCTTAATATGAACTAAAGAGTCTGTTGACTTCACCAAAACCAAAGGTTTAATTAACTCCTAAAACACAACTGCTCACTCAGCTTTAATCCTCAATGTTTCTAATTCTGTGCACATTTTCCTCAGTTTGAGAAGCTGAAAGTGAATCTTCGACATAAATAGTAATAATATATTATGTTCTTAAAAGGTCCATATTAAATCTCAATATATTTTTGATTATAAGAAGGTCTGAGTTCTATAAATATATATACTGCTCCATGTTTTAAATAAATGCTCAATCCACAGAGAAATGCACTCAGCGTGTATTCGGAAACTGTGTCTTTAAACAAGCTGTCAGTATTGCAGTGATGTTGTGATGTCACAACTATACAGCCAATCTGATGAGAAACTCATTAATATTAATGAATTAGAAAACAACATGTTCTTATAAAGCTGCAGAGAGGAAATGTAAAACTAGATTGAGATTAGTTTTGATTCTTAAAACAACAAATATATCTTATTAGCGACATAACTTCACATAAAACATAGGGAGGATGAACATTATGGAATTTATAAACCAAACCACATTAGCAAACTAGATTTCTGGTGTTTTCTTTCTGTTCAGGCACCTTCAGCACATATTAGAAGCATATAATCACTTCATTTAGCTGTAAATTATCCATAAATTACATTAGTTCATATTGACATTGAAATGTGGGTAAACAGGTGTTATAAATGATAATAATACATAAGATCATCAGTTTACTATTATAGAAGATGAACAAAACCAATTAAAAATGACTCAAATCAAAATAGTTAGCAATTAATGTAATAGTTGGCAACTAATTGATTAATCAACTAATCGTTGCAGCTTTACATGATAACCTGAAATAGTGAATCAGGCAAATCAGTTGAAAATTGTAGTTTCTAGAACAGTTTTTATTGATATAATCAGTTATTAATGATGTGTGATGATACACCGATGTGTCATTAAATGGTTGAATTAAATATAACCATTACCAGAGACTGATTGTTCTTAAACCAATTTATCAAACCAAAGATCATCAGTTTACTATTATACAAGACTAAAGAAACCAGAAAATAACCTGATTTGAGAAGCTGGAACCAGAGAATTTGGACATCTCCTTCTTAAAATTGACAAAAATGGATTACTTATCAAAATAGTAGCTAATCAATTAATTGACTAATCGTTACAGCTCTAAAACACAGACCCAGTGACTTCATGCTCACCTCCAACCATTATCACTCCTTCATTTATACTAATTTAGCTTAATTTAAATATCCTGAATCCAACTGTCATGTGTAATATACTGACCTGCTCCATTGTACAGACTCAGTTTTTACTCAAGATTAATAGTCCCACTTTCTAGAAGCAGCAGATGTTTAGATATAGATCAGGGTTGCAACTAACAACTATTTTGATAGTCAATTAATCTATTGATAATTGAATAATCAATTAGTGGTTTGGTTCATAAAAATGTGTAAAATGTTGATGAATGTTTTCCAAAGCTGAAGCTAAAGCTGTAGACCTAAAATGTCTTTTTTGTCCAGACCAACAGTCCACAACCCAAAGATCATCAGTTTACCATTATAAAGACTAAAGAAACCAGAAAATAATCATAGAAGAGAAGCTGGAACCAGAGAATTTGGACATTTTCTCTTTAAAAATGACTCAAACCGAGTTTTGATTGCTCATCAAGATAGTTGCTAAGTAACCCATTAATCGGCTAATCATTGCTGCTCTGTAAACAGCTGTGTTTACCTCCTGTTTCATGTCAACATGGCTGCGTCTTTTGTCTTCTACAAAGTGTTTTTTGTAAACTAGCAGACTGAAGGTGGGTCAGAAAGTGACACATTTGTAAAGTTTGGCCTGTTGGCCGCTTCTCTCCATGTTGGAGCAACAGCGAACTCTGTTGATGTGACCTGTGCCAGAACAACAGCAGCAGCTGCGGCTGAAGCATCAGCTCCTCCCGGGGACAGACGCCGGGCCACCGGCAACGCACGAAGCGCACGTGCATGCATGCATGCAAAAAAACCTCAATCAAACCGGACAATGTTCTCCGTGAATCACGAGCCGCAGAGAAGCAGAACCTACCGCCTGCAGCTTGTGGCGCGCGGCGGCGTCTCCGAGCGGCGGCGTCGGGTCTCCCCTCCTCCGCAGCCCCCTCCTCGGCTGCTCCCTGCCGGCTTTGTTGAGCCCCGCGGCGGCTCGCTCCTCTCTCTTCTCGCGGCTCCTGGTGCCGCCGGAGTCCAGGCTGCTGAAGTTCCACACGATGAGGGTCTGGACCAGCAGGACGCCCAGAGCCGCCACCAGCAGCGCCGACCTGGAGCGGCGGGCCAGCCTGCGGGCGCACGGGTTCCCGGTCATCGTTCCCCTCCTCCTCCCTCTGGATCCAGCCGAGACCCGACCGATGGACGCCGACAGCGGGGTGCAAATGATCCCCTCCGCGGCCTGAGAGGGGCTAGAGGAGGAGGAGGAGGAGGAGGAGGAGGAGGAGGAGGAGGAGGAGGAGGAGGAGGGATTTTGGCAAAGGCTCGAAATGAGGAGAGAGGTTTGAGGTTGAGCAGCAGCAGCAGGACTCAGGAGCCCTCATGTGGCTGATAGAGACTCAGCACCTCAGATATTCTCCTGTCAGACAGAATTAGTAATAGAAAATAAATAGATTTTATATTATTCTAGAAAAAAAGTCAAAATACGGACAAAAATGCAAGAATTCTGAGATTAAAGCCAGAATTGTGAGGAAAAAGTCAGAATTCTAAAATTAAAATACAAAAAAATCTTACATTAATGTCAACATTTTGTGATAGTCAGAATTCTGAGGGAAAAAAAGTCTAAGTCTAATTCTCTATTTATTCTAGAAAAGTCAGAATTTTAAGATTAAAGTCAGAATTCTGAGAAAAAAGTAGAATTTTGAGAATAAAGTTAGAATTCTGAGAAAAAAGTAGAATTTTGAGAATAAAGTTAGAATTATGTGGGGGAAAAAAGAAAAAAGGCTAAATTCTGAGAAAAATCAGAATCCTGTGATTAAAGTCAAAATTATAAAAAAAAAAAAAAAAAAAAACAATCCAGAATTTTAAACTTAAAATCAGTATTCTGAGATTAAAGTCAGAATTTTGAGGGGGAAAAAAAGAATTCTTACATTAGAGTCAAAATTCTGTGAAAGTCATTATTCTGAGGAAAAAATGTCGCTTTTTATTCTAGAAAAAAAGTTAGAATTCTAAGATTAAAATCTGAATTATGAGGGGAAAAAGTAGGAATTCTTACATTAAAGTAAAAATTCTGGGTAAAAAAAGTCAGAATTCTGAGATTAAAGTTAAAATCATGAAGAAAAAAAGTCAGAATTCTGGGATTAAAAGGAAAAATTGTCTAAATTCTGAGAATAAGGTTAGAATTGAGAGAAAAGTCAGAATTCTAAAATTAGATTAAAGTTCAAATTAAAGCCAGAATTATGATAGAAAAAAACACAATTATGAGATTAAAATAGAATTTTAGGGAAAAAAGACTAAAAAAGTAAGAATTCTTACAGTATAGTCAAAATCTGAGAAGTCATAATTCATATATATATATATATATATATATATATATATATATATATATATATATATATATATATATATATATATATAATTATACACTATTATGAGTGATAACAACAATAAAAAAATATTTTATTGTTACCTTTTATCATTATTGTCAACAAAATAAAAAATAATGATAACAATCATTCCTCCACCTACTTCCTCGTCTCACACACACACACACATTATGTGTGTATAGAAAAGTTCCTTTATATAACCTAAGGAAATGATTACATCTCCATATATTATGCGTCTCCAGCCATGCAGTAAATATACCACACACACACACACACACACGCACGCACGCACGCACGCACACACACACACACACACACACACACACACACACGTACACACACACACACACACGCATCACACTCCAACAACTCCATTAATCTTCCTCTGCTTCATCTCTGCTTGCCTTCAAATACAATTTCCACCAGATTAGTGTGATTTCATGCATATTGCAGAGAACTGATCTAAATGAATGAACATCTAAGAATAGACATGATTCTTCCTCTTTCACTCTCTCTCTCATTTCCCCTTTTTCTCTCCATCTCTTTATTTCTTTCTCTGGTTCAGATATAAACCATGTTCATGTTCCCCAGAGGACACATTTTTAACAGAAACTGCACATAAATAAACATCAGTGTGAATGTGCCAGAATTCGTGAAGAAGTTACACAATCACCCTGAAAAATACAAGATATTGAAATCATTTCTAAGCCTGTAGAGAGGCAATTAAAATGTTCATCACAAATATAGAGCTTGGTACAAATAAATAAAATTACAGACAATTTGATTTAATATTTCTCATTTTAAGACAATTATGCCAAATAAATGATAATTTTTGAGAATTTGATTTGATTACATAAATCTCCATCTATTTTGACAATTGATTCATTCATTTTTAAGAAGAAAATGTCCAAATTCTCTGGTTCAATTCAATATCAGATCAGTCATATTGGTCATTTTATTGTATTTATTATTTATTCTTATTTAATGTTGAATTTTGGTTTGCCAGTTAAATGATTGCTGGGTTAATTCAATGACTGATCCATTATCAATAGAAATATGTTTATGACCCAAGGAGAAGCAGCATTGTGTTTTTTACTGAAATCTTGAGTGAAGCTATGGATATTATATTGAACTATTTTCCAGTTGTATTGATGTGATGATGTTATTGTGGTTGTAAAACACATTTTGTCTGATTTATTCATGACATCAATGTATGAATAAATAATGAAAACATGGGAACATATGAATTAATGATGGTGTGTGTTTTCCATTTTCTCTGTCCATGTGTGTTTCACCTCATTTTACCCTTTGTAAAAACTGTATTTTGAGCTGAACAATTTGTTGAGTTCATTCTTCAGATGTTTCCCACCCATCAGTCACCACCACAGGTTGAAACACTACAATTACAGCTTCACCTGAAACTCAACAGGATTTACAGCCGTCATCATTCAAGAGGACAAAAAAAACAAGTTTAAGCTGTGTTCAACAGGATTTACAGGCAGGTGACAACAGCAAGAAACAATCACCTGTTAACAATCAGCTGCAATGATTCATTAACTGATTAGTTACATAAATCTATCACCAAAATAATGAACAAAAATATAAACCTCAACATGTTTTTTATGGTCACACCCAGAATAAACAGGACTCAAGCACAGAATGGTCAGGTATGGAAGTTTATTAACAGAGCTGCAGAGACAGGTGCTATGAAAATTATAACAAAAAACACTACACTCAAACTATACACAAGGTCTGACTAAGACTACGCTCATGCTATCAATTATCAAAAACTAAACTAGAAAGAAAGGTGCGTTGCCAAAGTAGGAAGGAATAACTAACAAAAATAACAAAATTTAACAAAACAAAATTAAACCCACTGAGGAGGAGAAAACACTCAGAACTTCCTATGAATAACTGGTCTAACAATCCTGAAGGATGAAAAACTACCAAAAAATAACCGAACAGAAAGCGATCCCGCAGGATGAGAAAGGCCATGAAACACTTAAGTAGATCTGAAAACTATGAAAGTTCCAAAACAAAAGGTCAAAAGGTCAAAAGGTCAAAAGGTCAAAAGGTCACAAGGTCACGAGGCTGCGGATAGGAGGCTGAGGAGAACAACGGACGAGGAGACAGACATAGGGAAATGGGGAACAGGTGGACACAATCAGGAATCAGGGAAGACGATCAAACTGGTGACACATGAGGAAGGGCAAGTGACCTTACGAGGCAATTAACACTATGGCTTTGGAAGTTTTTGAATCATCTGAAGGTCATAAATTCCCATGATCTTGCCCAGCTCCTCAGCTATCTTGCCACTCTTGGTAGCCTTCCCAAACTGTTTGGGATTACAGTGTGTGTGGAGTTTGCATGTTCTCCCTGTGTCTGCGTGGGTTTTTCACCGGGTACTCCGGCTTCCTCCCACAGTCCAAAAACATGCTGAGGTTAATTGGCAACTCTAAATTGCCTGTAGGTGTGAATCAGTGGATATTTGTGATCATTCAAACAGGGGAAGCTCATATTTGCCTACATCATAAACGTGTTATTTACAGACATCCCAAGTTCCAAAAAGTCATTTCAGGGAGATGTTTGTCATTTATCAAGATGTTTACTGGAACTTCTGGGAGACTTGGCCCAATGTTAGCATTGTTAGCATCATGATGCTAGCTGGTCACTCAGACCTAGCCGAGTATGATTGCACTATGGAACAAAAGGTAATTAAAACTAGAACAATAACAATAAGAACAAGGAAACTTTAATATTTATAGAACAGTGAAATATGTGAGTGTGATTTATTTACAGTGTAAGAGTGAATTATTTCACTCTGGAAAGGCAACAAATAGTCTCTGGTTGTCATTTAACTTCACATGGAAAATCCGCGATGGGACTGAAATCATGCAGCTGAGGTGACGTCATGCAGACATCCCAAGTCTCCCGGAAGTTCTTGAGAGTGGCTCCATGATGCCCGCGAGTCGGGTAAAATATCCCGGATTTTATACTATGCGAGTGTTTTTTTTTATAAATGTGCAATGCGAGTGAGAGAGAAAGAGAGAGAGAGAGAGAGAGAGAGAGAGAGAGAAAGAGAGAGAGAGAGAGAGAGAGAGAGAGAACATCTCCCTGAAATGACTTTGGAACCTGGGGTGGTGTCTGCATTATATAGTTTTGAAACCTGTCAGTCAAACTACATTCTGCTTTTCCTCCAATCAGCATGCGGACGCTCAGCGTCCAGGCCCCGCCCACACTCCATTCACTCTCAGAGACGCCCAGCGTCTATGGGGAAATGCATTGACCAGAGACCAGGAAGCGGTATGGGAATGTACGGACATGTAATTTATTTATTTATGATAAGTAGCTGATTCTGAAAGAACTTGTCTTCAAGATGAACATGTTCTAACAGATTTATAGTCAATAAAATGTTAATACAGCTGCACAAATTTATTTTTTGACAGGGCAGGGGAAGTTCAGCTTCCCTTGCAGTCTTAAAGAAATCGCCACTGGTGTGAGTGTGTGAGTGAATGGTGTGTGTGCCCCACGATTGGCTGATGACCATCTGGGGTGTATCCCTGCCTCACCGTAATGCGCTGGGATAGGCTCCAGCAGACCATGTGACCCTAATGAGGAATAAGCAGCAGTTATCTGTAGCACCTTTATCTTCAACTACTCATAGTTATCTTTAGTCCTGGGAAATTTGTGTTTCTAATGTTGATTTATTGTAAAATACCAAATAAATGCAGAGGCCCCTTTAAACTCCAGGTGTAGATTAATATTATTATAAACACTTAGCATGTAAACTGCATTAAAATGCGGTAATATTTTAATGTGTTAAATTAACCCTTAAAAATACCAATCACACACCATTTTACCACTTAATATGACCCATTTATTGGTAAGGTTACAAGGACAAGACTAAGAAAATATAAAGGTCATTTCCTTTGTATACAAATATATGAAAATATATTTGAAGATATAAAATAAATGGGATTGGTAGCAGCTGGTAGAGGTCACATGTATCCGTATCCATATGGCTGTTGGACAGGAAGTGGTCGGATGGCTCGAAGGACGGTGATCCGGGCCGGGTCCCAGACACAGTTCTCCTCCAGGCCGCTTTTCACCATCCCACAGTTGGGAGGGACCCAGGCGGTGTCGTACGTAGGGCCGTATCTGGCGTCGTGCCAGTTCTTCTGACGCGGGTGGTTCTGATAGTTGATGACGATCACCTTCCCAACCTGGGCTGTGACCTTGATGACGACCCTGTCCCCCTCAGGGTGGTCGATGGGGTAGCGGCTGGCCTTCTGCAGGTCCCTGCTGAGGTAGACCCCCGGGCCCAGCATCCCGCCCGAAGACTGGCGGAACCCCGATTTCATGATGGCGGCGGCGTTCCTGCTGGTGGTGCCGTGGTACATCACATACTTTTTACCGTTGATCGGTGCCGAGACGCCACAACGCGTCTCGACCCCGTGAGGCAGGTAGAAGTCGTCCTCGGCCCACTGGTACATGATGGTCTCTGGATCGCTGCAGGAAACACATTCAGAAAGAAAACATCACAGGATGAAACTAAACAATTTCTCCAGTCAAAAATTAAATCGCATTCCTTGTGTTTTGAAGATTTGATTGTCTTTTTCTATTTAATTCTGGGGCCACTTCCTGTTTCTTTGTTTTTTTTAAATAGTTCCTCTTTGTGTCTTTTTTGTCACTTTTGTTTTTGTCACTGTCTTCCTGTATCAATATTAATGAATGAAAATTATACTTTCTACTAAATTAATCTGGCAGCTTTAGTTTCTTTAGGGGGTTGTGGACTGTTGGTCTGGACATAAAAAGACAAAAGAAGGTCTTGAACCTACGACCTGCTTTACAGCGAGGCAACAGCACTAACCACTGTTGAACTGTGTCGGCCAAAATACAATCAAAACTAATCAAACTAATTTGTAGAAGCCAGTCAGTCATTTATCACACCAGTGGTTCAAAATTAGTCCAAAATCAGCCTCTTTTTTACCAATCCGCTGATAAAGATCAGACCTAATGATCGTTAATGAGCTTTAACGATGTAAGTTACCATAGAAACAGCGACTAGGGGGAGGGAGGAGAGAACGGGAAGAAGAGTAGAGAGAGGAAGAAGTGGATTTTCATAGTTTTTCCCTCATTCATTCATTCATGATCTCATTTGCCTTATGTATAAATATGGAACATTACTGCAACTACTATTAATACTTTTAATACTATTGTTTAAAATTTATTTAAACATGATAAGGACTCAAACCTGCAAGACAAGTTGCAAAGGAGAGAGAAAGAAGAAGATAGGACCAGATTATTATGGTAGTATAGGATATTTATTTATTTATTAGTATTTATTTATTTTTTCATGTCCCCTCCAGAAATTATTCTATGAAAATGTACATCTTATTGTCCCCTAATCAATGAAATGGGATTTTCTCCCCACCTTTAAAGTGTTTGAGTAAATCATCATAAACAAATCAACATAATAATCATGGTTTAACCGTTCACAGCACTGTTGCTGCTCAGTTACAGCCTTTTCTCCCTTTACACACAGTTCATCTACTTCTACTGTCAGGAACTCAACTCCTTATAATTAATCTTTTTGGACTGAAGTATTGTTTCTTTTACTTACATAAGTATCTAAGTTTTTCTTTCTCCAATAAGTGCATGAAATAGCTTAGAAGTTCAGTTTATTTAATGTATAAAAGGATAGTGATGCAGCTAGAATGATCATTTAAAATAAGAATCTTTACACATAAAACACAGAGGTTCCTTAGATTAAATCTCTGAACTGCTGCAGCTTCTCGTTGAGATTAAACAAACTTCATCAGAATGATTGTTTAGGCATGAAAAAAAGAGTTCATGAAGTTTAGCGCTTAGCCACAATTCTCTACAGGATACAATAATATAATCATCATAAAAAGATGGATTAAACCACACGTTGTGCATTTTCTGTAAGAAACCATCTCATGTGTGTTTTTTACGTACCTGTCTGTGTCTTGTGTTGGTCCCTGAGAGCAGGCTGATTGTGGAGGAATGTTTGCTGTGAGCTGATTTTATAAAGAGCAGGAAAATCCACATCTGTTCACTTCTTTCAGTTTCGTTTCACCTCTTGTGTTACTTCGTAACTTTCGTTTACAGTCAAATCCTCGTTCCACAGCAGGGAGGTTACGTTTCCTGTACACTGATCAGAGGAATTTTAGACTAGACTTCTATCCTCTTATGATTTTATATTCTATATTACTATCTATGTGTCCTGGATGACCTTATACTCTGCTCTGTCTGGAACAGAGTTTATCATTATTCTGAACCAAGCAGCTGTTATGTTGTGACTTCTGTGAACTAAGGTTGTAATATGTGTTCAGAGCCAACACATATTTTTTATCAAACATCCAATTTTCTTAAAAGACATTACTCAACATGTTTATTTAAATCAGCTCATCATCTTTGTGGACAGAGACATTCTCCACTAGTATTTTATATCTGAGCAGGGAACTACAGGGACTTTCCAGGCCTCCACAGGATGTTTCCCCCTGCAAGAATAAAAAGATGATAACTAGTCAGTGATATCAGGTAAAATGGGCCACAATGGGACTGCTTCTGATCATTTTATGTTGGAATTATGTGATAAAATATAATTATTTAGACCCTATAAATCTAGAAGCATCTGCTGTCTCATTTTTTTATATGAGTAGTTTCAGGTAAAATGGGCCAGTCAAATGATGAAGGGAAATTCATATTCAAAATGAATTAACCCATCCTGAAACTGAAACTTTTTCTTTTTGACAGTGTTTGCTGGAGCTGGATTTTCAAAAGTAATAAGTAGTGAAACATTAGGAAAAAGTTTGAACTTTTTTTTAATGAAAAGCAAGTGAATTATCTTAATTACACTATAAAGTATTAGCAGTAATTAACATCAATGTATTAAATATTGATAGAATAGTTAATAGTAATTGAGTTGGTAATGAAATATTAACAAAGCTTGTTGTGTTTTTTTTTATTTTGTGCATCTTTTGGTTTATTAAACATGAGCATTAAGTGCTTTACTGCTCTACATTTTCATTTGATATCAATATTTGTGCACATTTTTGTTGTATTTTCGTTTCCTTTTCTTCTCTTACTATATACTCTTTTATTCTTTTTATTATTGTTGTTATTATTAAATGCTGTTTTCTATTTATTTATTTAAGGGTATTGGTCATTTACAATGTGAACTGGACTTTATTATTTACCAAAAGTAACCTGTAAGTATGTGTTATAGCTGAGATAAAGATTTTACCTCAAAGTTAGGATTGAATCTGACCTGTAGACGAGTCTGTTACTGTGATGGATTGTAATGGTGAAGTACTAACACTGAATTTAATGGTGATGGATTATAATATAATGCATATGGCAAAAGGAAATTAAAACAAATACAACACACAGCAGAAACACAGCAAACCACAATGAAAAAAGACCAAAACTAAATAAAACACTGTATAATAATTCACTAACAAGCTATTTTAAAACTGTGACTTAAAGAACAAGTTACCTTAAAGACTAAATATGGACTTTGGACATTTTTCTGATTCTAAATGTATAATCTATCTGCTAGAACATTTTTACATGATGTCAAGTTTTTAAAAATCCTTATTTTAGCTGCTGTTCACATCATATTATTGTGACGTTGGTTTGATTAGAACAACAGTGTTTTGTGTGTAAAACAGCTTCATTTTGTTTCAGATCACATCATTTGATTCACAGCCTGTGGCACGGACACGTGAATGAAGGTCAACAGGAAGCTGAAAACACAAACTCTCCAAATGGAAGAGATGACGTCATTACCTCTGTGTTTAAATCCAGGCTGAAGTCCTCTGCTTCAGGACAATAGAAACTGAATTCCAGAGTCGCTGCAGGGTTCACAAATAAGACTGAAAGAGACATTTCAGCTTGTTGTGATTTTCTGTTGTTATATTTCCCAGATGTGAATAGAAATAATTCAACTGTCTTCATTATCTCTTTTTTCTTCACAAAATCCTAAGACAACCTGTTTTCTGCCTCGATTTACTTTGGTTAAAGGACCATTTCAGTTTTTTTCTGTCTTAGCACAATAAAAAAACCTGCTCACATAACGTTGAAATGGGTTTTGGTCACTGTAGCAGCTAATTTCTCCTCTTCATGATATTTTTTCTGAGAGAAACGGCACTGTAAGAAATGAGGGGATACAAATGTGTAGGATTTTTTTAATCAGTCCAGTAATGTGGATAAATCTGGTGTCATTTTCCCATTTACTCCAACAGTTTAAAGTGGAAGCTGCAGAACTCACTGCTGCAGTTTCTCATGCGTTTGTGGAGACATTTATAGAGAAAATCACAGCAGATAAACAGAGAAGGGAGGGTTTTCATGATTCTAGTCCACTGTAGAAAAACATTAAAATAGGGTTTAACACCCAAAAACCTTCACTAACACTTTAAAGGGACAGTTGTGTATTTTAGCTCAAAGGGACAGTTGTGTATTTTTGACATTTAGCCTCATTTCCCATGTTCCTGTCATGTATCTGCAGCATAGACACATAATATCACTGATCCTCCAGTATTGATTTGTAGTGATTTTCAGTATAAAGTTAGTTCATCTGCAGATTTGAATCCTAGTAGAAAAATCTGTTTAACTTATATAAAAACTGAATAAACCCTGCTATGAAGCACAGTGTGTATTCTACCGTCTCAGTATTATTTCTGATTTCATTCATCTGTGCTTTTACTTTGAAAGGTTTGGGAATGAGTGTTGATCCTATTTGCGACAGGCACAGGTTTACTAGAGCTGTACTATGGTCTGCAGAATAGTTCTGAACAAATCCAGCTCTGGTTCCAATATTCATTTTAGTAACATGTTGACAACAGGTCAGATTAAACCAGCAGCTGTGAATTAACATTATATTAAAAATCACTAAAAAAAAACTCAATTCTGGAGGATCAGTGAAATTATGTCTCTATGACAGGATCATGGGAAATGTCAAAAATACACAACAATCCCTTTAAGATTTACAACAGCCACAACCTTTTCACAGGAAAATCTCTGACATTTGTCCTGTTGCTTTCTTTCACAGAAGATATACACAGATCTATGTTCAAGTCTTATAAAGAACAGAGGAGGGAATCCAGGTGAAACCAGGAGAATCAGAGTAGGTTGTTACCAAAAACATAGACTGTAGAAAAAATCCAGTAAAATCTGCAAAGACATAAGAAAAACATCCATTTGAACATTTTCTCTGAGTCAATTAATAAAGCAACACAGGACGACCTGAATGTGTCCTTCCACCACAGATCAGGAACTACGTTTCAAGAGAGATTTCTGTTCTTTCCAAACAGTAGGAACTACATTTTTTACAGTGTGCTGACCTCAGAGAAAAAAGAGCAGAGGCCATAGCCCATTCCCACATGATGTGGGAGGATTTATGTTGATGAAGGAATGTCGTAATGATCAGAGACCTGAGTCCTTCACACTGGTGTTTTATCGTCTGTGGAGCTGCAGGTGGAGAAAAGACCAGTGTGAAGGATGGATTTGACCCAGAGATTTGACCCAGAGATGCTCACTCGTTTGTCTCTTGTCAGGTTTAACATGAAATAAACTGAGGAACCAGGCGAGTGCCTTGACTTCAGCCTCCAGGTCAGCTGCTGCAGAGGAAAACAGAAAAAAAAGAGCATAAAAGGAATCAACACAAAAAGGCATTGGATTAATCTAAAATATAGATTTTCTTTATTAATGTAGTTGTTTGGTCAGAAATCATCAAGATCACATCTTCAACAACACAATGTTTTACTCTACAGTCAAACAAATTCACATTTAAAAAGCTAGAATCAGGGGATTTTTCTGACACAAAACAGTTAATTAATTATCAATTATTTATTTATTTGCTAATGTTTTTGCTGTTGTTTCTGTTTTCTTGTTTTATTTATTCACATTTGTTCATATTTCTTTCCTTTACATAAATTTTAAACTTAATTCTCATATTCCTTATGTTCTTTTTTATGATATTAATGTAATAACAGGCTGTATTTTAACTCCTCAGGTTTCTTACCTCACCAGCACAATTGTTGTATTATAATATTTCTGTATGAAAGACATATTCTGTTTTTTTGTCTTGTGCAAACCAGTAAATTCCAATTAAATAAAATAGTTGCAGATTAATTTAATAGTTAAAAACTATAAATAAACTAATGTTTTATTTGAAGGTTGTGAATCACTGATCTTCAGGACAAATCCAAGGTGTTTTCCTTGTTTTCCAGGTGCAGTTTGAATGTGTGAAGGTTTGTTGTGTCTGAGACGTTTGCAGTTGACCTCTGTGACCCTAGTGAGGAATAAGCAGGGATAGAAAATGATAAACAACATGTTTAATAAACCTGAACTCAACATATTTCTCATCTTCATGGAACTTTTCTGGATTCCTGAGCTACTTTTTTCCCTCCTGATATCTCAAAATGTGAAAGAAACATTTAGTTTAGTATTTTTCTATGAAGACAATTGTTACTTTACTGCAAATCAATGTGACTTTGTTAAGCTGCAAATAAACAATAGGAGGATGTTGGTGCTGTAGATGAATTTGTATGTGGAGCATGGATGTATTATAGAACAGGATATCGGACTGAAAAATAGCCACCATTCATTTCGTTTCTCTCCTGGTGCCACTGACATTAAGGGTATACAGGGCCCAGAATTTGCTGCTACACCCCCTTACCAATATTCATCATGTTGTGTCCTGACACATCAACCTGCTCCTGATAGATTCTAAAGATGTTTTTTTCTCTAGTCTGTAAACTCAGCGCTGACTTTCAGGACAAACTGAATTCAACGATCAGTCATGAAGCAAAGTTTTATTAAAAAATGTCTTTGGCTGAAAGAAAAAGACTCTGAAACATGTCAACATGAATCTGAGCTGATGTCAGAGGTCAAACAGACATAAATGAAAGATAAAAACTATTTATTTTGAAATCTCTCACTAGAATCTCTCACTAGTGGAACTGCAGATTCAGTCATTCTGTCGTGTTGTGAGAGGATTTTTCTGTGAAAATGAAAATCACACAACTCAAGGCCAAGAGAGAAACTTCCTGACAACCAGAATGCAGCAAAACAGTAAAAAATACAGAATTTAACACTAGAAAATGTTTAATTTAAACAAATTGAATGGTGCAGTGATAGGAGTATAAAGCAACAACAGTAAAATACTTAGGGGATAAAAGATATATTTAAAAAATATTAAATATGTGCAGATATGTGCAATAAGAGATAAAATTCTGAAAATAGAAAAAAATGCAGTATAATACAAATGATTTTTTATAAAAATGGAACCTTTTAGGTTTATTTTACAGATGATGAGACTGAACTTATTCCAGATCAGGTTTGTGTTGATAAAAGTACATTTCTTTAATTAAATGAACAAATATAAACACTTGATTGAAAATGCACCAAGATTTTCTATGAATCTTCTTTACATTCCACTTACAAACATGAACCATCAGCGTAAACAGGACCTTTAGTGTAATAACGTAGTGTTTGTTTCTACTTTCTTTGAACGGCCTTTATTTCTTTTACCGTCATTTAGTGTCACACTCAACAGTTTTTAAAGGAGTTTGTCATTTTCAAAACTGCAAACTGTGGAGTAGAAAAAAGGCAAAAACATTCAACTGCCTTTGTGTCATAAAAAAGTGACTGAAGCCAAAGCTGAAGAATTTGCAGCTGTATTTTCTTGTAGCTGCTGTTGTAAAGCACTTGTGCTAAAAATAAAGATTATTACCATTATGAAATGAACTCAATTATTTTTAACGTTCAAACAGAAAATTATTCTGCAACTATTTTCATAAACCAATAACTGTTTAATGTTTTTAAGCAAAAATGCCCAAATTGTGTTAGTTTCATCTTAAATGGTTAAATGTAATTTAACCATTTAATTTGTAATACATGATTGTAAAATGGTTATATTTGTGTTATGGATAAAATAATCTAAAAATCTTGTAAATCATCTAAAAATGTCACGTTCGGCTAAGGATTATCTTTATATACAGATCTCTACATGTGAATATGCAGAATCTGTAGTTGAGGGTGTCCAGACCTGAAATGATCCCATGTGATCACAGGTTGAATGTGTTTCTGATAAGAGTCACTGACAAAATGTGATGTAGCGTAACCCTGAAACTAAAAACTTGGTACCAGATAGTTTGACTCTCTTAAAAAGGTTTTAAAAAATTAAAAACTCATGCTATCAAGTATATTCTAGGTGGATTTTTTGGTTGCACCATTTGACATTTCAAGTCAAAAACATCGCACAAATTTGTGATTTTTGTAAAAATGATATAAATGGACTTTTAAATAACAAGAAACCAACATGAACACAAAATGTACATTTAGACCTGATGAATTCTTCTTAAAACTGTATTCTAAAAGGTTTCTCATCTTGCCAAACTTAATTTGGGTCAATGACATAATTTTTGGCAAGATGAGAAACTAACTTTAACTTTCTGAGAGTTTAACTATCAGGTACCAAGTTTTTAGGGTTACACCACATCAGTTTTGTCACTGACCCATAAACAGAAAAAGGCGTAACCAGCATGATAACCCCCTGGTTTTCAGTCATTTCTCCGTGCTGTGGCTTTTCATATGAAGCCTGACGTACGTCTTGCGGTGGAATCCTTTGCCGCAGACGTCACAGCGGTGTGGCTTGTCTCCGGTGTGCGTCCCTCCGTGCTGCTTCAGCGTGGAGTGGTCGCTGAAGCAGCGGCCGCACACGTTGCAGAGGTACGGCCGCTCCCCGGTGTGCGTCCTCATGTGCCGCGTCATGTTGTGGCGGCAGTTGAACGACTTCCCGCACTCGCTGCACAGGAAGGGTTTCTCCCCGGTGTGGATCCTCATGTGCATCTCCAGGTTTCCCTGGCTGTCGAAGCACTTCCCGCACACCTCACACACCTTCCCGTTCTTGTGTGTTTTCAGGTGGAGTTTCAGACTCTCCTCGGAGTCAAAGTGGGTCCCGCACACGCCGCACAGGTCTGTGGCGTGACTCTTAGCATGGTTGACCAGAGAAACCACCGAGTGGAACATCTTCCCGCACACTTCACATATAGTCCGTGTCTGCTGTTTTTTCGCCGCCAACGTTTTTGTCTTTTTGTCATCACTGTTTTCGTTCTTGTTTCTGGGCTCTGTGTTCTTCCTGTTGACGTGGACCAGCAGGTGGCGTTTCCAGGTGGAGTAGTCATTGAAACATTTCCCGCACGCACTGCAGGGGTACGGTTTCTCCCCGGTGTGGATGCGGATGTGTCTCATCATGTTGTGGCGACAGTTGAAGGATTTCCCACACTCGCTGCAGTGGAACGGCTTCTCCCCCGTGTGGACCCGCATGTGTGTCTCCAGGGCGCTGGAGGCACCGAAACACTTCCCACAAACGTCGCAGACACCCGCCTTCACATGCGTCATCAGGTGGATGCGGAAGCTGTCCTCCGAGTCGAAGCGCTCCCCGCACACACCGCACACGTCCTTGGGGTGGACCTCCATGTGGTTCACCAGGGACACGCTGGCGTGGAACGTTTTCCCACACACTTTGCATACAATGCGTGACTTGGATTTCTTGGCAGCAGCAGATAAACCTGACGTCTTCCTCTTCACCCACCTGCCACCACCACCGCCGTCGTCGCTGTTTGAGCCGTTGCTGCCGACCCACTCCTCATCGGTGTCGTGTTCGTTGGAGGAGGCGGCACCATCTTCCTCCTCCTCCTCCTCCTTCCTCTGGTTCTGCTCCTCTGAGGTTCCGGGCAGAACGTCTCCTTCCGTCTTCTGGAAGCCGGACTGAACCTGCTGGTCCAGCTCGTTCTTCACACACGGCGGCGTGAAGATGAACCTGATGGTGTCATCTCCCTCCACGTCCTGAAGATGCCGCTCCTCCTGATGGCCAGGAGCCGCCTCCTGGTTCTCCTCGGTCTGAGGAGGCTCCTGCTCCAAGCTGGAGCTCCAGTCACAGCCCTGCTCCTCCTCCTCCTCTTCATCATCATCATCATCCTCCTCCTGCTGCTGCTGAGTGGACAGGAATTCTTCATCCCAGACAGACAGAGTCAGCTGTGGCTGCTCTGCAACACAAAACCACAAGAAACTCTTAGAATCACCAAGGCAAAGCAAGTTTACTTGTATAGAACATTTCAACAAGATAAGTCAAAGCACTTTACATAAAACATTAAAAGCATCAAGACACAACTTAAAAAACGTTGATTAAAAGGGGAAAAGAGTTAAGTTAATTAAAATTACATAAGATTAAAAATCAAGAAATTGAAATTAAAAACAAAAGCTAAGCAAGATATAATTTAAAACAGTTGATTAAGCCTCTATTGTTTATCTCATAATGTTGCCATGTGGCAAATGCCTGCATATAGAGCTCTTTTTAATTTTGACCCAGAATGCATTGTGGTATTCAGGTTTGGTGCATAGATGTATTACAAAACCAGATAATGGACTGAAAAACGGCTGCCATTTATTTCAACGTTAGTTTCTTGTCTGGCCTATACACTGAAAAAGTAATTGACACATAGAGACTGATCAGTAGAGTCACCTCCCATGATGCCATGGGGCAATGAGAACATGTAAATTGCAAAAAAAAAAACCCTCACATTTGAGTCATTTAATTCACTTGCTGCCATATAAATTAGAATAAAATAAATAAATAAAACCGTCCTCTCTCTCCCTTGATGCAGCAGGACAGACTGTTAGAAATATCTGGCTGTTAGAAAGATTTTTAACAGATAAAAAGTCCATGACTTAAAAATCTTGAACACAAGGATTAGTAATTGACAGGGGTCATAGCTGGGGGTGTCCTGTCAACAGTTTTATCGGCTTCTCTTTTACTAGTGAATCTGAAAAGAAGAAAGTATGTCCCTCTGAAGTGGAGTAATGTCCTAAGAAAATACTCAAGTACTCAAGTTGTTAATTAAATAAATCGACCAGTGATGCTGCTCTGTGGAAAGCAATATTATTAGATTTAATATGATGCTGAATGTTAATCCAAACATTAAAATAAAGTACATATATTAATTTGTGGTCTATCTTCTGTAACATATAATGTGCAATAATCTACCCCACTGCGTAATACATGTGTAATAATCTATCCTATTCAATGTAGCGTATCTATGGTGCATCTATATATATATATATATATATATATATATATATATATATATATATATATATATATATATATATATATTCTGTGTGCAATCTTTTCTTTTCTTGCATGTCACTTGTACTGTCTCTACTGTTGTTGCTAATACAGTTTCCACACTGTGGGACAAATAAATGATTATTTTATCTTTTACAGGTGGGAATCAAACCTTAAATTTCTTTATCTGCAGGTCGCGTGGAACCCGGAAGGGCCTGTTACACACGTGAACCGATCGTTTATCAGCTTCAGATATTAACGTGATTAATTTCTAATGAATAAAAGCCACAGAACGTCGCTAAGTCGCTGAACATTTGTGTCACGCGACATTTTCAGCAGGAAAGTGGGCGTTGGCGGGATTCCCGGTAACGACTCCGGGGAATAGCCGGATCCCGGGACGTGGCTAAACACTGGACTCATGCCGCCGCCGCCGCACAAACCTGCGTGTTTGTCTATTTGCGGGTGAGAAAGTGTCCGCAGCATCCTGCGCTGCCGCAGAATCTCTCGTCTGGACAACAGCAACTGCTCTTCGTAGCCCGCGACGGCTTTTTTCACCGCCTCGAATATCTCTTCCGCGGCCGCGGACAGACGCTCGTTCACCAGCTCCCGGAGCCGCTGGACGCTGCACATGATGCGGCCGGAGTCTCCGCGGGCCCCGGCGGCGGCTCCACGGCGTTTTTATCCGAAACTGCAGCAAGACGCGCTGAAGCTAGCTGTGGTCAAGCTAGCACGCGCGCTGCGCTGAAATGGTAGGAGAGCTTCCGGGAGAAGCATTCCCTTTTCAAAATAAAAGCTTCAGTGAACAGTGATTCAAGTTTTCCGTGCCCGATTTCCGGCGTAAAGACATTGGTCATATAACCGAGTTGAAACGATGGGGTGACTCTCTCTCTCTCTCTCTCTCTCTCTCTCTCTCTCTATATATATATATATATATATATATATATATATTACTAACTCATTAACTAACCATAAAAACATTTAGGTGATATATACCCATTATATTTGAGCCCCATTCCCTGTAGATCTACAACCAGACACTTTTGCATTAATCTGCAATCATCCATGCATCATTTTGAGCCTGTGAATGTGTTCATGCCACAAATTACAACCCCACCCACCTATGCAACCATGCAACCAAATAAAAAAAGTTCAGGCTCAGGATTTTTTTTTAATTTAATCCCTGTTTTAAGCACAATTCAAACAGTTTTTATGTCAGTCTGGGTCATGTTTTGTGTTAATTAATTGAAGGGTTAAAAATGAAATTAATGCAATATTTGATAGTTATAAACAGGAGTGAAACAGCTTATGAAAAGATTTATGAAAAAAAGTGAAAAGATGTACTGTTCCTATAGCATTTTTAATGTGTGCATTATTGCAGACACTGTATAGAAATAAACATTTTTGTGCACACAAGTTGAAATAAATGAAATATATTGCAATTAAACTATGATCGTGTGACAAATAAAATCTATTGATTGTACTGAGTCCACTAACAAAAGTCGTCTAAACGTCTGACTCCTTCCGGACTGTTTTTTCCAATGAACAGATCTTCAAACGACAAACACATCTTTAGTTTTGTATGTGTTCATATGTTCCAGTAGATGGCAGCCTTTACAAATCAAACTCCACCAAAGATCTTCAGCTGGACAGACAAATCTGATATATTTAGTCTTTTAGCATTAAAATTCCTGTTTGTTTCCTCAGTCGGTTTCTCTGTGGTGAAGTATAGTAACATAAGGACTGAAGCGTTAAAGATTTCTACTTGATTTGATACATTTGGACAAAAGTTTCATATCAACTCCAGATGAACTTTTAAATACAGTTTTGCATGTGTGGCTTTTGTCGTCCATAAAAACAAAGACACATTGACTTAAACATTCAATAATTTTATTGTGAAAAAAGTCTCTCCTCACACCCTCGCCTTGAAACTGTACAGTCAATAATTTAAAAAAAGAAAAAAAATATTTAGCTTGAAGAACACACACACACACACAACACACACACACACACACACACACACACACACACACACACACACACACACACACACACACACACACACACACACACACACACACACACACCACACACACACACACACACACACACACACACACACACACACACACACACACAGCAGCTTTAGCCAAAACAAGAATAGTGTTTTACAAGTGTTGTTTTTTTTG
This sequence comes from Lepturacanthus savala, assembly GCA_030544235.1. Taxonomy (NCBI): domain Eukaryota; kingdom Metazoa; phylum Chordata; class Actinopteri; order Scombriformes; family Trichiuridae; genus Lepturacanthus; species Lepturacanthus savala. The sequence continues at coordinate 21,077,932 of CM060482.1, forward strand.
TTTTTTTTTTATAAGTTATCATCACATCACTCCTTTATGCTCCTTTACACAAACACTTCCACAACAGGCGATATCAGAGGGCATCCCTGAAGGGTCCTGCATCTAATCTCTCACTGTCATCTACAAAATGTTTCTGTCTTAAAAAAAAACAAGAAAAAGTTAATGGAAACCAAACATGGAGGAGCAACAGCATTTCAGACTGTTGCTGCAGAGGGTCAACAAACACTGAGGATGGAAATGGTTGTTTCACAAACTGAAGCTGGAGGCTCCAAACTCAACAAAACAGAAGCCGGTTTCCTGTTCTTCACAGAGAGGGAAACCTCTTCCAGAAATCTTGGCAACAAGCTCCAGTCTGGTTCCTTTTTGCTGCTTGTTTTAAAGGTTTGATACGTCGTTCTCGAATCAAAAAAGGAGACGAAATGAGCCCAGAAAACATCCTGATGTGTGTCAGCGGTTTGTAAAACGTATTTTACCAATGAACTCTGGCACAGAAAAGTAGAAAAAAAAACTAAAATAGGATTTTCTGGTCAGGTTCAATCAGTTAAACTTCCCAAACAGGCCCCTAAAAATTATTTAAATAGAACCTGAGCTGCAGCAATCAATCAATTAGTTCATCCACATAAAATAAATCCAATAATTTTGGGTGTTTTGGGCTGTTGATCAGACAAAAATATGACATCACCATCAGTAATATGAGGCAATCTCACCATTTTCTGACATTTTAGAGACAAATGATAATGAAATGAATCTTCAATAGAAGACGACTGAGATGAGAAAACGGCAGTAAAAGCATTAAAGTGTAGCAGCTTGTTCTGGTCAGTTAATGCTGCAGAGATCTGACTCAGAACGAGTGGAAAGGAGGCAGAGAAATTTTCCCTAAAGCGAAGGCCCTTCACTGCACGACTCAAGACATATTTTTTTATTCGAGAGAGAAACATTGAACTAAAAACCGAGGACAAACCGAACGCTGAGCTGCAGCCTAACAGACCCTCACAGGTCAAATCTCTGGTGTAAAAAGCAGCATCGATGATACTGAGAAGTTAAACAGATGCTGAGCAGGATTCTAATAAACAAAAGCAGCTTCCAGAGGATGAAAGAGCAGCCGCTGATGAAGCCCTCCAGAGATCCATGAAGAGAGCATCTATTATTCAGCAGCTATGAATCATGGGACGGCGAGCAGAGGCGGGTGGAGTGGATCAGAAAGAGGAGAAGAAGTCGTGCTGCGTTCAAAGCTGTGGGAGATTCTAACGCTGTGGTTTTTGTTGAGTTTACGCATAGATTTAATTAGAAAGAATAAAGACCTCATCCAATGGAGGCCAATGTCTGCAGTGGCGGCCATCTTACGACAGGGAGCTCGCTCACCCCTACTAATGTATTTTAATGGTGCATGTTCCTTTAAAATGACCAAAACTTCATAATTTTCAACTGATTTTCAAAAGGTTTGGTTTGTTATATCTGTCGAAAATGTAGTTATGACGCTGCAAACTTGTAGTTTTTTAAGTATATCTATTATATACCTTTCTGATGGATTTCTATGAGTTTACATGTGGAAAAAATAATTTTTCAAGCAGCAGATGTTAAAACTGGATTTTTTCCTGCAGGTGACACAGCTGCTCTTTAAAAAACTAAAAATTTTCATTCAGGATTCAGATATTAACGGAGATTTTCTATATTCTTGTCCTTGTCAACAAATGTCCAATTAGACTCAAATCAACAATAATCTGATCTACTAACAGGTATTGTGTGTATTAAAGCTGATATTTATTCTTCCTTTGAGTCGTAAACCTCTGTTATTGTTCCAGAAACTATTAAAAACACATCAGTGAGTCACACGGCTGCACTGGAGACATGTTCCTTCATCACAAAGAGTTTAGTTTAGAAATGACTCTGAAGACTAATGACATGATGATGAGATCATGTTTTTAGAGACTAGAGAGCAGCTCTGTGCAGGAATGAGACTTTAGTATAAAGTCCTGAGGTTGATATGAATTACAACAACGTAATGAAGCTGTAGATAGAAGCGTGTTCCTACACATGCTCAGTAGCGTCTGTTTTACACAGAACTACTCTCCAGAGAATGAAAACAGGAGTCGTTTCTATGCAAAACGAGACCAAAACTTCATGATGGAGCAAAGTGTTACCAGTGCAGAGATTTGACTCTCTGATCTGTTTCGATTACAAAGGAAGATGAAATATCATTTGTTAGTGGGTCAGTTCATTGTTGGTTTGGTTCTGCAAAAAGAAAAATACAGAAATACGTTAACATGTTTTAATTAACTAAAAAATAAAAAAGTTTGAGAAGGGTTTGAGAAGTTGATGTTTTGAGTAAAGAAGTGAAAACCTCTCACGTTTAAATACTCACTAGAGCACAAATGTGCATCCGCCACTAAAAATAGTCCCTGAACAAACACTCCATTTACAGGTGCATCTCAAATAATTCGAATATTGTTGAAAAGTTTGGAGTTTTCATTATCTATAAACCATAATCCTCAAAATGTCAAGAAATTAAGGTTTGAAATATTTCACTCTGTGTGTAAATGAATTATATGAGTTTTACTTTTTGAGATAATCATGATTATATAAACAGTTATAACTGTTTAAACATACTATAAAGTAGCTGTTAGCAGATTTTGCCAACAACTATAATCCTTCTTTAGACAAACATACTATAAAACGTTTTCAGAAGAAAAGTGATAATTGCTGACAAACGCTGTACATTAAAATCTGTTCATCACTACATTATACAGCTATTTATATTCTGCTAAATATTCTGTGGGAAACTGTGAGCGAGTGAAGTGATAAACATGAGTCATGTTTACTATCAACACTGGGAATATTCCACTTTACCTGACAACTTCTGCCTCAGCACAGAGCAGCTTCCTGTCTGACTGGTTTCTGTTTATCTCCGGCTTTAGAAATCTCTGCTTCCCCTCGAGGCTGCGACGCTGAAAACCGACGTATGGAAAACACATTAGTGCATAGAACGTATAGGATGTGTGGGGAGGGGACTCCACACGCTGCACAACTAAAAAAACAGGAATCGGCTATTTTAAAAAGGTGCAGCAATTTGGCAACGGGAGTTAAACGATTCTGTAGTTTAATAAATCACAATAGAGGCGAGTTTTCATGGTGGAAAATGTCTCAACACGTCCACAGAAATGACTCCAATGTCCATCTGTGGGATTTTTATGTTCCAAACACACAGAAATCAACTGTTCTGGTGAATCAGTGAAGGTTTGGAACTAACTCAGAACACAGCAGATGCTGTAAAATTGAAAATTTGCTCAAACTCGTGTGTGTTTGTAGCTTTTGTGTAAATCAATTAGCTGTTTGGTCTATTAAATGTCAGAAAATGATGAAAAAAACCTCCTGAACATTGTTTTAGAAAGAAGATAAACAAACTAAAACTTCTTGTTTAGTCCACAACCTGAAGATATTCAGTTTAACGATGAAAGAAACTGGGATTTATATATTTGAGGAGATGGAATCAGCGGTTTTGTCTTTTTTAAAATAAAATGACACCAACGATTAATTGATTATCAAAGTAGTTGGTGATAGGATTGCGCAAATACTCAAAATTTTATATCATGATTTTTGTCCAGCCCAAGATACAATATTATATGTTTTTACAATATTAATTTAACTTTTTAATTCTAGTCTCAGTTACATTCTCCACAGCTTTTATTTAAAAGAGCTGAGAGTTGCAGAGCTGCAGTTTTCTGGGAGTTTGTTCAGATATGTGAAAAATAATCATCACCACACACCAGGTAATTGTAGAATTAGCAAAGTGTCGACTGGAGCTCGAACTCGCAGCAGGACAGACTGTGCAAAACTGTAAGAAAACAAATTATAAAACTATAGAAAAACTAAGATATTCTAATAGTTTGAACAAAAAAATTGCATATGGTGGAAATATTGCAATACTTTTAATATACGTGTCAGTGACAAAACTGTGATGTGGTATAATCCTAAAAACTTGGTACCAGAGTTTAACTCCCTTAAAAATTAAAAACACATGCTGTCAACACTTTTTATATTCGAGAGGTGGATTATTTATTTAAAATTTATTTATATTCCTGTTGAACTTTTACTAATCTAAAAATAAATTATCTGTTCGTGGAGGAAATTTAACTTCATTTCATATTTGGGTCAGTGACAAATAATGTTTGGCAAGATGAGAAATTTAAAAATTGTTGTAATTTAAAAGGCCATTTGTATATGTATATATATTTTTACATCATCAAAATCAGCATTTTGTGTTATCTGGTACTAAGTTTTTAGGATTACACCACATCACGTTGTTTATAGTTGTCGTCGTGCTTTGAGCCAATAATTTATTGCTTGTTAACTCTTTAAAAAAAAAAAAAAGCCACACTAGTGTCTGTCGCTTTCAGGTCCAATCAAAGCGAACGCATTAGTTTTACACAGACAAGTGAGACTTAAAGGCACCTAACAAGTCTGGACCTGAACGCCTCGTCACCAAGATTCCTCCGATCAAATAAAACATCTTAAAACCTCCGGAGCACGAAGAGCGTCCAAACACAGCCAAGGACAAACAGGAAAACAAAGAGTCGTTAGTGTCTGGATCGTTACTGTAGCTTATTGGTCTTCAGATCAGCGAACAAATGGGAGGCATGGACAGAAAAATATGAAATGTGAGACACAAAAAGTGAAGAATTAGTGTTGAGGTGGCGTCTGTGGTGCAGACAGACTGTAGAGTAGCTAAATATGTTTCTGTACATGTAGTTAAGTATCTTAAGTCTCTCTCTGGCACCGTAGAGGTTGTTTTTTTTTAGTGAGAACGAGGACCTGCAGAGACCAGGTTCCTCTGAGGCCGTCAGACCCCGCCCCCCCAACAGCACCTGGAGGGAGCCGTGCCCTCGTGGAGGTGGGGGGCGGAGCTTCGGTTCTCCGTCCCGTCGCCCGTCTTTCCTGCGAGGAGACGTCCTCCCGGGGGACGCCGCGGATCCTTCCCGTCCCTCCTGGTTAGGAGATCTTGCAGTTGTTGCGGGTGCAGTTCTGCGGCGGGCTCTGCGGCGGGCGGATGGACTTGGAGCGCTTCAGGCTGTTGCCCTTGGAGCCGCCGGCCGGGTTGGCCAGCGAGTAGGAGCGTCCGTGCATCATGACGGCGTTCATGCCGTTGGCCATGGAGAAGGACTTGAGGTGGGACTTGATGGCCACGGGCAGCGGCAGCTTGTCGATGAGGTGGACCGGCGTACACGACACGATGGCCCTGCAGCACAGGTCCTGCAGGCTGAAGACTGAGGAGAGAGAGACGTTAACGAGCAGGAATCACCTGCTGTGAATATTATTCTGATAACCAATTAATCTATCGATTATTGAAACAATCAATTATGGTTCATAAAACGTGTAAAATCTTTACTTCGTTTCATCAGAGTCGATAAGTGTTAGTAACAAAAATGTGAAGTGGTTTGATCCTATAAACTTGGTACCAGATAGTTTAACTCTATTAAAAAGGTTTTAAAACATTTAAAATAAATGCTATCGACACGTTCTATATTCTAGATGGATTATATATTTTTAAAATGTATCCTTCTTTTTCGTTTACATCATTTGACATTTCATAGGAAAAAAATACAATTATATTGTATTGAAATAGTGATTGACATTTCTACACATTTTTTTATAAGAACATGGTTATTTATGCTTTTCTGTCTTATAAAATTTATATATATATATATATATATATATATATATATATATATATATATAGCCTGAACATTTTACATATCTTTAATTTAATAATCAATAGATTAATCGACTATTAAAATTATTGTTAGCTGCAGCCCTGATTGTGGATCTCAACATATGATGAATTTGAGAATAATTATTTATATTCAGTTAATATTTAGAGTAAATAAGTGAAAACCTGCTATTAAGAGTTTGTACAGTTACAGTTTGCATCTGTAATAAGATTTATGAAATGTTTAGGCAAATATATATATATATATATATATATATATATATATATATAGAGATTTGTTGAGACAAATCTATAACAACATAACTATGTTTGAAAGGGTGTAGGAAGAAGTTAAATTATCTAGTCTGTCTGTTTTTGTCTTTCTTTCTTTCCATTTCTTTTTTTTATATTTTAGTTAATAAAAACATGTAGAAGCAAAAACAAAAACAAAGAAAACAGAACCTGGACTTTTTGTCCAGACCAACAGTTCACAACCCAAAGATCATCAGTTTACTATTATAGAGACTAAAGAAACCAGGAAATAATCAGAGAAGAGAAGCTGGAGCCAGAGAATTCGGACATTTTCCTTTTAAAAATGACTCAAAATGATTAATCGATTATTAAAATAGTTGACAATTGATGTAATAATTGGAAAATAATCAATTAATTGACTAATCGTTGCAGCTCTATTACTAACACAGACTCCACTCCACACACTTTGAGTGTTTGAGCTGCACAGCGACTTTAACAAACCTGTCAGCAGCTCAGTCTTCACAACCAGATTCAGCTGGAATCTGATGAGAAACATCTGCACTGAAAACTAAACACACAACTGTGTGAGCTCAACAACGTTCCCACAACATCCACAGAACGTTACCTCCACAACGTTCCCATTCTAATTAACACCTGAAGTATTGATTCTTGTCATGTTCCTCTGATGCTCTGGTTGGTAGAATTCTGGGTAAAACATCCATTACAGCAGAAAATCTTCTAGGCAATGTTAACAATAAAATAAATAAATAAAAAAGTTCCTAGAACATTGTGGGAACTGAATTTTTCCAGATGGGCTGGAAGATGTTTAGAGGATGATGTAACACACCTGAAACTTGCTCTATTAAATTATTGTTTTGGTTAGCTATGTAAAACAGATGTTGTGGACAAAAAGAACCACTGGGGAAAATAAAGGCTCATGTAACTAAAACATTTCGTTTTATTTTAACACTCGCTGCCAGAATATAACAATAATAATAATAATAATAATAATATGATTAATTAAATCAACACAAACTCAATAGGAAATAGATGGTGGGTTAATCTCCCTATAGCTGCTGTACTTCAGTGTTGTCCAATCAGCAAAAAAAACAACCTATAATCACGTATTATTTACATTACTGAGAGCAAATAAGACTAAGAATAAAAAAAAAAGACTTTTAATGTTCTCCAAAGCCTGTTGGGCTTTAATAACCTGCTACATTACTGACACATGATCTGGACCAGTGCTACGATTAGTCAATTAATTGATTGGCTGCTATTTTACTAATCAATTAATGGATTGGAGTCATTTTTCAGAAGAAAATGTCCAAATTCTCTGGTTCCAGCTTCTCTTCTCTGATTATTTCCTGGTTTCTTTACTCTTCTATAATAGTAATATACTCTTCTATAATAATATAAACTGGTGATCTTTGGGTTGTGGACTGTTGGTCTGGACAAAAAAAAGACATTTTAGGTTCAATCAATTAACAATTAACAACAGTTTACACCATTTTAATAACCAAACAACTAATCGATTAATCCTTTCAATAACTTCAACTTTCAAAATAGTCATTAGTTACAGACCTACTTAATGCTGGCTATTAATAAATCTCTTCCTAATACGCTTTCAAGTGACAGGGACAAAATCCATAGTCATCATTTTTTCAGTTAAAAGAACTTTTTTATATATTTTATGCAGCTCAATAGAAAAACAAAAAGAGGGAATTTTGTATCAAAAAGATTTTTACTCATGTACTTGTCCATAAATAATTGTTTGTAACTGAATTTAAATTTAAATCATATTATAATTATTTATTATTTATTCATTTTAGTTTGAATCTTTAGCTTTGGGAAACAGTGATCTACATTTTATTCCATTTTATGAACCAAACAGCTAACTACTGATTAATCCTTTCAATAATCAAAACATAAATCCAGTATTAAAATCATTCTTAGTTGCACCCTAATTGTGTTGATGGTTGACATTTTTAGTAAAGAAGTGAAAACCTGCTACTGATTGTATTGTACAGCTGCATCTCAAATAATTAGAATATAATAATATTAATAATAATTTCACTCACTGTGTAGTAAATCTATTTAATCAGTTTCACTTGAAATGATACAACTTTTTAATGGACACATGCATGTACTAGTTGATTAAAGTCTTGTGAGTCAAAGTGTCTCTGAGTTTCTAGCAGCATCTGTTCTGCTGCCTCCACATGTGTTTTTAATCTCTGGTTGTTCAGGAATTGTTTTTTTACTGGACAGTTTTTAACGTTCTCACAGTTTCTGCGGCTGATTTCCACCCACCTCTGTTGGGTTTCCAGAACTTCTCCATGCCGTGTCTCATCAGGACGATGCGCGACAGCTCGGTGAAGGACTCGATGACGTTGAAGTTGCAGAGAGGACTCACCTCGAAGAACGTCATGCCGTTCTTCTCGGCGTACGCCCTGGCCTGCTCCGTGGGAACCTGCCGTTTGAAGGCCAGGTGCAGCCGGTTACCCACGAGGATGCGAGGAACGCCCGGAGCATGCTGGGAAGGAAAAAAAAACAGATGTGTTGATATTAAAGTCTGATCTAGATCTATCAGAATTTATTTATTATACAAGCTGTCGAATGCAGATATATAAGTCAATGGGAATCCATTATGTTGTTACACTAGGGATTTTACATATTTGCATATTGTTGCCATATGACAAATTTATTTTAGCATATTAGAAAAAAAAAATCAAAACATCAAAATTTAATTAAACGTAAAAACAAATAAAGTTTACTAGCCCTAGATAGTGTTATATTTTTTTATTTGGTGAAAATTCTGAATAAAAGACAACGTTCGGTTGTGAGACGATGTTCACATGTCATATGTCCATGAACAAACAGGATATCCTGGTCATGTGACATCATAAATTGTAGGTGCTTCAAAATAAAAGCCCCATTTTAATGGCTTACTGCAAAAACATATTTTTTATATCACAGCTTTTTAGAAAAACTTAACATAAAGGAATTGTTGCCATATGGAAACACTATGCAATAGAGGTTTAATCGAGTTTGAGAAAACCAGGAGATGTTTCATTTCAGTTTTCTCATGTTTTATAGATGAAAATTAATTAAATAAAAAAATAATTAAAGAAGAAACTAATCAGCGGATAATTACATAATTGAAACATTCACTGTTTATAGTCTAAATTGATACTGTTCCAGAGGGATGTAACACGTGCTGTCACATAGAGTACATGAAGAAAAATAAACAGCTCAGAAATAGTATCTGCAGATGGCCTGTTCTTCACATATTTATTATTTATTTATTTTTACACAGTTTAATTAAATCATCCAGACGTGTTTCATCCTTCAGTTTCACTTATGGGCTTAAAAGTGTTCGAGCACATCGCCACGTCCGTGAAGGTGGAGCAGGAAAGGCCGAACCGAAGCACTGAACATTCCACAGGCCAAAAATAAAACACACACAGACACACGCGCGCACACACACAGACACGCAAACAAAGCGGACATCCTTGTCCTCAAGCGGAAGGGGATGACACACACACGCACGCGCGCACGCGCGCATGCGCGCACACACACACACACACACACACACACACACACACACACACACACACACACACACACACACACACACACACACACACACACACACACACACACACACACACACACACACACACACACACACACACACACACACACACACACACACGCTGCTTTAAGTGATTCCCTTCTATTGACCTTTTGTTCCATCTTATAAACAGAAATGTAATCACTGAAGTCTGAACTCAGGGAAAAATGAAACTTCACTGATCCCTGCAGCGTCATTATGAGACGCAGCTGGAACGCTGCAGCAATAAAACAGGATATGGACTAAAAAAAAAACAAAAGAATTACAAATGTGTGTATGTTCTTTGTGTCGGTTGAGTTTTCAACCTCAACGAAAACCTCGGCTTGTATCAAATCTCATCAAAGAAGTACTGAACTGACATGAACAGACAAATTCACCTTTTAAAGAGTCGTTTCCCCTAAAAACATTAACTGAGGTGAATCTGAATTTTTCTGCCAGTCACAGTCTTGTTCTTTATATTTCCTTTTTGAACTCCTGGTGAAAGTAGTTACACGAGTCTTCAGAAGCTGAGCTAATCTAACAAAGTGCTGCATAGAGCTGCAACTAACGACTATTTTAAGAAGATTAATCTATCAATTATTAAAATGATTAATCACTTAGTTGTTTGCTTCATAAAATGTTGTAAAGTGTCGATTACAGTTTTCCAAAGCTTGAAGGTTTTTTTGTCCAGACTGTCAACAACTGTAAAAAAATGACTCCTATCGATGTATAAATTATCAAAATAGTTGTAATTAATGTAATACTCCTACTCCAAATAATATTTGACAAGATTAAAAAGTCAACAACTTTTTAAAATACAGTTCTAAGAAGCATTCATCAGCTCTCTCTAAATGTACATTGTGTTCATGTTGGTTTAATTTTTCTTGTCAAAAATGAAATGTCAAATAATGTAAAAAAAGAAAGAATGATAAATTTTAAATATATAATCCACCTAGAATATAGAACTAGTTGATAGCATGTGTGAGAGTTAAACTCTGGTATCTGGTACCAGGTTTTTAAGGTTACACCAAACAACAGTTTTGTCACAGAACCCTTAAAACTTTAAACAGAAGCATCATTATGTGGGTTTTTATATTCCACATATCTGGAACAAACTGCAGCAGCTGCAAAATATTTAAGCATGAAATACTCACATACTCTCATTTTATTTCATTATTATTAGTTTTATTTCCTCCAAATCCACAGAGTTCAATAAAAAAAACTGGAAAGGAGCTTCCAGTGGAAAATCCTGCAGCTGATCTGGTTCAACATCAACACTTTCTTCTTTTAAAAAAAGCTGAAGATGTATTTGATTAATTTAGTTTTTAATTAGTTGTGCATGCTCATGTTTTCATGTCTGTTATGATATATTCTGTTCTGTCATTCTTTATAAAATCACTATTGTATGAATTTCTTATCTTATAAACACAAATGCTTGAACATAAAGGCAACTCGTACTTTTTTTAACCCGTTTAACTCACCTCATCGATCTCTCTGATCCACCTGTCGATGCCGTCAAACGACCACCTGTTAGTGATGTCATAAACCAGCAGGATCCCCTGAACACACACAAAAATACAGAAAATGAAGACTCGGAGCATTAAAACAGGCCGATTTATAGCATTATCCAGTTCATTCTATTGAATACACTCACCTGAGCCCCGCGGGAATAAGAGCGGAAGATGGTGCAGAACCTGCCCTGTCCTGAAGTGTCCCTGAGGAGGAGGAGGAGGAGATGAAGAAGGGAACAAGAAGAAGAGGAAGGGAGGAAAAAGAAAGAAAGAAGGAAGAAGGAATGATGTTGATGCCTTTGTAAACTCTGATCTACTGTAAACAGCTGTTTAAAATTAGACTTAAAACATACAAAATGAAGCAGCAACTTCTACAACCTTCTTAGATTTATTTAGAAAGACTTTGGTGCAGTTTCTTAACCTATTTTAATATTTAAGTACTTTTTTGTAATAGTACTATTTTTTTTATAAATTAAAACGTTCTTTTTTATGTGAGTTTCATGGATTCAGGCACATTTGAATCATGTTGGTGGTGTCATCTGAAGATTTTAATTCATTTGATCAGCAAGAATTAATACTAGGGCTGCAACTAATGATTATTCTGAGAGTTTATTAATCAATAAATTATTGAAATGATTAATCAATTAGTTGTTTGGTTCATAAAATGGTGTAAAATGTCAATCACTGTTTTCCAAAGCTGAACATTCAACCTAAAATGTCTTTTTTTTGTCCAGACCAACAGTTCACAACCCAAAGATCATCAGTTTATTATTATAGAGACTGAAGAATTCAGGACATAATCAGAGAAGAGAAGCTGGAACCAGAGAATTTGGACATTTTCTTTTTTAAAATGACTCAAATCCATGACTTGATTAATAACAGTTGGAGAATAATGTAATAGTTGTCAATCAATTAATCATTGCAGCTCTAATCAATACATTTAGTGACATGTTTTTTTGAGGAAACAAAGAGTCTGAAATATGATGAATGAAAATCTCTATTTATAAAAACCTATTTTTTCACTGATTTAGTGCAAAATCCTTAGGGTTCAGAGCATTCTGCTGATTTTTATAAATTTCTTATATCGTGCCGAAGTCTTTTTGTTATTTTACGTCCACCACAACTCACAAGAGAAACAAATTTGATGTTTAAAACACTGTAAATATGTCAAATCTCCTCTTGATATAATAACTCAGGCTGCTAAAGCCTCAGGATCCTTTAAAGCACAATATAATCTTCCCAATACAATAAAATAAAAATACAATTTTGAGGCAAATTGTGTAATAAGAGTTAAAAAGTTGTTATTGTCAGCAGATCTCATGCAAAGACTCGACACTGCTTCCTACTGAAGGCAGAAAACCTTTTAGAAACTTAAAAGCTGTGGATATTTTTACCAAACGTCACCCAAACAAAAGCAAACATCTGCTGTGTTATTTTTAGCTGCTGACTTGGTGCTTTAGTGAGTATTTCTGGAAGCAGGACACTGTGAGAGTGATTGGGACGAAATAATTGATGTTTTTAATAGTTTTGTTTTCAGACAAGAACAGAAGAAAGAAGCTACATCAGATATGTCACATGATGTTTGTCAAAAGAAAATAATCATAATAATCATCCTTTAAATTCTCCAATCGAGGGATTTTAAAGATACACATTAATTCACATTTATTACTTTTACTTATTATTTAATGGTAAGTTGTATTGGAAGGTTATTTCACTCATTTTATGATGATTAGGATTTAAATTTGTCTGTTTTGCTTCTTCTAGTTTTCATCATTGTGATGTTAATGTTAGTAAAAGTTGTTCTAAGGTTGCTGCTGTTTTGTGGAAGCTGATGAGTATCTAAATAGAGAATAAAGAACTTTAACTTAAAAATAGTATTTAAAGTTAACCAGACATTTAAAAAACAGTCCGGTATACAGTAAAATAAAGATTAAGTCAAGTCATAGTCATTAGGTTATAATGTTGAAATGATAAGACAAAGAAAAGCTGACAAATTAGTCCTAAAATTCATACTAAAACAATATAATATAGATATAAAAAAAACATTTTAAAAGATTAAATTAAAATATACACACAAGATAAGTTTGGCTATTTGTTGACCTAACAAGAATCTAGGAAATCACCAGATTGATCCTTTAACTTTTTTCTGTTTTCCACCTCAGACAGAAACGGAGATCAATACAGACATGTGGAACTGAAACGGAGGAAAAGATATTGAGGCGGTAAAATGTTTACACGGTAGAATAACAGCGAGGAGGTGATGAAAAGCAGCAGAAACAAAGAGGATCTTAGCATTTAGCTTGTGTCTCAGCGTGGAGACGAGGCGTCGCCTCCCCCCCAGAAGACAAATTCTTTGGCCCATTTCCACCTAACGAGCCTCGCCTCGTCTCCACCGACACTTACACACATCTGCTGCGTCTCCACTGATGCAGGATGATTTGTGAGCTGCGTAACTCTGCAGGCGTTAAAGGAAACTGGCAGCACGGCGATAGAAAGCCTGCAGCTGGTTTCATACCAGTCCTAAGAGCTGTCCAACCAATTAGATTAATGGGAAACATTATGGAAATGTCCCCCTTTTCTCCCTGAAGCAGCTTCACGGTTGGAAAAATCTTATTTCACACTGTCTGACGGTATCAGATATATTCATGTTCTTTATCAAAGCTTCATGATGTTAAATATTCAAACCCACATTTGTTTATGGCTGCACCGTAGTCTACAACAGTAGGTATTTGTAAACCTTTCTATACAAATTTGCCCCCTTAAAAAAAGGGGGGGGGAAAAAGAAAAATCACATATTTGTATCTTTGATAACTTTAAAATACAATTTTATGTTTGAAAAATGATTGACAAATTTAGCAACAAAAAAAATATTTTACAATATTAAAAGTTAATCTTAAACAAGATTCTGCCCAAATGAATATTGAAACAGGTTTTACCCACTTTAATAATAGAGATGATATAATTATTGGATTAGGTGCCAACTATTACTATTACTACTACTATAACTATTATTATTAATTGGCAAAGATTTTGATAATGGATTAATCGATTTGAGTCATATTTAAGAACAAAAATTCAACTTAATGGTTTTGGTTTGTCATGTAATTTTAAAGGTACAGTGTATAATTTGAGGCTACATCTAGTGTGATGTTGTAGACTGCAGCCAACTGAGTATTCAAGTTTTCTGCCACAAATATTTGACCACTTTTTATAAAAATAACAACACAAAATTATAATGGTTTTTAGGCTAGAGAAAAAAAATAAAAATAATTAAGACCCAACTTTTTATAATCAAGAAAACATGTTGACATAGCAACAGTAGCTTCTACGATTAGTTGTCAACTATGACATTAATCGCCAACTATTTCAGTAATCAATTCATAGAACTTTTTCACCATATTCCAATTATTTAAGATGCACTGTTAAATTTGTAATATAAAAAAATGTAGGTGAGAACATGTTGTTTTGTGATTTGGGGGATAAACCCTCTAAGGTCAAGAATGATGAGAGGATTTGAGAGTAAGCAGCAGAAAAACAGATGATGAAGATGAAGATTCTTACCACAGCTCCAGCTTCACTCTCCTCCCATCCAGCAGAATAGTTGTGGTTTTGTAGTCGATACCTGGACAGACCAAGAGAAGCAGCCGTTCAATCACAATCCTGCAGCAAAAACTCAACATGACTCCTCAGTTATTTCCTGATCTATGGATGGGACTTGTTTATCTTAATTAATTCATTAATTTGATGTCACAATCAAGACCATGAAGAATGTTTTACTTGAGTTCATGTTCTGAAAATGTGCCAACATGTATAAAATCATTTGAAGAGTAGTGGACGTAGTGTCGAAGTGTAAAATGTGATGATTTTACATTTATTTTAGGAATAAATTGTGACCAGACAGTGTAGAAGTCACTGTGTTCTGCTCAGTGAGGAAATGCATTTTCAGCATTAACTGAAAACCTTAAAAATAAAAAAGAAAGCTTTCAGAAATGAATTTCTGGTTGAAAGGGTCAAATAATGTTTGGCAAGATGATAAAGTCAAAAACTTTTAAAATACAGTTTTAAGAATCATTCATCAGGTCTATAAATGTACATTGTTGTTCATGTTGGTTTCATGTTATTTAAAAGTCCATTTGTATCATTTTTTAACAAAAAAAAAGATAAATTTTAATATATAATCCATATAAAACTTGTTGATACCATGTGTTCTCATGAAATTAAATCAAAATCAGTTATTAAACATTGAAGCATCAGAAAGAAACAACGCTGATCAGGTTCTGCTGCTTCATTACATAACCCATCATATTATTATATAGATAAAATAGAAATATATAAAAGAATATATTCTGAAAAATAGCAAACAGCTAAATGACAAAAGCAAGAACAAAACAGTAACAAAAGAGAAAATATATTTATATCTGTATCTTTATGAGCACTTTTCTTAATCATTTTACTTAAAGCTCTTCATATATTTGTCCATAAATAATTGTTTTTTTTACTTTTTATATTATTGATCATTTACATTGTTAGATCAAGGCCTTTCCAAAGGGAAACGCCACAAACTGAGATGGATGCTTTTCTGAAGTGAATGACGAAAAAATATTGAACTTTTTCGCCATATTCTAATTAATTAAGATGCACCTGTTATATTTGTATTTAAAATGTATGTGAGAAAACGTCGTGATCTGGGGGAATAAACCCTCTAAGGTCTAGAGGTTCTTACTCATCATCAGGGGGTCAAATATATATCATTGATTCTATTTCAAACATTTGTTCCTTGTAATTTTGAGGCTTAGCTTTTCATGATATTGTAAATATTTGAGATGCACCTGTAGTCATTAGTTGCTGTTGTAAAGTGAATTCATCCAAGTCTTGCCTGGTAATAAACGTTTTCAACTTCTGACTTTTAACAACACGTTTATTGTCCAACCGTCAGGACGGCGGTGCCTCAGGCAGAAAACCGATCTCTGATGAGGCTCTGACAAACCTGCCTGACCGCTACACCTGTTCCACGTCTAGACACGTTCACCTGGCTCCGCTCAGCCTCCACCGAGGCTGATTCACCTGAGGACAACAGGTGAACGGCTGGATAATCATCAGCTTTACACCTGTGATTACATGTTTATCTCTGTAGTCAATAGTTTCTCATGAGTCTGAAGGAGCTGTTACGAAATTCAGTGCAACCTGACATTTCAATGATATTTTCACCAAGAGACACAATCAACTGAAGAAAACGCTTTGGTTTTGTCTAAAAAGTAATGATTTAATTCACCTTCTGATTATTATGAATCAAAGGCTTTATTACCTGTTCCTTTAAACTGAAAATTACTCAGCAACTACTTTAGTCAACAATTCATTTTCAGATTTGACCCTCAATGCATTTGGGTAAATAAAGGCCAGGGCCTGTATTAGAGAATTTACTGTAGTTACCAACTATTACATTAATTACCAACTATTCTGATAATAGATTAATTGGAAATAATCAGATTTGAGAAGTCAGAATTCTGAGATTAAAGTCAGAGTAACTTAAATATTTAAAATATTTAATCGGTGGCCCTCATACCCATGAAGATGCTTTATGATAGAGCTGCAATGATTAGTCAATATATTGATTAGTTGCCATCTAATACATTAATCAACAACTATTTTGATATTCAATTAATCAATTTGAGTCACTTTTAAGGTTTCTGGTTAACTTTTCTGGTTTCTTTAGTCTTCTATAATAGTAAACTGATGATTTTTGTGTTGTAGACTATTGGTCTGGACAAAAAAAAGACATTTTAGGTGGAATTTCAGATTTGGGAATTGGGATTCTGCATTTTACACCATTTCATTAACCAACCAACTAATTAATCAACAATTTTGAGTTGCAGCTCTCCTGTCGACTGTAAACATGAAGGAAAACCAGAGAACAGCAGCGTCTCTGTTCTCACACTCCACTCGTCCACATGACTGTATCGCTGCTGACAGGTAGCAGCTGCTGGCTAACAACGTTAGCCAATATCTTCCAATTTTCCGGGCAACATAAAGCTGCTGCTGAGCTAAAGTGCTGAGCTCAGACTCGTCTAATTTAATTGGTGCGAGTGCAGAGCTTCCTTTCCTCCTCCCGCTGCCACGGCTCACTTAGATATCCTAGATAATCAATAGCTGCTCTGATGTCTTAACTGGAAACCGCTGCTTCTATTCTGGGAGTCGGCCGACTTTTGTTTTGTTCTCCACTGGATAAGTGGAGCTCATTACGTTGGGCTTTTGTTGAAACTGTCGGAGCGCTGTAGATTTAACTCCAACATCTGACAGGCTCCGGCCCAGCAGGAATACATGTGGATAAAATCCCCTCACACGGAACAAATGGTTTTATATCGTGATGTCAGAATATCTTCAATAAATACTTTATCACACTGCTGAAACACTAATATTAAAGTAATATAACCGTACAGCAGTACTGCTGATTGATTTGTAATTATGCTACAAAGAGTCGCCCCCTCTGCTGTTTTATATTATCAGATTACCAAACATTAAAGGCTCATTCTGTAACTTTAACCCATTAAAGTATCTAAAGATGACTCTGTGTTAAGTGTTGTGTACTTTTATTATTCCAAATGTTCCCATCAATTTCAAACCTATCAAACCTATATTTTAATGTAAATAACAATGGTATATAGATCCGCAGCAAAGGACTATTTTAATTGTCTCTTAATATAGAAATTGAGGCGATTCATTTATTAGTTGTTTGGTTCATGAAATGGCGTAAAATATCTCGATCTCTTGAAATATTTTCCCAATTAATCCATAAAATGTTGGAAAATGTTGAAAAATGTTTCCCATTTTTTTGTCCAAAAGAAAATATTCAGTTAAAGGTCACAGAGGAAAAGGGCCGCAACTAGCGACTATTTGTTGAAACGATTAATTGATTTGTTGAAGGGTGTAAAATCTCAATCAGTTTCACAAAATAATATCTGGCAACTAATCAAATAATTGACCAATTGTTGCAGCTCTAGTATAAAGTGAGTGAAACCTGTTTCAATATTCATCCGGGCAAGTGACTATAGTTTTAAGGAACATTTTTATGATGCAGGAAGAATTTTCGTCATCAGACATCTGGATCTGAAGTTATCAGAGCAACAAGCTGAGCTAATAGCAGCATCAGCGGAGGGAGCAGCAGGGTTTTAATCACTGTCTCTGTTGGTTTTGGAGCAGACAAAACCTGGGAGGATGATTCCCGTTAAAAACATCCTTGAACGTCTGGATCTTAAGTTATCAGAAAAACAAGTTGAGCTAATGTGAACAGCAGGTTGGGCTCCAGAACCCACCCGGACGTCCTGTGAACGCCGAACAACCTCGGAGAATCACTCATTTCTTAGGTGAACCGGATTTAAGCAGCAATTCACTGGAATTAATCTGTTTTCGGAGTGAGAACCATGTCTCAGGAGAAGTCAGGTCCTGGTAAAAACAATGAACATTTTTAAAGAATCCCATAGAGCTGCAAAGATTTGTTGATTAGTCAATTATTTACCAACTATTACATTATTCATTCATATAGGGTGATATCAGGTAAATTATTCCACTTTTTGGTAAATTGCTTTGGGACAATAACACAATACAATATGCCTTTTCCATGTATATTTATTATTAATAATGGCTGTTTCTGATCATTTTGTTATAGAATTATGTGATAAAATAAAATTATTTAGGTCCTATCCCAATCTTGAAATATCCCTTGCATGAATGGTTTCAGGTAAAATGAGTTTAGTTAGATTTATCATGCCAGGCTACTTACCTTGCACCTTTCTGGTTCAGTCTAGATTTGAAGTATTGTCTCAACACCACAGAAACCATAAACTAATCAAATCACCATATAAACCATAAACTAATCAAATCACCATAGAAACCATAAACTAATCAAATCACCATATAAACCATAAACCAATCAAATCACCATAGAAACCATAAACTAATCAAATCACCATAGACACCATAAGCTAATCAAATCACCATAGACACCATAAGCTAATCAAATCACCTGTTTCTTGTCATGCACCGTTATGTCAACAGTTTTTTTTAGTCATTGGCTCTAATTTCCAGAGGGGAAAACCTTAAATGGCCCATTTTACCTGATATCACCCTACTGTTATATATGGGTCAGTGATAAAACAATGTACATTTTGAGAGACCTCATGAATGCTTCTTAAAAATGCATTTTAAAAAGCTTTTGATTGTCTTATCTTGCCAAACATTACTTGTTACTGACCCATATACTGTTAAATAAATAAATCCATTGATTATCAAAATACTTGGAGATTAATGGACCAGTCGTTACGGCTATAAAAGACATCAGTGTGGACTGATGAATTCTAACCTTCTTACTGCAGAAGCTGAGACAGAAAAAGTGCAGAAAACGTAATTTCATGGTTACAGTCTGTCTGTGTACATTTCAAGAGGATCAGACCAGGTTCATCTCTTCATTTACGTACGTACTGGACGTGTAACCCCCCTGCTCTCCATAGGGGGGTGATGTGGGAGCTGGCCTGCATCCAGAGATAACTGCTGTCTCTTTATGTACCAGTGCTACAGTTAAACAAAGGGCTGCCTGGCTGGGTGAGACCCCTGGGGAATATCGCTTTGTTGCCGTGTGTGAATGAAAACAGATTCGAGAGTCTCTCGCTCGTCAGGCAGCTGCACAGAAAAGTGTCTTTTCAACCTTCTTTTGCATTTTAATCAGCTTCAGTTGAGCTTCAAGGCGACCCTTATCTGATGGAGACGGAGGAACCTTATCGCAGGAATTAATTCTGAAATTATTTACAGACAGAAAGCTCCTCCTCTCATATCATAATATATAAGAACACTGTACTCAACACTGGATAATACCTGATTCAGAGGTTTGAGATGAAGCAAGTGGTCCAGGTTGTGAGTAATCAATTAGTTATTTGGTCTATAAAATGCCACAAAATGGTGAAAAATAGTGAACAAATGTTTTGTTTTCAGTTTCAGTTTGTATTCAGTTTACTGTCATAGAGAAATAAAGAAACCAGAAAATATTCACATTTAAGAAGCTAGTTAATTTAATAGTTGGCAACTAACTGAGTAATCGTTGCAGCTCAGTCAGATATTTGATTCGTTGACTTACTTATAGATGCGGATATTTCATCTAGGGCTGCAACTAATGACTGTTTAATAGTGGATTAATGTATTGCTTATTAATACAATTAAACAATTAGTTGTATGGTTCATAAAACAGTTTAAAATGTTGATCAACAAATTCAGATCATTACTGATCATCAGTTGATGGTGTCATATGAACATTTTAATTGATTTGATCAACAATAATCAATACTAGGGCTGCAACTAATGATTATTCTGAGACAATTAGTTGTTTGGTTCATAAAATGGTGTAGAATGTTGATCAGTGTTTCTTAAAGCTGAAGATTCAACCTAAAATCTCTTTTTTTGTCCAAACCAACAGTCCACAACCCAACGTTCATCAGTTTACTATCATAGAAGAATAAAGAAACCAGGAAATAATCAGAGAAGAGAAGCTGGAACCAGAGAATTACTTTACTTAAAGAATGAATTGATAATACAAATAGTTAAATAGTTGGTAACTAACCAACCACCATTTTTTGAATTAGTTATAGATGTGGTTATTTCATCTCCAGTTGTGCGTTGATGATTCTTTTTCCTAATTACTACATTATTTGCTTTGACCATACTTTGCAAGTATCCTCAGTATCATTTAGTTTTGTTTCTGGACTCATTGTTTTATGCATATGATGTCAGAAGAGTGTAAAAAGCATCCAACACAATTTCGCCTGAAACGACGGGATAGTGGGTTTACGATCGTATAAAAAGATGCCATCAGACAAGGTGCAGTAACAACAGCGGTGCGAGTTTATGGCCGGTAATAAAACCCTGGTCTCGCTCTGTGCCCGACTGCAGGAAATCAGTTCAGGGCTGCCGGATGGTGAGATGAATTTGTGGTGAATCACAGCTCTCAATGGACAAACAACTTTTTGCAGAGTCACATTGTCTGCATTGATGTTTGAAAAAGCAGCAAAGTCACTCAAGTTCTGTTTCCATTCACCTTCAGTTGATCTGGTTTGTGTTTGTCACGTTTTAATGGTACAGTGTGTAATTTTAAAAAATAACTAAAAAATAATACTTGCAAATATTTGACCAGTTTTTATTCAAAATAACATACGGTTTATCGTCTCCACATGCTAAGATGTTAGCTGGTTTAGTGACTACTTTATTCCTCGCGCTAACACAGGATACTGTGGCTGTAGCAAACACCAAAACAAATTTAGTAAGAAAAGTTCACGAGTGCTGCATCTTTTCTTCCACTCTCTTTAAGATGCATTCACAGACCCTCAGGAAATCCCAGCACTATCACCTAACAGAACAAAATTTATTTATAAAGAAACACACACATTTTAACAACTAATAAATGTAAGATCTTTGGGTTATGGACAAATAAAGTGATTTTTAAGAAAAAAGTCCAAATTCTCTGGTTCCAGCTTCTCTTCTCTGATTATTTCCTGGTTTCTTTAGTCTCTATAATAGTAAAGTGATGATCTTTGGGTTGTGGACTGTTGGTCTGGACAAAAAAAGACATTTTAGGTTAAATCTTCAGCTTTGAGAAGCACTGATCAGCATTTTACACCATTTTAGGAACCAAATAACTAATCAATTTATCATTTCAATAATTAATAGATGAATCAACTATCAGAATATTTGCAGCCCTAATAGCAAACATGCTGCCTGCTATTTATATCTTGACTGTTTTGTCTTGTCTTGCTTCAGTGTTACACTAGAGAAAAACAATGGAAATAAGCCTTCATGGTTATTTCATCCTCAGTGGATTTTACTGGATGTAATGAGGCAGTGCAGCATTATAGTTTTTTTAATCATCAAATCATCCTAAAACCACAAAGTGTGAAGGAGCCTTTAAACAAAGAATCAGAACATGTTTGGAAAACTTGGCTTGAAAAACGACTGAAGCGAATAATTGATTTTCAAAGAAGTTGGTGGCTGAGTGATTCTTTTTTGGTTCTTCTTGTTCCCCATCTGTCTCTATTCTATTACATATTCAATAAATCTCCCCAAAACTATTCTTTAAAAATCTTCTAGTGCACCATGAAGACAACCAGAGGGCCAGAAGCAACTTGGTTAATCCACAATAATCCATAACTGATTAGTTGCCAGCTATTAAAAGAACTTGAAAACTACTTTGATAATTATTTGGAGTCATTGTATGTGGAAAAAAATGTCAGATTTCTTTGATTCCAGTTTCTCAAATGTGAATATTTTCTGATTTCTTTAATCCTCTGCAATAGTCAATTGAACAATTAGTTGACAACTATTACATTAATCACCATCTATTTTGATAATCGATTAATTTGAGTCATTTTTAAGAGGAACAAATTCTCTGGTTCCAGCTTCTCTTCTCTGATTATTTTCTGGTTTGTTTAGTCTCTATAATAGTAAACTGATGATCTTTGGGTTGTAGTTGTTCTGTTGGACTACACACAAAAAAGACGTTGTAGGATAAATCTTCAGTTTTGGGAAAGAGTGATCAACATTTTACAGCATTTTATGAACCAAACAACTAATCAATCAATAGATAGATTGATGAAACAGCTGTTAATTGCAGCCCTACTTTCTATTCCACTACATTTGTCTGACAGCTTTAGTCAGATGCAGATTTAATATTTTACACAACTACCTTATACTTAATGTTCCATTACCTATATGCTGTTAAATTGTCTCTTTAGTTACTTATCAGATCTGGTCTGAACAAAAAAACACATTTTAAGATGAATCTTCAGTTTTTGGAAACCGTGATCAACATTTTTACACCATTTAACTAATAATCCCGAGATTAATCGATTATGAAAATAGTCGTGACAGTAAACTAAATATTTTCTTGAGAGATTAATCAAGAGATAAATCAAGAGATTAACTGATAATCAGAAATAATCATTAGTCAGCCCTATGCAACACAAGCATGTTTTACTGGAACATCATATGACACATCAGTCATCGGCAGTCACCAGATTTCACTGAATCACATGAACACTGAAGAGAAAAGTGTCAGATTGGTCCCAATCAGCCTGAGGGCAGCTTCATCCAATCAGAGTCTGCTCCTCTGTCCTGATTCTCTCCTCTTTAAAATATTTAGGCTCCCTGTGCTAATGTCTCTCTGCCAGAGGGATGGAAATCAATGGCAGAGCAGCACAAACATCCCGGCTGAAGCCTGTTCAGCTGCGTTCCTCCATATTTAACGAAGCCATCTCAACGCTTTTGATGTCTTTCACATCAATTAGGACAGTTTCCTCTTGTAGAGACGCTGCCCTTTCGTCTTTAATATAACCCAGAATGTACAAGGCTGATACTGATATTAAAG
The DNA here is from genome assembly GCA_030544235.1 of Lepturacanthus savala. NCBI lineage: Eukaryota > Metazoa > Chordata > Actinopteri > Scombriformes > Trichiuridae > Lepturacanthus > Lepturacanthus savala. The sequence goes on from CM060482.1 coordinate 21,101,412, forward strand.
ATCGTATGTTGAAGTCTGGTACTTGCACCTACATTTTAGCAAATATCTGACCTGTTCCATAAAATATTGTAGAGTGTGGAGGATGTTCAGTCTCTGGGAGAAAAGAGAGAAACACTTCAACTAGAATGCAGAGACTCTTCTCTCCTCTGGTATTAGTCATCTATATTTCTCTGAAATCTCTTTTACACTAGAGCTGCAACAATTCATTGATTAGTTGCCAACGATTTTCAGCTACTATATTTAAATTAATCAGCAACTAATTTGATAATCAATTAATCGTTGTGAGTCGTTTTTTAGGAAGAAAATATCCACATTCTCTGGTTCCAGCTTCTCTTCTCAGATTTTTTCTGGTTTCTTTAGTCTCTATAATATTAAACTGATGATGGTTTAAAAAGATCAGGACTACATCAGCTCACGTTTCTGTTGCCACTGAAATCAATTTCTCAGAAAAAAGAATATAGACGGACCAATCAGAGACTGTATTGTAGTCTTATGCAAAACAGTCATAGCTGCTCCTGCAGCAACAACAAGTACGTACGTAAAACTAATAAAAAATTAGTAAAAACTGACATAAACAAAAAAACAACAACAAACACCAATAAACAAGAACTGGATTATAGACTTCTCACTGCTTCTAGGAAGAAAAGATGTTTCTGACTGGATTAGGCAGAAGTTTGGTTGGTGTAGAGCAAACAGAAACACAAGGTCACATGATCAGGACGGTTTTAACCAACCAGGACGGTTTTAACCAAGACAGATTTAACCAGGACGGTTTTAACCAGGACGGTTGTAACCAGGACGGGTTTAACCAGGACGGTTTTAACCAGGCCAGCAGCATCGCCCTTTGGCGGAATTCATTAGATAAGCACTGATGAAAAGGTTTTATTCTGCTGACTGATGTATTTTTCATGAACAGCCGCTGTGTTTCTGAGGAGAGGAGGCGATGGAAATCTATGTCTGGAATCAAAATGGATCCTCGGGGGGAATCAGCATCTCCAAGCCAACATCTGCACGTGCATGTTTTACCTTTATTAAGGAGTAAGAAACCTCAGCGGCTGATATTCTGAGAGCTGACTCATTAGGCTGCATGTGATGTACTATTTTATTTTTTTTTTTTTACCGCTGCATACCTCATTATGATTCCTGTAATCCTAGAATTCATTCAGTGCATCTGAAAACATGGCAGGATTAACCCTATAATATCCGTAATATTTGCGTTTTGCAGGTTTTTATTAATCATTTACATAATTCATGAATATTTTTGCAGCATTTTAGTTCCAGAACTTGTGATTATCCTGCCGTGCACATGCAGCTGCTTCCAGTAAACTATTAAAATCAACTTCCAGATAATTGAAAGTTGTCTGAGTCAAGGTTAATCGATTCAGAGCAGAGAGGATCTCACTGCATTATCACGCTACAGCAAACAGGATGTTTACTGAGATGTTTTATTGGTATTTTAATATTCTCCCTTTTTTGGGGGGATTTTTAGTGTTTTATTGAGATATGGGCTTTTGAACTGCTATTTAGATCAGAAAGTCCAAAAAAAATTAAAATACAGTTTTAGGAATCATTCATCAGGTCTCAAAATGTACATTGTGTGTTCATGTTGGTTTCTTGTTATTTAAAAATCCATTTGTATCATCTTTTTTTTTTTCTTTTTTTTTTACAAAAATCACGATTTTGTATGATTTTTTGACATGAAATGTCATAGTGAAACCGAAAAAGAACTTTAAATATAAAATAAGAACTTTTAAATATTTAATCCATCTAGAACAAAAGGGTTGATAGCATGTGGTTTTATTTTTTTAAAAGCTTTTTAAGAGAGTTAAACCATCTGGTTCCAGGTTTTTAGGGTTACACAACATGGCAGGATTTTCACAGACCCATTTATATTAAATTGTCTCTTTACTTTTCAGATCAGTATTTTATTAAAAGTAAAACACATGCTCAGTTTATAAAATAAACATTAAAGTCGAAATAGCTGCACTCCTAATGACTTTAAATGTCTTGTTTCTGCTGCAACTATCACCAATTTCAATTAGCAACAAATCTGTTGGTAGATTTTGATATAAGTTTATTTTAGCATAGATATTTTAATGTTTTATAGACTCTCAGAGTAGTCGTTACCTATGAGTGTTTGCTAGAGCAGCTTCAGACCAGCAGCGTACTGCAGCAGCAGCCAGTGTTGAGAGGGAGGCTGCAGCTCTGTAGCAGCAGAGAGAACCAGGAGCTCTGATCTCCCACGCCCAGCGAAGGGCTCGGCAGGACTCCACAGCCTGCTGGATGGAACTAAACCCTCCCAACAGATCACATACATGCACACAACTACAACTAAACATACTGTTATCATTGGGTTACCCAAGCTGACCACCTCCCTTTTTTCTTTTGTTGAAGCTGTTTAGTAAATGAAGTAGAAACCACCATGTTGACTAATAAAACAGTTGGACTAAAGCCTATTGTCTTATATTTCAGCTATGAGGCCATGAAAACACCAGGTTTATTGTCTTCACACCTTTTCCCTTTTTGTTGAAAATACATGGATGAAAATCGACTGTAAATTTCTATGTCTAATGTCAAATGACAGATCATTTTTTACCAGTATTATATTATTGTTTTACTTTAAATACAGATTTATAGAGGATTTGACATTATGTGATTAAACTCAATTTATAAAACAGTACATTTATGTAATTTTAAGGCTGATTATTTATATAAAGTCAGTGTTGGTACATTTTAAAAGTAGAATTACCCTGATTTATCATTAACAAAACAACAAATACACACAATTTAATCTATACTTTAAAGCTATAAACTGTATTTTAACTATATAAAACTACCGTTATTAGGGCTGCAACTAATGTTGATTAACCTTTATTGAAATGATTAGAAACAATTAGTTGTTTGGTTCATAAAATGGTGTAGAATGTTGATCAGTGATCAACCAAAGCTGAAGATTCAACCTAAAATGTCTTTTTTTTGTCCAGACCAACAGTTCACAACCCAAGTTTACTGTTATAGAAGAAACCAGAAAATAATCAGAAAAGAGAAGCTAGAACCAGAGAATTTGGACATTTTCTTCTTTAAAATGACTCAACTCAATTACTCACTTATCAAAATAGTTGGAGATGAATGTGATAGTTGGGAATTTATAATTTAATCATTAATCAATTAATTAATTAATTAGTCAGTTAATCATTTAATCAACTAACCATTGCAGCTCTCCTGATGATTAAAGAAATCAGAAAATATTCACTTTTTTTCTACATACAATGACCCAAAATAATTAATTAACAAAACAGTACAGATTCACTTAATAGCTGGCAACTGATCAGTTATGGATTATTGTGGCTCAATCAAGTTGCTTCTGGCATATTTTTTAAGATTATTTTTAGGGAGATTTAGTGAATATTTAATAGAATGGAGACAGACGGGGAACAAGAGCAAAGATAGTTGACAACTACTCAATTACTGTGATTTTACACTATAATTATTTGCACCCAAACTGCCAGAATATTTATATTTTCACAGGTTACCTCAGCAACAACAACACATCCATCCATGACTGTCTTACTCATTTCCATGTGAATGATGTGTGTTATTAGTGTGTGTGAAGAGCTCATTGTGTTTTCTACACTGTCCAATGCAGCAGCTAGTATGTTCAGGACTTTTTTTTTCTTTTTGTGGTGAGCCAGCATGACACAACACGAGCAGCTCATCATGACAGGAGGACAAAAAGTGAACCAGCAGGTCCCTGATCAGCTGAGGCAGGGGTGACTCACCGCTGCTGTAGGCATATGGGGATTCAGCAGATCCATCCTGCAGGCTGTCCAGGATCTCCCCTTTACCCACGTCGCTGTCCCCCACCAGCAGGAACTTGAGCAGGTAGTCGTAGCTTTTCACCGGGCTGCCCTGGCTGCCCATCACGTCTCACATCTGAGCCCAGAGGGGATGGAGGCTGAAGATGTGTCACTGAAAACCAGCAAACCCCCCTCCCCCCCTCTATTTATCCAAAATAAACAGCTTTGTTATGGCATGAACTCGCTGAAGCACAATCCACAAGCTTGAAAGTCCTTGTTTGCTCGTCACAGGTCACCTCAAGACTAAAAAAAGAACAAACAGTCTCACATGAATGTCCTGCGTGAAGAAAAAGGTCGGTGCCAAAAATGTGGTTCTGAAAAGCAAACCATTCTTATTTAGCCAAAGATATGACAAAAAAGTTATTTTAACTCGATGTAAACAAATTCTCTTTAAAAAAAAGTCTGAGTAACCTTATTCTTCTTTGAGCCAAAGCAACACTACTGCTTCAGTGGAATCATTCAGAGATTAAAAGTGCAGCGGACGGGTCTGACTCTGCCACAAGTCTTATTGTAGGAGAGAAAATCATGCCCTTTTTCTTGAATGGTAATTAGAATATGTGGTCACAGTCACCATACGAAATCCATGAGCTGATAAACAAACTAGCAAACCAGGAGGTTGTAAATCTCTTCTGCTTCTCATCTAAAAGAAGCTGGCAAGGGAACAACAAGCTAGCCCTGCCACAGAGCTAGCCAGCTAGCTTAGCTATGATCACTGGCGCGATAAACTGTTTTAATTTCTTTAATACGACGACACCAGTAACGTTGTGTCCTGCTACGCACAACCACGCAGGACGTTGCTTTTACACTCTTTATAGCGTTAAACTGACTTCTTAATGGTTAAAAAACAAATTAGATGCTAATTTAGCTAACGCAGCCCACAGCTCAACTTGTCTGTGTAATTTCAGGCCCCCCCTTGTCTTCGTTTAGTCCGGGATTACAAAGATTCCCGTTACATCTACGTCCGGGGAAATGCGGACATCTGCGGCGGAATCAGAGCGCCGCGGGGTTTTTAAGTCCAGTCCAAATCTCTGTGGGTGTAATCTGTAATCTTAGTCCGTGCTGTTTCCATTTTTCTCCATTATATTCAATCATAATCCCAGCAGTGGCCGCTCTCCGACACTGAATGCGCCGCCGCTGACAGATCGACTCGCAACACTGCGCCGCTTCCTCTGTGTCCCCGCCCTCAAAGCGCTAAGCCCCGCCTTTTCTGCGTCTGATTGGTCGCTTTCTTCACAATGACGCATGATTGGACTATCATTGGATCAGGCAACTGTCCGTCAAAGTTTGCTGTCAACAACACGCAGATGGCCGAGGGGAATGTGGACAACAAAGATGATTCATTTCTCACTGAGGCCACAGAACAAAGCAAAACACCAACGATTAGTCGACCAAAAATAATATTTGGATAATCGATCTTTATCGTTTTGAGTCATAATCTATTGTAATTTTGTGAACAGCTATTTAATATACATAACATAGCACATATAAAGGATGTATAACTTTTATTGTTGCAAATAACAGTTAATTTCTAAATTATTCAATAATTCAGAAAGAAGTAAATATGATCCTTTAAAGAGATGAAGAGAATTTGGACATTTTTTCTTACAAAAACAAAATCACTCAAGATGATTATGAAAATATTTGGTGATTGATGTAATCATCAATTGATTAATCAACTAAACATTGCAGCTCTAATAATTTTACATTTCCTCCTTTCACATCTCAGATTTGTTTCTTTAGTCAAATTTCTAGGTTTTCCATTACAGTGACTTGAAATATTTTGGAAATAATTTTGAATATTTTCAGTAAAACAAGACATTTCAAGATGTTACACTGGGCATTTTTCTATTCTTTCTGGTGTTTTTAAGACCAAATAATTAATGGAGAATTATTGAATAATAGGTCGCTATTATAATTTTGTAAACAGCTATTTATTATATGTTAACATACCACACATTAAGGAAATTTTTATGGCTGCAACTAAGTTATTTTCATTATTATGATTTCATTATTATAACTAACGAAAGAAGAAAATATGGTCATTTAAGAAGCTGCAGATAATGTGGACACTTATTTCTTTAAAAAAAATCACTCAAGATGATTATCAAAATATTGATGATTGATTTAATCATTGTCAATTAGTGGATTAGTCAACTAATCATTGCAGCTCTAATCATTTAAAATCTCCCTGTTTCCCATCCCAGATTTGTTTAGAAACACTTCAGTGAATTTCTAAATCTAACTCTAATTATTTTGATAATAAAGTTGTTTTTAAGAAAAAAATATCAAATATGAATTTCTGGGTTTTCCGTTACAGTAAATTGAAATATTTTGGAGATTATTTAGCAAAACAAGACCTTTCAAGATGATACAGTGGTCATTTTCAGTTATTTCTGGTGTTTTATAAGATCAAATAATTAATGTAGAATTATTAATTACTATAATCTGTACTAATACATCGCTGGCACTTGAGTTAAAACTATGAATTGATAATTAAATATTCAATAAACATTTTCATTTCATTATTACTTACTGATTATTTTGAAGTAAAAAGATAAAACATTTTATTCATGTATTCATATTGCATTGGGTAAAGCTGCAACATTTAGTCAAATGATTAATCAATTGCCAGAAAATTAAACACCAACTATTTTAATAATCAAATAATTGACTTTTTATTTTATTTGTTACTTTTTTAAAGGAAAAACTTCTATGGTAAACTTAATATCTGATAGTTTTGGACTGTTGGAAAATTGCATTTTCAGACATTTTATAGATTCAGTTAATTGAAGAAGCTGGAAGATTAATGGATAATGACAATAATCACTAGTAATGAGAATAAGACTTTATTACAGTATGTGTTTCTTTTAAATGTGGGTGAATTTATCTAAAGTAAAACACAATTTCTTTTAAAGGTAAGTGCTTGAATTACATTCTGAATATTAAACAAATTAACACGACTAACGTTTAAATGAGGTGAAATAAAGTTGCATAAATCCTGATATATGACAGATAGGAATGGCCACTCATGAAATCAGTTTAGAAAATGTCAGAGTTAGTGTAATTTTCTCTATTTACTGTCACAAAACACATATGATTGACATTTCATGGGAGAAAAAATAACATGCAGTGACTTTGCATGAAAACAATAGCGCAAAGGAGCATGAATTACATAATGAAATGTGATTTACTACGGTGTGATTAGAGATGTGTGTCACGCTTTTGTTTTTGTAACATCATGACTCACGTCTCTTTAGCTCTGCCAGAACAAAGCTGAGGATGAACACCTCCACTCATAATGAATGAAGGGAACAGCGGCTGCTGGCAGAAACCGCTGAATGAGATCATTAACCATAAATCACAATGATGACTGAACATATTTAACAGCTTTAAAACAACAATATACGATTATCTCTACAGAATCAAGGGTGACTAGGATATAATCTTCCTTTTAGCCCTCTATTGCATGAAATAATACTTAGACATGCTAAAAATGTGTTGATTGTTTTTATTACTTAAAATGCCCCAAATAATTGCTATATTTAAGAAATATAAGAACAAACTGTAAACAGTCTCAGGATAGTTTCATTCTATGTAAGTCGATGGGACTCCATTAGATTGTATACACATTTTGCATATTGTTGCCTATGGCAACGAATCTAGTTTAGCATATTAGAAACTTATATCATTAAAAGTGAATTAAATTCAAGTTAAATTTTTTTATTTGATGAAAAGTTTCTGAATAAAAGACAACCTTCGGTCCTGAGACAATGGCTCACATGTCAAATGTCTATGAGCAAACAGGAAATCCTGGTCATAAATTGTATATCCTTCAAAATAAAAGCTCCCTTTTCATGCCTAACTGTAAAAACATATGCAACAATAAAAAAAAACAACATGCAAAAAAACAATATGCAATAGAGGGTTAATAATTAAAAAAAACATTTAATATTATATTATATAATAAATTGTATTTTATATTATAACTATATCGTTATGTATTATCCAAAGAGGTAGAAATGTAGTTTTTTTTTATTTCTAAACATTAAAACCACAGAAAAAACACAGAAACATAGCCTGTATACAGAAACTAAGCCTTAAAACCAGCTGTCGGGACTTCTGTGAAGTTATGATGTCACAACTACACAGTCACCCCCCCACTCACAGACATTTAAATCAGCCAATCAGAGGAAAGGCTCATTAATATTAATGAGAAAGGCACAAAAGACCAGTTCTTTCTAGAGCTGCAGAGCAAAACTGGAGAGAAGAAACGTGAAATTATGTTAAGATGATTTTCAGTTCTTAAAATCACAAATATATATTGTTTGTGATATCAACATGTCAAATAAAAGACACCAGTGAACTTTTAATTCCTGAATTCACGTATAGTTTTCCACAGGAGTTAAAGTGATTGTCAAATACATGTATAAATATTTATATTTGGTCACAACGACATTATAGACCATTATTAATCCTTCGATATTGCTTATAAATGCTAAATAGAGCGATTTAAAGTAAAAAGGAGAAGCCATATTAAACAAATTTTTTTTTCATTTTTTTGATGAGATTTGTCTACTATTAAAACTAATATCCCAAACAAGAAATGTACAAATGTGTTTTTTAACATTTAGTGGTGGTTTCAAAACACATTTTTGTTCTATTTATGTGAATGTGTGAAAACCATGAAGCCACTGCAGCATCACTTTGATTCCAGACAGATCCGTGTGGATGTGTTTGAATATTATGAATATAAATGAGCACATGATAGGATGATGTAGATAATCTGACGTGTGTGTTGCAGCATTGCTGAGGGGGATTTTTTGATTCAAAGCAGTTAAAATAAATCTGATTAATTCTGAATAAATTCAGTTTGGAATGAATGAATAATGGAGCAGCTGCAGGTTAAGTCTCCTGCTGACATTAAAGATTTGATTGAATTATACATCATTTACAAAGTCTTTTTATTAGTTTATAATCAGATAAACTAATAAATCAGACCGAAAAGAAAACACAGCTCTATATTAAATATGCATGAATTTTATTAAATGGCAATGGAACATTTAGAGCAGATCATTACAGGATTCAAATAAACAACAACAAAATTAACAAATAAATTAGATCTAAACTGTCGCTGAAGAGGCCAAACAATTTTCAGTTTGTGTACAGATTAAACAAAAGATTTATTCTGTTTAATCAGTGAACTCTGCTGGTAAACTTTGATCAGAGTTACGCTGTTTCCAACCAACTCCAGTCTCTATGCTAAGCTAAGTTAAATTCATCATCCTGCACTATTCTAACAGATAAACATAAGGAATGGTCTCGAACCTCTCACCCAAATCCACAAAAAAAAAAAAAAGGGAATTAGCTGATTTCCCAAAACATTTTAACACATTTATTAAGCATTCAAAGGGGGAAAAAAATATTAGAAATGACAAGATTAGGCACACACACAAAAAAAAAAAATGCTGACAAACAGATCTTTTAAAAGAGAAATCTAATGATTTTATATATATTTTTTTAATTTATCGTCAATAAATCTCATGTTTGGACCCAAATAATAAAGTCATGTACTAACAATGTGTGTATCAGAGCTGATAGATGTGCTTCCCTGTTGTCCAGAAACATTTAAGGCAAATCGAAGGAATGATTAATATTCAATAAAATATTTTATATTACGATTATTAACTCTTCAAATTGAGGGGAAAAGATGCAAAACTTTATTCAAATCTATTTATATTGCATTGGATAAAGCGGCAACAGTTAACAGTCAATTAATCGATTAATCAATTGACAGAAATGTAATCATCTACTGTTTCAATAATCAAATAACTGTTTTTATTTATTCTTTGATGGAAAAACAATCTGGTAAAAGATTAATGGATAATGACAATAATCACTAGTTGCAGTCCTGAGGATAAAACATGAATAAAAGCTGTAATATGAGTTTCTTTTAAATGTGGATGAGCTTATCTGACCCTTTTCCTATCAGGATGCAGGAATGTGACTTTTTACTGTGTAAATTTCTGAAAGATAAAAGTAGAGAAGTTGTGATATGAAGCTGTAAACGACCGTGTTCCTGCACATGCTCAGCAGCATCTTGTTTTACACAAAACTACTCTCCAGAGACTGAAAACATCATCTGACATCGTAACGAACGTGACCAAACTTTTGATGATGAAGGAATATGTCACCAGTGACTCACTGATGCATTTTAGTTTCTGGAACAATAAACAGAGGTTTACGGCTCAGAGGAAGAAGAAATATCAGCTCCTAAACACACACACACACAATACTTGTTGGTAAAATATACTACTAATATACTTCATTGTTGATTTGGATCCTAAGCATGAGATTAGTTGGTGACATCAAAAATATAGAAAATCAGCAGACTGGTCCCTTAAGGAGTGACTTTATATGGTGCTGCATGGATGTTAATCCTGATCTGTAATATATGGAGGAATTATGGCAACAAATGGTAAATACAATAATACAATACATCGACCAAACACATTTAAAAGAAATAAAAACAATCAGTTTGTCCAGTCAGTGTCATTTGATCTAGATAAACGCTAATGTTTTAATCAATAATATAAAATTTAAAACCATCTACAAGCTCAGTGCAGTTAAAGCATAAATACCTGATTCACTTAGAAGTGGAATTTTTTCTGTTAGTGCACTTAAGATTTAAAGGAACAGTTATATATGAAAATACTTCATCATCTACCATCTCTCAATACAAAAGGTTTAAAACAAGATCATGTAACTTTTGAGAGGAAAAACAACACATTTTCCCCTCTTATAAATAAAAAAGACAAATCAATAAGCAACAAAAATCATCTGAGGGATTTAGCTGCTAGTTGACCAGTAGCTTATGGTGGCTAATGGCATCAAATTTTAATATTTAAAATGTTTTTACAGAGTTTTACTTTATTGTTTCCATGGTAAAAAAAGAAAGATTTATGTTCAATATAGAGTCTAATATTTAAGAAGAGGCAACGAACAAAATCAAATTAAGCAGATTTTATGAATTTTTAACTTGTGCGAATGTTATGCTATTTTTTTATTATATTATATTAAGTGTCACCTGAAGAGTCAGTTAAAGTTACAGAATCTCACTTTAAGACTCAAACGTTCACGTGCTGAGATATTAAAATTATAAGTGTTTGATGGAACCAACAACGTGATTTAATTATTCTGAGTCTCAGCATTAATGGACACGTAAGTTTATTCTTGCATCTATATTTGTATGCATCAAAGGTTATATCAACAAATCCAATAAAAATACCATAAAAAATGTTCACAAATGTGGAGTTTCTTTGTTTAAAAAAGGCTCAGTCACTTCCTTAATCAGCATTTTAACATCATGTAAATGACACTAAGAAATTTTAGATGATTTCTGACCTTCTACTTGCTCTAAAGGAGAAATACGGATCAGGAGGAATAATCACATTCAGAGTTTCATATCTGACCACACTAAGTTCAGAGGTCAGGGGTCACACTACATCAACTCTAGGTTGTGTTTGCTGGTCAGAAAACTGCAGTGGAGTGTCAGTAATCCTTAAAAAATAATGTCAAAGCATAAAGTAATACTCAAATCTAATCTGCAGATCTGAAATTTATTTCACTAAATTCTCATTAAATAATTGTTCTGCTTCCATAGTGTTTTGGTGTCCAATTATTTTATTTAATTTCTGAACTCAACATTTATCATAAGTTAATTTTAAACCCAGAGAATAGTGTTGCCATATTTATTTATTTTTTTTAAATATTTTTTGGAAAAGTTTCACTAAATAAAAAATTGAGCTCATTATCTGGGGTAAGTAAACTTTATTTATTTATACATTTTTATTCAATTTTGATATTTGATGAAGTTTTTTTCTAATATGCCAAAATAGATTTGTTGCCATATGACAACAATATGCAAATATGGAAAATTCTGTTAATTTTTTACCATGTCTAGTTAGTACTTTATACAATAGAGAGTAAAGAGATCATATTTTTATTTTGCTAACTGATTGTGTACTGAAAGTCACTTTTTTATGAATACAGCTCTTACAAACACCACAGCAGGACGTTATTTGCTGTGTTTTAGGTTTGTATTTTCTTATATTTATCACTCTCCTCCTCCAGCGTGTGACTGACGTTCTTCCATCTAACATCAAAGCAGCGTCCGTCCAAAGGTCTTTCTACCGGTTTCACCCCTCTTTCCCTCCATCTGTCTGTTTCCATCTTATTATTTATTCAGCCTCTTCACTTTCCTCTGTTCCCTCATGGCTCCTGGTCTGTCTCACCCTTTCCTTCATGTTTCAGTCGGTCTTGGTGCTTTTGTGCCTCCACGGGTAAATTAGCTCGCCCACAAACAGCTTCTTGACCAGCGCTACCCACGAGTCTTTGGGGTAGCAGCTGTAGGTCGGTGTTCGGTACGTTTGAACCACGGCGTTTCCCTTTAAGGGATTCATCTGAGGAGGAAAACACACTCCGCTCCATTAAAAACAAGACACAAAAACACACAATTCACAACAAGTTAGGGATATAGTGAGAGACTCGGTGGATTCCATATATCTTTGAGGTAATAAATGTTAAAGTAATGATAGTGGTGTTTCTTCTCATTCAGTAATATCAATGTGAAATTTTCCTTTATTTAGTTAAAATTCAGACCAAATAGGAAAAGCACTCATGTAAATAACAATATCCCTAATTTAATGTGAGTAGTGTAGTTAAAACAATAATCTCAAGCATTTTCATTGATATAAATGTCTGTGAAGTTCCATCTATCACTGATAAACTCTTCATTTCAGATTATTACAAATAACCAAGTACATTTACAATTATCAAGTATTTTAACTTAACTTATATATTTCCATGTGATGCTACTTCATACTTTTTATTCCACTCCTATTTATGACAGCTTTAGTTACTTTTCAGTTGGAGAGTTTAATATTTCACATAAAATTATCTAGATTCTACATTTTACTTCAAATATAATACTCCAAATATTATGATGCAGTACTTTCACTATTAATCTATGCAAAGCATCACATTGATAAACTAAAACATTAAACTGCTGTCACATGTATTTAATGATTAAAATCAAGTAGTATAATATCATTTACTAAACAACAGTCTGCATAATAAGTACTTTTCATGTTTTAAGCACATGAGTGATAATAATTCTGTACTTTTGCTTAAGTAACATCTTAAATCAGGACTTTTCCTTGTTATTGAAGAGTTCTTTCTACTTTTACTGACTTCATTCACCATCATTCACTTCATTCACCAATGAAAACTTTCCCCAGAAAAATTCATTCATCTCATTTTCTATACCTGCTTATTCCTCATTAGGGTCACATGGTCTGCTGGAGCCAATCCCAGCGCGTTACAGCGAGAGGCAGGGATACACCCCAGATGGTCGCCAGCCAGTGGGGCACACACACCATTCACTCACACACTCACACCTACGGGCAATTTAGAGTCTCCAATTAACCTGAGCATGTTTTTGGACTGTGGGAGGAAGCTGGAGTACCTGGTGAAAACCCACGCAGACACGGGGAGAACATGCAATCTCCACACAGAAAGGTCCCAGACCCAGGACCAAGGAGGTCTTGAACCTGCGACCTTCTTGCTGTGAGGCAACAGCGCTAACCCCTGCTCCACCGTGTCGCTCCAGAAAATCAAAGACTTGGTTTTCACTATTTTTGAAAACTTTATAAACCAAATTATAGCTGTAACAATTAGTCAATGTATAAACATAATTGTTTTCAGTTTTTGCTATCCTTTGTGTTCGGACTGTTAGTCAACTGGTTCCTTTTGGTTCTGAGAATTTAGAAACTTATCTCTATGTTTTCCATGGAGAGAAGCTGTGAGTGAATGTTACCTCCATCAGCAGGTGAAGGGCTGTTCCTGGCTCCTCACACAGGACCCTGAACTTTACTCCTTCTGCATAATAACAACATCACAGAATCAGCTGTTGATCTACTGATGGTCAGACATCAGATACTAAATCAGCAGCTTTTTCCTTCTTGTTAAAGCAGATATAATCAACATTATTAACAGAAACATGGCTGCACATGACAGATAATGCTGCTCCATAACCGCTGGATCTGGAAATAAGAAACCAACTTAAAAGCTTGTGTTAGATTATGTTTCTGCAGCTCATGCACACATACAAAAAATCAGTTATCGCAGGTTTAAGATGCTGCAGGTATCTGACCTCCTGTCTGTCAATTCATATCTCCACCGCAACCTGACAGTTTTACCTCTTAAATAGAAACAACACATTTGGTCTAAAATCTAAAACAGAGAGAATCTGTGGTGGTTCAGATTTAAAGAAAAATAGAATCTGTTTTTCTCTAAACAAACTTAAAAAATATATCAACCCAATAAAATGAATGACTACCAAATTAGCATAGACCTATTAGAACGAATCAGTCAAGAATAAATAATAAAATTATAAACTGATTAAACATCACCATTGCCTCATATTATTATTATTTTTACAAGATGTTACACAATGTTTTTCTTGCTACTTTCGCTTTACAAATGTATATTTTGATTTACTGCTGTTAAATACTTGAGTTACCAAGTAAAACTTTACTAAAAAAATTCAATGAACTGAATCCAGACTAGTGTCAGCTCTAGCTCTGGTTAAGACGTCGGGTGACGTACCTGCCAGTCTGTAGGGGCGACAGATACGGAGGCCGATGGCGAACAGAGGGAAGGAGTTGATGAAATCCACGCTGAGATGGAGGACTCCCTGAAACAGGACCACCACCAGCCGCAGCTGCTCATGCACACACATAAACACACGCTTGGTCAGGAAACAGTTCCCACCAGTGAAAATAGGCACACTGCAATACAACGCGTGACCTCTAGGCGACACATATTCTGGAATATTGACCCTGTTGGTCCTATATACTTTTTTCACAGAAAAAACAACAACACAGGCATATCAGAAGGCTGTTTTCTATTGATTCCAATGCTCATTCCTGTGGGAACCGGGTCTCAGTCCCCACAGCACGAGTCATTCATCAGGCCCTGGATCCCACCAGGATAGAAAAACAAGTACACTCACAGATTAAATGAAGTAAAGATTGACACTGTGGAATCAGGTGAAGATGAAAATGTTTTTTTGAGAAACTTCTTGATTCTACTCGTCTTCTACTATGAAAATTGGTCATTACAGGAAGCTGCTGCTGTGAGTGACATGAATTTAAAGGCGTGTGACTCTCACCAGGGTGAAAACCAGGTAGTAGAGAGCTGTGGTCGGCAGCAGGAACAACAGGATGGTGAACAGCAGAGTTCCGATGAAGAGCTGGAGAACAGAAAACAGGGTCTCAGTGAATATTCTCATGACCGAGTAGGGTTGATGATGATGATGATGATGATGTGCGTGTGTTACCTGGTCCAGGTCGTAGGAGCAGGAGTCCACTCGCTGCCTCAGAACATTCCACTTCTTCCCCCTGAAGAGCCTCCAGAGAGCAGAGAGGCCATAGATCTTCAGACAGTAGAGCCTGACAGACAAAAAGAGGGAATGAAGCAGAAATTAAAGCTTCCAACATGAGACAGGCCCATCAAATATTATAACAAAGAGTTGAGTGGCGTCTACAGGTATCAGGAACTTACATTAACCCTCTATTGCATAGTGTTGTCATATGGCAACAATTACTTGATCACTTTTCTAAAAAGCTGTGATAAAAAAATCTTTTCCTTTATTAATACAAGACGAATACACTGACGTACTGAACCAGCCTGATAAACGGTCCAACCCGGCCGCTGGATGACGACTGTGCAAAGTGTGACAAAAAATGTTCCAGTTCCTGTTTCTTCACAGAAATATGAAGTCAGTGAGAATCTTTCAGGCCTCAATAGATAAAATATTTACAGTTTGATTTGTAAATGGTTTGTAAGTGAAGAGATAAGTTCACCTGCTGCTAAAATACTAAATATTGTTCAGTGACTAAATCTTTTGAATTGAATTACAACAGTAGTCTGGGTGAATATGGAATAACTGACATCATACTGTTAAAATTTCATTTCTGTTACTGTGTCCTCACACCTGTTTTGTATATTAAAGGTTAATTAATATTGTCAATATTAATAATGTATTGGTTAAATTAAAAGGAGGAAAAATTTGCCACTCCATTGTTCTAGAGGAAAAATCTGTAGGTCTGAACCGAATTTAATATGATGCGAGTGTTTTTAAGACATTTCCATCTCGATCATAGACTGAAAGAAACTGTAAACTGCTACTGATGCAGACACATTCCAGCTTTTAGAAACCGTTATTAGTTGAATTCTGCTTGGAGCTGCGTGATCTAAATACGTCGTAACGACGGGCACAGAAGCTTTTTATGTGCATGCTGCTTCTTCTTCTTCTTCATCCTCTTGCTGCAAGTTGTGATAGCAGCAGGAGATATTTTTAGGTCCAGGCATACAGATTTAATAAGTCACTCTGACAAAACACACGCACACACGCACATGCACGCACACCCATATTCCATGAGCTGCTAGAGCATAAATATGCAACAAGGAAAGTGGGTAATATTTCATTACGCAGGCGAGGAGCTGAGCTATCTTTAGAGCGAATGCATAATTTAGTCAAATCTTTCTCTCTCTCTTTTTCCTCCAGGACTTCTATCAGAGTCTACAAGCTGCCACCAGACTCTACATTTATTAATCCTGCAGGTTAAGACAGAAAAAGTCTGGCGCTAATGTTGAAATCTCATTCCACGTTTGGCAAATGACTCGATAGCTGCTTATAATGGTACATTTTTTATTTCATCTGTTTAAGAGGTGCTAGTTTACACTGAATAATTGTTACTATCACTCAATAACAATTTATTATTATTATTTATTAATATTATCTGAAATATTGCCAAACAGCACAGACAAAGCAGTAGAAAATGAATTTGTGAACCTGCTGATCATCAGTTATGCAACTGTAGCTTTTTTCTCCAGAGTGAAATTAATCACTCGATGTTCTAAAAATGGGCAGTACATAGTAATTGAGTAAATGTATAAATATTGTTCTTAAAAGATACTCAACAAGTAAAAGTCCTGAATTGAATCTATTATTTAAGTAAAAGTACAGTTAAGTATCAAAAGGACTCATGATGCAGACTGTGTTATATTATTATCATTATCCTACTTTTTTAAAATCAATAAATACATATGAGAACATTTTAATGTTGTAGTTTATCAATGTGGAGCCAATTTTAGATTCCTTAGGTAAATTAATAGAACTGCGTCATAATATTTGGCAGCTTTCACACAAACTGCAGAGCAATTTTAGAAAGAAAGTTAATGCAGTGGCTGAAACAGGAATTTATTAATGGGTGAAATGTTAGATAGTTTAAAAGATAGTTTAACTCTCTTTAAATGTTTTAAAAACACATGCTATCAGCAGGTTTTATATTCTAGGTGGATCAAATATTAAAATTTATCATTGTTTTTTGGTTACGCCCTTTAACAATACATGTAAAAATAAAAAAACTGTTCTTAAAAATGTTTTTAAAAGAGTTTTATATTTTAGTGGATTATATATTTAAAATGTATCATTCTTTTTCCGGTTAAAAAAAGAAAGAAAAAAATGACATATTTTAAATAACAAGAAACCAACATGAACACATAATGTACATAATGTTTAGTATTTTTCACATAGGTGTTAAAGAATATATTCTTTTATATGTTTTATTTCTATTCTAATATGATGGATTATGTAATGAAGCAGCAGAACCTGATCAGCGTTGTTTCTTTCTGACACTTCAACGTTTAATAACTGATTTTGATTTAATTTCATGAGAAACTTTGTTTATCACATTATTTTATGACCCTGATACCTAGAGAGAAAGCTGTTGGTCCCTGAACGCCTCACGCTGAGCACATTCATGCCTTTCACAGGACGATTATTTTCCATTTTGGACACTTGGAGCAGAAGGAGACGGCTGGAATGTTGTGAGACGCTGCCGCCTGCAGGTTATTAGGAGTAAAGTCTGCATGAATCAACCATGTTTGATCAGCACAGACACAGCTGACTCTTAATAACACAGTGTGAGCAGCTGTGTCTCCTTCCTCACCTCATAACTATCTGAGAAATTTAACTTTCTTTTGTTAGAAGATGAAAATTCAAAGCACAAATTAAAAAAAGCAGAGAGATTAAATTCATTATGTATCTATAATGAATATTTTGTTAATTGTTTTTTGTCAATCAATTATCTGATGAATCTATAAAAAGCCTTGTGGTGCCACAGGAGCAAAAGAAGTTAAACAACATCAACACAATCTAATAAGAGAATATTTATGTCCAGGAATAAAACCAGAGCCAGCAAAACAAGCAATGAATAAGAAATAAAAACATTACATTTAACAAGGAAAATTAAACGGATATACAACCAGAATAAGGAAATAAGCATCAAATGTCAGTTGTGTTGTTTATAGCAGAATCTAGTGGTGACAGATACCAACCAGCTGTCTAACAAATCATTATTAAGGTCAAAGAATCCAAATAGCAGAAATCAAATCTAAAAATTCAATTGTTTTATCCGAAACAAGATTTCAGCAGCAAATTATGCACATTTTATTCAAACAAGCAACATTTTAAAGGTGGATTTTTAAAGGAAATAAGTATTTTGGATGCAAAGGTATTGAGTGATGAGATGGAAAATGCATAACTAACATGCTAACTAACATGTAGATCTGTATTGGGACACAATGACAAGTTTTATTACTAAGACAAATGTTTCTGATCAACATTATTTTATACGCATGTTAATCAACGTGATAAGTTAAGGGATTTAGTGAATTTATTGTATTGTTGGCAGCCATCTTGAAACAAATGTGTATATCTCTAAAACAAAGTCTGATCTGACTCGTCTCTTTGGATGAATTTATTCCTCTGGTCCTACTTTTACACCAAAGCAGACATTTGTGCAGTAAAAACCTTTTTTTTTGTAATTTAGCTTCTCTACTAACAGTGTGTGATGTTTCGGTGTCAGGGAGAAATTGTCTGTCAGTTTTTCTTCAAGGCCATGTGACACCGCCTGCTGAAACCAGATAAAACCCAGAGTTCTCTTGCTGCTGCTGTATATGACTTTGGTGCAATAAAGAAACTTCTAAAGAGAACTCTATTCATGACCTTTTCTCAAAATTATCTATCAAAATCACAGTGATGCAGCCTGTTCCCTTCTGATCACAACATGCTCTCGCTGAATCTGAATCTGAATGACACGAACACCACTTCACCAGCCTGATGACACCAGTAACCTCTGGAACAGAAAGAGTCCTCACCTGGCTCCGTAAACGTAGAAGCAGTAGATGTGGAAGGTGAGCAGAGCCACCATGTCGGACAGCAGCGAGAGGGCAAAGGTCAACCCCAAGCAGGCCGACAGCCCTCCGTACCACAGGATCCGCTCAATGAAGGGAGACATCAAGTGGATATAACCTGCACACATACACAGGGGGCGGGGCATGAAGAGACCTGAGAGTGTGTGACTGCATCTGAAACCTTAGCATCACTACTAAATATCCAGTAGCTACTACTAGTTAGCATCACTGCCTACTAGCTGCTACTAGTTAGCATCAATGCCTACTAGCTGCTACTAGTTAGCATCAATGCCTAATAACCAGTAGCTACTCTAACACCACAGTAGTAGCTTCTATGTAGGAGGGTTTAGCCAGTAGAAGGCACAATTCTGACGTACTACAGCAGCCATCTTGGCCGTACTACAGCAGCCATCTTGGCCGTCCTTTGAACCCAGATGTTCAGAGGATGAACTACAGCACCACCAGGTAAAGTTCTTCTGATGTAGAGTTACAAGTCAGTTTTGGCAGAACTTGCATAGTTGGTTAAGCTACAATAGAGAATATCAGACCTTCCGATATGAATTAAACTCTAATATACAAGAAGGACATGGCTAAAGAAATAACTGATATGATCAATATTATCATGATTGAAGACCTTCAATAACACGTTTTAAAAAAGAAATTAAAATCTTTTATTCCTCTCTATTACTCTTAGCTGAAAGATATGGACCAATATAATAACTTTGCAATAACTAACAATTTTTATTGCTTAACTGAATGTTATATAAATTTATATATTATTTATATCCATTTATTTAGTGAGATGACAGACTTGATGTTTATTCTTCCTTTTGTCTTGCTCAAGTTTATGTGAGAACACAAAGTGGAGATTCTTACTTGAATTTGTAATTATTGTATTGTTCAATAAAATTTGGGGGTATTCTATTGCAGTTATTGACCTCCAGGTGACCTCTAGGATATGTAGTCTGCAAAATATGACCTGATGTAGTAAACCAGCTGCGGTTTCTGATGCAGCCTGTGTGTGTGTGTGTGTGTGTGTGTGTGTGTATGTGTGTGTGTGTGTCCACTCACTGATCCAGAGGTGGATGTGGTACAGGAAGAAGCGGCCCAGGACCTGGTCCAGGGCCCGGTTCATCTTCAGTCCTGCAGGAGCTCCCATCAGCCACTGCAGCAGCTGCTCCAGCTCTTTAGCGACATGCTGCAGGATAAAAAAACAAAAAATAGGAAAAGAAAGAAAAGTGAAAACAGGTTTTTACAGAGTCGCTCTGAGCTCAGATTTATTAGCAGCTAAAATAAATGATGATTCTGACAACAGAACATATTACTGACTAGAGACTGAAGGAATGCGTGGACAGAATGAAACAAAAATTACTTAACTAATTAAAATCAAGAAAGATTTTTAAGAGAAATTATCTCAAGAATAAAGATCATTTTTCAGAGTATTTTCATAGATTTATTTCTTTTATTTTACCTTTAAAATATCAGGAAATAGTGAAAAATGCCTGTTGACGTCTACAAATATAGACCAACAGTACAGTTTACTATTATAAACAACAAAGAAAAAACAAACAAAAGCTGAAACAAGCAGATTTTTACTTAAGAAAACAACTAAAAATATTCTATAATATTTTTAAAGAAACTGGAGACTTAATGTTTGATTTATCAGCTAATGGACTAATCATCTCAGCTCTGATCTAAACTCTTCTTCATTATTTGAAGTTATGAATTAAACTTTTGAAGGAAACATGTTTATTATTTGAGAGCTCTAATAACAGTATAATAGAAAATTAAATAGGCAGCTATTTCAAGCATAATGACTAATATCTGGTTTTGGAGCCTCATACTTAAATATTTGAGGTTTTTCTTTGTCATATATGAATATTTGTTTTTCAGTTTTATTGGGGCCACCAACTGTGCAAGTTCTTCCATTTAAAAAGATGAGAGAGGCCTGTCATTTTCATCATAGCTTCACTTCAACTATGAGAAACAGAATGAAAAAAAATCCAGAAAATCACATGATTTCTGATTTTTAAAGAATTTATTAGCAAATGATGGTTGAAAATAAGTATATAAGTTTTGTCAATAACAAAAGTCTCAAAGGGCTGAGATCTTGTCTTTTATACTGATAACGAGTTCAAACTGATTATTACATTTAACAAGGACAGAGGAGCCTCATAAAGAACAAGTTACAGGTCTGTGACAGACAGAAATCTGACCAAATACTTATTTTAACAAGGAATTTAACAATTAAATCATTCAAATTCCTACAATGTGATTTCCTGGATTCTTTCCCCCCAACGATTTAATCATCATCTGTTTTGTGGTTGTTCACAGTAGAATGAGATAAAAAATCAGTATTGATGTGTTTTCTCTGTCTACAGGCAACATGAAGGATAGATTTAAACCTCTTTTAAACTTATTTTACTTGTTTTGACATCACTTTATAACACTCCCAACACATAGACAGGAAACCTGTGTTCATCATTTCAATAAGAATCTTACAACTTTAAATTAATTCAACCTTTTGTTTTACATTTCTAGATTATTATTAAGAAACGTTTTAGGATTTGATTGTTTCAATGTTGTTTTAATACAATGTTCTTGTAAAACACTTTGAGCTGAATTTTATGTTATGAAAATGCTACGTGAATAAAGTTTATTATTATTATTACGTGATGATTTGTCGTTGAGTGTATTCACACCCACACACACACTCAGACACTCACATCTGCTGCAGGCACCAGTGTGTTAGCCAACATGCTGATGTGATTGTCTCTGTAGAGCCAGGAGATGAGTAACATGCCCAGAGCCACGTCCAGCAGGAAGGACACCAGGATGTTGGCTTTTCTACAAAAAACAGAAGCAAATAGAGGTGACGACAAGAGGAACTAAGGTTTAACAGGAAGTGTAGAACATGTGGGGTCAGTTTAAACATGCACCAACACAGAACTAAAATACACACCCCTCATTCCATAACAAAGGGTCACATAGGTCACCCTTCAAGGTGTGAATTGGAATGAGAGTCGCTGTGGTCACATGATCCAGAGAAAGAGTCCTGCTCTGATGAGTTAGTTAAATTTTCTGGGATGAGATCTCAAGGCAGGATGGTATGTAGCGGATGGGTTATGATGCAGCCCCCCTCCTCTGTTCAAAGTAGGTTGTTCCAAATGGACATAGATGGCCCCTTTCACTCCTCTCTCAAACCACCTGTCCTCCTGTGTCCCTTTTCCTTCAGATGCAGATGTACTGCTGAGTCTAACTATTTAAACTCCTTGATATTACAAGACGTTATGTCTTTTAAAACACATGAAACTGTGATGTTGAGACGTGAATCCCCCTTCTTTTAGGATCCAGACTCACCTCATGAACTGTGTGTGTCCAGCAGCTGATTTGGGAGAACTGAGCGTCCTCATGTGTTCGGTTCTGTAGCTCAGCTGGACACATGTGGACAGTTTAGTGGACAGAAAACGCAGCGGATAGAGACTGAAGATCCTGGGGATGAAATATAAGACAGACAATAGGATCAGGAGCAGCTCTAATCCCACTAATCATTATTTTCATTATTCATTACTCCCATGATAATCTTCTTCATTAAAGTAGTTTTTTGGTTAACAAAATGTCATAAAATGTCCATTATAATATCAAATATTTTTAGGAGTTTTTCTTATATATTTGAAAAGCTAAAACCAGAAGATTTGATTTAGTCGTGGTTCAGGAAGACGTATTTCAGCATCTAACTAGTCACAGCGTTCAGTCTTTATTTCTCTCTGACAGTTTCATGTAGTTTTATCTTCTCTAATAGGACCACTGACAGCGATAAATGGGTCTAATTCTTTTTGGGAGTATTTTGTGAATGTTTGCCATTCATTGATATTCTAAGTGTATTAATGACGACGATGAAATATCAGAAATGTTCATCTCCTTGTGAACAGATGACGTTCATCAGACCGACACCAGACAATAAGTTGAAGAGAGTACGCTGCAAAAAATGAAATCTTAACAAGTGAAAAGATCTTGGTTTTGGTACAATTAGACCAATATTGAGTAGAATTATCTTGACATATCTAAATATTCCATTGCTGATAATTTTTCTTTACATTTTTTACTTGATTTTCATCAATTTAGTCTTGTTTTCTTAAAATAAGATAAACATTATTTGACGTTATATCTTGTCTGTTTAATATCATAATCTGTTTAATCTCTAACTTTTTATCTCATATTTTAGATTTTTCAATCTAATAATTATGATGTTTTATCTCATATATTGGACTTTTTAATCTCATAATTTAGAATATAATTTTTTGGGCTTTTACTTTTGGAATATATAATAAATTGATAAACAGGTGCATAATGACTGGTAATGTGATCATTTTAAAGCTGTGAATGTAGAATCTAAAAATGATGAAGTTCCATGACAGAAACGCTGTTTTTCTAATAAACTCAGTGCTCAGACATTCTCTTCTGATTCCCTGAAATAAAGGTTTTGAATTCGTAATTTGGTGTAATCATGTAATATTGATGTTTCCTGGCTCCTGACCTCATGCTACAGATCCAGGTCCACATGCTGAGCAGCCAGCTGATGAACAGACAGAGCGGCACCGAGGCCTGTTTCAGCAGCTCCACGATGATGCTGGCCTCCCGACCCTCTGACTGCCAGTGGGTGGACTTCAGAGGGCCGTCGTCGTACTTATCGGTGGAGAACAGAGGCCAGCTGTGAGCCACCGTCTGGAACATCTGGACCAACAGGGAGAGAAAATCATGGTCTGGTCACGTCCTGGTTTCTGTCTGCGATCATCCAGGAATCATCAAGTTAATTCCAGTAGCTTTTTAATGACCTGATTTGTGGTGTAAAACTGTGGAATCAACTCGATGAGGAACCAAAAATGTGCAATAATTTAAAACATAATTCTGAATTTTTACCTCATGTTTTGGACTTTTTAAATCTCATAATTCTGACTTTTTTTCCTCACATTTTTTAAATTTTTTATGCAGGAGGTTAATTCCAATAGCCCAGGGGCGCAGATAGGATTTTGGAATTGAGGGGGACCAAATATGCACACACATACTGTATGTTTCTAAGCAGGACTTTATTTCATCTTAAAGATTTAATGTTTAAATTTAAGATTTTATACATTTCTATTTTGTGTGCTTATATATGAAAATGTAAGGATGGGCAGAAGATAATATTATCTCAGTTTGTCATTATTCTCTCTTACATATACTCTCTTTTTCATGTTTGTGCTTGTTTGAAAAATAAAAATTAAAAGGTAATCAGCAACATAACTGATTTAATAAACAGATGCAATAAAATGTATAGAACCATTTTTTGTCAATACTAAGATCAAGATAATTTACCAATTATTCATCAACTTCTGACTTTGTCACCTGAAAAATTAATGATGAATAATTAATTCCTGGCATCATCTTAAACCTTTAAAACCTGCTCCTTAAACTTCCTAAAAAAATCTTCATCAGGACCTGTAAAACTGGACAAAAAGCTGGAAAAGACTAAATTAAACCAAAGGAAAAATGGATGAAAATACACTACTCACAATAAGTTAGAGATATAGTGACAGACTCCGTGGATTTCATATATTTTGAGGTAATAAATATTGAACTAATGAAATTGATGTTTCTTCTCAGTCATTATTAGTAACATCAAAGAGAACTTTATTTATTGTATTAAAATTCAGACCAAATATTCATGTAAATACCAACATCCCTGACTTATAGTGAGTGGTGTATATCTTAACTCACAGCTCTGTGGGCAAAGATTAAATATCAACACTAATTTAATACCTCAAATTTAAATATTGATTAAAATTTTTTAATGCATTTTAAAGGCCTTAATTTTCCTAAAGGTGATTTATGGACATTTATTACAGCTTGTGCAGCTTGTTGAGTTTTTTCTACCTGTCTGAGCTCTGATGGAGGATCAGCCTGAGGGTCGGGAACACCGTTCTGGACGGGATGAAGCTGAGACAGCATCACCTTCCTCTGCTCGTAGTGGACGAAGATCACCTTCTCCTCATCCTCCTCATCCTCCTCCTCCTTCTCTTCTTCTCCTGCAGTCTCTCCATCACTCTCCTCTTTCTTCTTCTTTTTTGCTTCCCGCTGAACTACTTTTCCATCTGGACACAATAAAATAAATCTCAATCAGCTGCCTGGTTAGAATTTTAAACCACATTTAGGAAGCAGTTAGTAGGAAAAGGCTCTAAAAGGTTGAAGGTGATGATCTGTGACGTTTCTCTGGGTCTTACCTGGATCCCGGGTGAGGACCTGGCAGGTGAAGCCTGTCTTGCCGAACTCGCGGCTGATCTGGAGCCAGCGTTCCTGGGGGAAGATGGTGCTCAGGTCCCTGAGGAAACTCTCCAAACCTTCCTGACCGTCTTTAGGCAAACTCCAGGAGCCGAGAACAGAAAGCTGCACCTGACTCTGAGCCTGCATCTGGAGGAGGAAGATTAGGAGACAGAAGCACTGAGCTTTTTTCCTGAAAAACATTTAGAGGTTTGATGTGAGTTGTATAAATTCATTGAGGAAATGCGTTTTTCATCCTGTTTGTCTATGCTGCATTTATTTTATTTTATATTCTGGTCACAAATCTCTTTTTCCTGGGAGAGGAATCCTCCTGTTTCCTCCATTTTCTCCTGTTAAACTTTTTTAGAGTGTTTTCCCTGACTGGATGGAAGTATCAGAGAATAGCGAATGTAGATTGTGAAGCCTCCTGAGGCAAATGTGACATTTGTCATGTTGAGCCATATAAATAAAAAATAACTTGACTTTAATAGACGAGAAGTCAAATGAAAAAAAAGGAAAACACGTCCAAAAAAAAAAAAGTCCAAATTGTCAGATTTAGCTTATTAAATGCGAATATTGTCTAGTTTCTCTAGTTTTAGACAGTGGTTCTCAAAGTGGGGTCAGGGGACCCCCAGGGGTCTTCATGAGGGTGGCAGGGGGTCTTCAGAATAAAAGGGAATCATTGTAGATACAATGTAGAAACAATTGTATGGAGGACTGAAATTGGAAGAATTAAAAGGAAAAAAGTAAATTACTTTATCTTCTCTTATCTTTTATTTACTATTATTTTCCCTTTGCACATAATTTTTATTTCCAAATGTTATTTTCCTTTTTATATATTGAGGTGGAAATGCAAAAAGGAAATGCATAACATACATACACAACATATTTGGGGGAATAAATGGGAGAAGGGTGAATACATTAATAAATACATTTAAAAAATAATGTATTAATACAAAAAAGGAAAATCAAAAATAAATGGTGCATTTATGTGCAAAGGGAATATTTTACACAGATGAATACATTTATTTCATTAAGAATTGGAACATGTAATCAATACAGGCATTTACTGGCATATTTATTCATGTACTGAGTTAGTAATTTATTTTATTTTATTTTTACTGTGGCAGTTTCAGTCCTCCTTAATTGTGAACACTTTATTTTATAAAACTAATAGTTAAAAGCAAAAGTCTTAAATGTTCTAGTTTTTGGGAGTTTGAGGATTCTTGACATGAAAAAGGTTGAGAACTATTCAAAGCTAATAAACTGAATTTGAGTAGACATAATAAGACAAGTCTAGTCTAAGATAAGTCTTCTTACTGCTTTCTAATGTTTTATAGACCAAGTGACTAATTGATGAAATAATATCAGAAGGTTCTGATCCTACATGAGCTCAGTCTGACTCTCCTCCAGACTCCGACATGTACAGATTTAGTTGGAGGATCAGGTCCTGACCTGCTGGATGTACTGTTTGACCTGGGCCGGGATGAAGGGGTAGTGGATGACCGTCAGCACCACAGCTGAGTTGTGTCCAGTGATCCAGCGGCCGACCAGCAGCCCGCTGTCGGCCCGGTTACAGCACTGAGGGAAGAAGACTTTCAGAACCATGATGGAACCAGATCTGCAGATCAGGGTCCAAACTGCAGCAGCTCCGATGACCTGAGACACACGAAGAAATAGACAGGAGCATGTTTGACTCAGTAATAAACAGGTTCACATGAAAATAATAATTCCTTCATATTCAGACACCTAAAAAATAAATAAAGGATCTCAGTCTTCTAGTTCCTGAGAATAAATTCTGTTCTGTCTTAAATACGTTCAGCTCACAGTCTATTAATATATATGTAAAAACAAACAAACAAACAAACTTTAGGCTGTAAACAAACTGAACTTTTATGACACTAACAGTCAAACGGCAAATCTTTATCCAGAATTGATAAATTTTTTGGGACATTTCACAGCAGAACTTCACATTTCCAGCAGCTGCAGATTCTGTTGAAGCTGTTTCTTTAACCAGTGTTGAATAAAAACTCAGATACTTTACTCAAGTAAATGAACCAATACAGAAAAGTAAAAATACTACACTATTGCAGTATTATGAGTTAATGTAGTTAGTATTGTAGTATTATAAGTAGATATAGTAAAGTATTGCAGTGTTATGAGTAGATGTAGTAAAGTATTGCAGTATTATGGGTAGATGTACTAAAGTATTGCAGTATTATGGGTAGATGTACTAAAGTATTGCTGTATTATGGGTAGATGTACTAAAGTATTGCTGTATTATGGGTAGATGTACTAAAGTATTGCAGTATTATGGGTAGATGTACTAAAGTATTGCAGTATTATGGGTAGATGTACTAAAGTATTGCTGTATTATGGGTAGATGTAGTAAAGTATTGTATTATAAGTAGATATAGTACAGTATTGCAGTATTATGAGTAGATGTACATAAATGTTGTAGCATAAGTTGATGTAGTAAAGTATTAACTGAAGTATTAGTATTAGTTTAGTCCAGTGGTTCCCAACCTAGGGGTCAAGCCCCTCCAAAGGGTCATGAGAAAAAAATGTGAGGGGTCCTGAGATGATAAACTATAAAATATTGGATGATTTTAATATTTCTTGAAATGAAACATGTGAAGTTTAGAGGGATCAATCATAGACGTGTGAAACTACACACGTCAAAGAAATCACTGGTTTCATCTTTAATTTTGTGTTGGATTTTAGAGATTCTCATATTATTCAATGAGTCAATGCACTGAAACTAGCTAAAGCTTCAGTAAAATATAGAAGTGAAGTATGAAGCAGCATCAAGTTAAAATACTCAAGTAAAGAACCTCAAACATGTACTTGATTCAGGATTCCACTGTTTCTCCTTCTCTGACCTTCACACATCGAGTTAGTTTGGCAGCAAACCGCCTGCAGCACAATCTCATTGATCTCAGCGGCTCTGATAAAACTAAAGTAGGTTATTATCGCGATAACGGGCGATAAGTTAACGTCAGTTAGCGAGAAAATCATCAAAAAATGTTCACTAAATCATCATAAGAAGCGTCAGAAAGACCTGAAGCTGCTTTATTTTGTCCTCCAGTTGAGAAAGTCCAAGTTCACAACTAAATCCATCAATTAAAACTGTTAAAAATCAAACATCGTCGATTTGAGGCGGCGTCAAATCTTCTGAATAAACTGCGTCAAAACGCGTAACGTAAAAATAACGTGAGATATAACGCGTTATTTACCTTCTTTAATACGAACACCGGCTTTCACCTTTCATTTGAAGTCAGTTAGCTGCTGAGTGAAGCCAGCGGCGCCATTTTCTTTGTTGACAGTCCCTTGTTTTAAAAGGTCCGGTGAGAAACAAACTCTTAACATTTGTTCCTACATACGAACGGATTTTCGAGAATGAATGTCAGTCAAAATGTCAGTAAGAAAGATAAATTATAAGAATATATTAAATATAATATACTAAATTATAATAATACTAATACTACAATTTCAACTTGATTCCCAGAATGCAAAAAAACTATTCTTTAATCAATTATTATTATTATTGTTATTATTATTACTATTATTATTATTATTTGTAGTAGTATTAGTATAAAAGTGAAGTATTCGTATTATTAGTATTAGGAGTTAAATTCTGGAATGACGCCAACATAAATATAAAATCATGTCATTCTCTTTTGGTTTTTAAGAAAGTGGTTTGTAAAGCTATTTTTAAAGCTTATAAGTGTAATCGATTATCTGTTAGTGTTTCCTTGCAATTTTGCTGTTACTGTACTTTTCTCTTGTTGTTTCCTTGCTTTTCTGTAGGCTGGTATCCATAAAAGTTGAAAGAGGTAATAATAAGTAATAATATAGGATAGGCTTCTATAAGCAGTTTGCTTCTGCATTTTCATTGTTCATTGATTGTTCAAAACATGATTATTGGTTTTGGGTGAAATGTCAATGCTGTAGACAATGTTTTTCTGGTGCTGTGCTGTTTTGTACTTTGTGTTGTCATGACTGAATAAACAACATTCATTAATTTGTTTAATTATTAGTAATAGTAGTAATAATATAGTATTTGTTTTAATTGGAGGTCTTATCTCATATCTATGACTCACTATTTTTAAACATGAGAAGTGATCACATTATTGTGACTTAATTAGTATCTACTACTATCTCTGAATCATGCCTTACTATCTTAAAGAATATAATATATCTTTTCTCATAATTATGAGATAGTAGAAAATGGGTCAAGATGCCCTCCTTTAAGAACACTATTAACTTACAGAAAGACACATTGTGTGTGATGATATTTAATTGTGTACAGTATTGTTATGCAGGAGGCAACATAGTTTATAGGGTAATATATGAATATAATAGATTATGAAATGTCGCTCTTATAGCAAGTAAAAAGAGGCTAAAAACATCTGGCCCCAATTAGATATAAGAAGCCTCCACCTGTGATTTAGATTTGAGGCACCTAAAGATATTGTAATAACATAATGATGTTATCTCATTTGCTTTAATTGATTTAAATTTAAAGTAAAATAACAATTTATTTTAAAGACCAATTAATGAGGTTTAAATCTAAAGGCTTTAAGACTTAAAAGGAGCAAAATAACAAATAGTTAAACCTGTTCATTGTAGACACAGCCCAATAACTAAATTATTGTAGATTGTTATTATATTTTTTAACTAATCATATATTTTTTGAAGGATGAGTTGACTTAACACCTTAATTTTACAGTCTGGAGGAAGGTGGAGTTTGTCCCTCCTCAATTACATTGTAAAATCTTCTAATGGTCAATATGAACAGGAAGAAAAATTACAGCAAAAAACACGTTTACAAAATGTACATGTTCATTTTGTCCATGTCTTTTTATCCATGTCTTATATTAAGCCTGCTGAATCACTTTGAAGTTAAAGTCAAACACTGAGATGCCAATAATAAGACATATAATAGAACAATATAACGTAGCAATGCTCTATAACAAGGACAAACTGAAATTCCTCCACCTGTTCCATAATTAATACAGACAAATGTGTCAGTTAATAATGAATAATAACTCACCGGTGAATTCTGCTGCTGCTGGTGAATGAGGAGTTGACCCAACTGTAAAGAAACTTATCTGTTACTGCAGTGACACAGCAAGAAAAGAGCGGGATGAAACCTCCAACACTCTAAAAATAACAAAGAAAACAAGGTCCAGATTATTTTCACAAAAAAACAACTGTGAGAGAAAATCTGGTCCTTCAGCAGAACGATTATACCCTGAAGAAAACTGAACTTTTCACTAAAGTTCACATTCAAACTTTTCACATATCAACTATTTAAATCTACCACAATCTGTTATTCTTACACCTGCCATCTGTTAATAGAATAGCAAAACTACAGTAAGTTTTTGAGTTGCTTGTGTTGAGTTTTTTGTTGTAATTTATTTGTACACATTGTTGAGTCTTGTGCAGTTTCATGTTTATTTAAAAACGTATCTAATGAAGGACGAACCAGCTCAATCTATAAATATTACATCAAAACATAAATATTATATAAAAACACACCAGACATAATAAAAACAGCTGATAGAAATATTTTCATATTCAAGTAATTTTTGCAAATTTGTATTAAGTTGTTTTGATTCTGTTACTTATTAATGGTAAAATATGTTATTGGTGATATGTTATTATAAATTATATTCTTAAAGCAATAATAGGAATAATAAATGTATAAATATTGGAAAAAACACAGACTTGTTTTGAACCCTGGACAACAATGATAAAACTGACCCATAGTTTGATCAAAATGCTGACGTCGCTGTAAAAATCCATTTTTATTATTGAATTCATTAAATTTTAAACAGCACTTCAACATTTTCAAGCTGAGATATGAATCCTACAACTGGGAAACTGCAGTGTTACAAAACCAAAAGTAACTGACTTCTCTTTGCATTTCTTTATCTCATTAGTTTTTACCTTTTATATATTTTTCTAAATTATATATTTTGTATATTGTATATATTTTATCCATGTACTGATGTTGCTCATCAGTGTAAATGAAACTTATCTCAGTGACTTAACAAATATATTTATAGTACAGCACAATATAGAGTATCAATAACAATCAATAAATATAAATTAAATAAAAAATAATAATGTAATAAAATAAAATAATATATATAATAATACATAAATAATAAACCAAATATATAAATAAATAATATAAAAACAAATATACTAAATACATTATACTTATATATTTAAAAATGTAATGTTGTGTAATGTAAAATGTAAAAATGTTTAAATGAAACTACATAATCCAATAGCGCTAGCGAGGAACGACCGCGGTGCCTTCTGGGTACAGCGGAAGTAAACAAGAGCACATGTTGAAGATGGAGAGTTCGGGGCTCAATGAAATCTCAGGCTCCACAGAAAGAGATAATTCAGACATTTTAAAGGGTTTTCAGGCTTCTTTCTTCGCGATGAATCGTCTCGCTTCGTTTCCCTGGAAAGTGAGTGACAGTGTCAGTTTGAGTTGCTTCGATTAAAACAGAATGTGACAAATCAGTGGATAAATAAAACTACACCGCACGACGGAGTTCATGAATAATCAGTTTTATAAAGCTGCTGCTGTTTGTTCTGTAAATTAAAACCTCTGTTTCTGCTTTCACTACACAGTTTATATTTGTTGTTATTATTAATGTTATAAAGTCTGCAGCACACATAGAATGTGTCTCCAAACACAACATAGAAGAATGATAGACAACAGAACGGAATTAAGGTAAAAGTAATGATGAAATAGATAAAATAAATCTGTATAATTATGTCGTCTATTTCCAAAATGTGATAAATGTAATTAGATCTAAAACTTGAAATGAAATATTGACTGAGGTGAAT
Organism: Lepturacanthus savala; assembly: GCA_030544235.1. NCBI lineage: Eukaryota > Metazoa > Chordata > Actinopteri > Scombriformes > Trichiuridae > Lepturacanthus > Lepturacanthus savala. The sequence goes on from CM060482.1 coordinate 21,133,763, forward strand.
GAAATACATGAAGCTCACAAGTGCACAAAGTCAAATATGACATAAATATAATTAATATAAAATCAATTAAAAGATTTAAGAGTGAAGGCTGGAAGTGTTTGTCCACTTCCTTGTGATTTAATTTAATTAGTTCACACAATTAGTGAACTCATTTTGATTTGATAATGGTTTGAGAAGAGATGTAGTGTGTGTGTGTCACACGTTTCACTACTAACCCAATTCTATTTTCACAGTTTCTAGAAAATGAGCTCGAAAGCAACAAATCATCAGAATTAATATTAGACATCCTGAAACAGGTAAAAGCAGACACACGACACACACACACACACACACACACACACACACACCTCATAGAGTATCTTCTGTGTGTTTTTTTTCAGACGTGTCTTCACTCTTTGTGTCAGAAGTTTCCTCCATCAGCAAAATATCGAAGGCTGTTTCTGATTGAGCTCATCAGACGGGTTGGTGCTCTGCCTCTTACTGTTTGATATATATATATATATATATTTAATTCAATATCTTAAATTCAAGTAGGAACATTTATACCTATTTGTATTGATTATACACATTATTCATGTTTGATTAAACACACTAGAAGGGAGGAAACAAAGAAAAACAACAAAGAAATAAAACAGAGCAGCGTATTTTGAAAACTCTCTGGTTGACAAAGACAACGTGAGCTGACGGAGAAGAAATATTCAGGATTTTACTGTGAATCGTGAATTCATTAAACTAAATGACAGTTTTTTGTGAAGATGGGCACAGTGATGAGTTTCATATGTTTGTTTCATTTCTCTTGTTTCTGGCTGATTGTCGGCAGTGTGATTCTTACTCAATTGAGTGTTTTTGATGCAAAGTATTGTGTTTTTTCATTACTAGTTGTTAGCTCTGCTGCCTCACAGCAAAGTCGCAGGTTCAAGACCTCCTTGGTCCTGGGTCTGGGACCTTTCTGTGTGGAGTTTGCATGTTCTCCCTGTGTCTGCGTGGGTTTTCACCGGGTACTCCAGCTTCCTCCCACAGTCCAAAAACATGCTGAGGTTAATTGGAGACTCTAAATTGCCCGTAGGTGTGAGTGTGTGAGTGAATGCTGTGTGTGCCCCACGATTGGCTGGCGACCATCTGGGGTGTATCCCTGCCTCTCGCCGTAACGCGCTGGGATATGAGGAATAAGCAGGTATAGAAGATGAGATGAAGTCTAATGTTCATTAAAACTGACCATTATACATTTTTAATTGAATAAAATGGGGAGATAGAAATATTGCTGTTCTATTGTGAGGTTGGATTTTAACAGTACTTACCCGGACCAGCATATTTGAGGGTTTTGCTTGGTAAAAAGTGTTTTAATGATTATCGCCCACTTCCTGTCACTATTCTTCCAGATGAATTAGATACAGCACCAGGCAGCATGTGAATCTTATATCCTGGTATTAATCCTGACGCTTGACATTTTTTTAGGGTTATTGGTTTGTCTTTGAGTTATTTTTATTAATTGTCCTGTTTGCTCTGTTTACTAATTACTTGCTGGTATAAAATAACCTGTAAATAACATGATGAGTGTTGTTTTCTCAGCTGGAGGCTGCAGCTGGTGAACCTGTAGACGAGCTGTACGAGGCTCTGACTGACGTGGTGACGGCTGCAGAGACGACAGAATGCTACAAGAGCTACCTACTGGTACCTGAAATAACACTATATCAATACATATATAGCAGACACACACCTAAGTGTAAAAACATATGGAAACACTATGTAATAGAGGGTGAAGATGATCCAAACATGTGAAAACAGCGTGGTTCCTGTCAGTAACTGGTGGTTTCATGTTCTCCAGCCGTGTGGAGATGCTGTGAGTCTGATGGAGAACGTGGCTGTGATCTCAGAGGGAACCACTGGTCTGGTGACCTGGGAGGCTGCTCTCTACCTGGCTGAATGGGCCCTGGATCACCAGCAGTTCTTCACCGGCAGGTAACAACACCCCAGACCAGAGCCGGAGAGATGATAGAAATGTTAACAAAAAGCTGAAAAACCCAAATACATAAAGCACCTAATTATCGTGAGATCAGCATGGTCTCATGTGACAGAGATGATCTTATATTTAAGTTTAAAATGAAATTAAACACTGTATTTTTAATCATTGAATGAATCTGAGTTAATCATAGTTAACATTTCTTCCAGTAAGAAAAGCAGAGGATGACCAGGCAAAGAGGAGGAAAGGTGAAATATTCTAAGAGAAGTAGCCTCAACAGATATAGATGCTGACCTGTAACAAGCTGTAAATGTAGCTTAGGATAAAATGTGAAAGGACATAAATGAATTCATCTATTCATAGTTCATGTTCAGTCACAGTATGAATTGTCCATAAATAATAGGCTATGATTCAGATGTTTGGACGGATCAACAGGTCAGATCAACTTAAAAGCTGTTGATATGTTAGTTGTGTATTGCAGGACTTTCACCTGTAATGGGTTTAATTTATACTGCAGTATTCACACTTTTTATTCAGTGGTGGAAGTATATTTACTGAAATACTGTACTTGGGTACAATTATGAAGTACTTGTACTTGAGTATTTCCATTTTATCCTACTTTACATTTCAATCCTCTACATTTCAGAGGGAAATATTGTACTTTCTACTCCACTGTGTTTATCTGACAAATCCACAAATCCACTAGTTGATAACATGTGTTTTTATTTTTTAAAACCCTTTTAAGAGAGTTAAACTATCTGGTACCAAGGTTTTAGGGTCACACCTCATCACAGTTTTGTCACTGACCCATTTAATTAAAATCACATAAAATTATCAGCAAATGTACTTAATAGTATCAAAGGTGAAAGTACTCATACAAACTGTATATTATTATTATAATATAATATATTAGAGCTACAACAATTAGCTGATTAACCAATTAACGAATAATTAAATACACACTAGTCCCAGGAAACAGATATAGAATATAAAATAAGAACATAAATGCAGCACAGACAAACAGGATAAACAAGTGACATATTCAAAAACACTTTTACTTGTAATAGAGTACTTTTAGACAGCAGTATTTCTACTTTTACTCAAGTAAAATATGTCAGTACTTTGTCCATCACAGCTTTTATTTAAGGATCTGGATATTTGCTCTTCTAGTACTGTGGAAACCTCTAGTTTTCTCTACTCCTCTGAGTGTCTTTCTTTATTTCAGGAGGATTCTGGAGCTGGGCAGCGGTGTGGGGTTAACGGGCGTCACCGTGTGTCGCTGCTGCCGACCGAGCAGGTACGTGTTCAGCGACTGTCACCCCACGGTGCTGCAGAAACTCAGAGGAAACGTCCGGAGGAACGGCCTGGAGGAGCTGGAGGAGGCCGACATCAGCGTGGAGGAGCTGGACTGGACGGAGGTGACGGAGGAACGGCTGGAGGAGATCAGCCCTGATGCTGTCATCGCTGCAGGTACCAGATCTAACCTGGAGAAGGTCTGAGGACTGAAACACTATATTAACCCTCTGTTGCATGGTGGTGCCATATGGAAACAATAGTGAAACCTAGTGTATACGACCTAATGGAGTCTTATTTAAATGGGGTTTTATTTTAGAGGAGATCAGTGTTTTCCTATAACACGAGTCATGTTAAAAAACAGAAAATCATCTTTTATTCTGGACATTCTTCTTCTTTAAGGGTCAGTGACAAAACTGTGATGTGGTGTAACCATAAAACCTTTTTACCTTTTATAACAGAGTTAAACTATCTGTTTAAGGTTACATGTGGCAGTTTTGACATTATCCCATGAATTGATAGATGTGATTCTTTTCATTCTGATGAGAATGTATCATCAGAATTTGAATTAATAGTTTTTCTTTTTCATAAAAAGACCTCATAAAACGTTTTACTGCTACAGATTTAAAACTGAGACTAATATGATGCAACGTGATGTAAATGAAAATAGACTTTCTGATGAATTGATGAATAAGGGAAGTTGTTTCATGATTCCTTCTTTAAACTAGTATTTAAACCAGGAAGTGATTCTCTCCTCCTCCTCACAGCTGTTTCTGCTCTGTACAGATGTGGTCTATGATCCAGATGTTGTGGAGGTCCTGGTGAAGCTGCTGTGGAGGATCCTGAGGTGTCCGACCCCCCCTCAGATCCTCATCTGCTCCACCGTCAGAAACCAGGAGACGTACGAAGGATTCAAGCTGCAGCTCGGTAAGAAACGACTGGAAAAAATTATCTGTCAGAGAATCTGTCAATCAAAGTCAGAGAATCTGTCAAAGTCAGAGAAGCTGTCAATCAAACTCTCAGATGAGTCTGATGCATCGTAGGTTTCAATGCATAATCATCATATATTTATTGATAAGGGATCAATCATTGAATCAAACATCAGTTTTTAACACACAAACCACTAATCCACTTCATTATAAAGTGGTTACATTCAACCTTTTCTCTCCTGGTCCATTAAAAATGATCAATAATCATTGTTATCCGCTGATATGAAACATTTTAAATCAATATATGTTGTAGTTAAATCACCCACCCTTATATTTACATATTAAAAGTAGATCAATAATCTCATCTAATCTAATCTTTACCATTAAAATCTAAAATCTCCGATAATAGTTTGGATACTGGTTGATATCAGTTCTGTTAACATGAATTATTAAGAAAAATATTACGTTTTTCTTGCTGGTAAAAAATAGTATTTAATAAATGGAAATTAGAAAAATCCCAAACACTGGATGAATTATTTTATAATAATAATATAATGAATATAATAATACTTCTAGACTTCATTATTAATATTTAAACTTTCTTTCTCCTGGTTGTTATATAAATAGATAATTAAAATGATCAATAATTTTGTATATTATATTTTCTAGCTATATCATCTGCCTCTTCATTTATGAATTAAAAGCAAATCATTAATCTAATAGTATTGTAGTAGTATTAAAATCTCTAGATTTTAATATAAACGCTTCAACTCGTTACATTTAAGAAACAATTTTGCTTGAAAAATGACAAAGAATGTTTTTGATTAATAAAAATTAAATTTTCTGCTGTTCTTATTTTTAAATTATCATTTAATAATCACGTTTGATTTCTTTTTTTTATGAGAATTAGTTGAGATTTAATAACAGGAAGTTATTATAACCATTTGTGTTGTTGATCAGTTTCTTTAATAACCTGATGTTTATTTCTAACAGCAAACGCTGGGATCAGACATGATGTGATCACAGAACCCGTCAGCAGCGTGTTTCCCTACAACAGAGTCTCTACCATAGAAATGATTCAACTCTACATGTGACTCCACCAGAAGGAAAACAGATAATTTAGTCTCTAAAAGTAGAAATACTACAATGAAAAACAGTTACTACATGTGAAAAGTCCTGCATTCAAACATGTTACTGAAGGGAAAGTGTTTGCTGGTCCCTGTGGGACCTTATATTAGGAAAAAATACACTTTTTATCCTGTTTGAATTGTGGTAAAAATCCTGTTTTCTTTGTAAAATATGAAATTGTTGGTCAGTGTTGCACAATAAAGAAAATGTACATCATGTCAAAGTGTTTTTATACATTCAAGGACTCTGAAGTAGAAAAAAACATTTTTACAGGAAAATAGACTCCGTCTCTTAGAGGATCCTCCACCTTCAAGACTTTCAACTACAGCTGAACCTGCTTTTATTTTAATCTGAAATATTCTAACAACGTCCTCCATCTGTCACTTCCTGAATCACTTCCTGAAGAGAGAAACACAGTTTGGTCCTTTTTTAAAGTCTCAGGTCTTCTTCCTACAGCCTGGAACCAGCAGCAGGTTTTACTGGTTTTAGACTGGACCAGAGATGAGGGGCAGAACGTTCTGGTCCCAGTTGTCATCCCAGCACTGGTCTCTGCTGGACCGGAGGGTCCTCCTGAACCCGGCCAGTCTGCCCTCAGAGCCGGGGAACCCTGTCAACAGGGACTGAAAACACACACACACACACACACAACTGGATTAAATAAAAGTGTGATTAAACACTTCAGTGATTGATGAAGATGATGATGAAGAGGTTTTCTCTGTTAAAATCTTAAAACTTGACACTAAAAACCTTTAAAATCTGAAAAGTGTCACATCAGCCTCAGAAAAATGTATCATCCATTAGCGCTGCAGTGATTAATCAATTAAATTCCAATTATTACATTAATCGCCTACTTTGATAATCGATTAGTCATTTATAAATTCAAACATTCTTTATAAAATCCTTTTTTTAACAGTTTTATCAATTTATAAACGTCCCAGACTCAACACAACATAACTGCAACTAGTTACAACTAGTTAGTTATAATCGATCCATTTTATGAATAATAATTTCATTAATTTTATTTGAGTAATTTTAAGTCTGAATCTACATATTCTTTAAGAACAGTAATAATTTAAACCTCAACACATCAGAGTTCTATATTTCACACAATAAAACAAAACAAGAACTTCAGCTTTGATTTATTCTGATTATTGTATGACAACATAATTGCTACTAGTTCAATAATCGATACATTTTATTATTATTGATTAATAATCTTATTTATTATTAATATTATGTGAGTCATTTTTAAGGAGTAAATGTTTAATTTTTTTAATTTTTACAGTATTATCCAGTTATAAACTTCTCACACATCTATAGTTCACACTAACTTTATAAACAGGGATTATCCACTGTTGAGTTTTGACTATTGTTGCTGAGCTTTGCCTTTTTATGTCTATGGGCGATTTTGCAAAGAATTATTGTTTTCAGAACAATAAATGATCAGCTGGTTATTTATTTATTTAGCCTGGTCATCAGTGACTTTCCTAACTTTTCCTCACCCAGAGCTTTTATTTTTAGATTATTTTTCCTCCTCACGTTAACACGATGCACTAAATCAGCCGAGTTCTAACAACGTGACTCAGGTTAAGTTGTAAAACATCAGATTTGTGACCTTCAGCTGCTCAGCCAGTTCCTCAGAGTCTCTGAAGATCAACCCGTTCTCCTCATGTTTCACCAGCTCATGGAGACTGAAAAATAAGATTCCAGGTCAACAAACAGTAAACGTTTACACATTCATTCATTCATTTAACACTGTAATTTATTTATAGCAGTTTATTTAGTATCGGACACTTTCAGTTTATACTGATCAGTTTAAAACAGATAAAAGCAGCTTCTCTTTTTCATTCACTAAGCAGTGATTTTGATTAAATAAAAATATGTTTAGCAGTTTTATCAGAGGTTTATGAATCTCCTTTAAAGTAAACATTAGAGGCTTCACACCAAAAACTGGATTAATATCAAATGTGTAATTAAATGATTCAATTAGAGTTCAGATAAAATTAATGACTGTTTCTATTCTGATGAATACTGATGATTTCTGAAGGTTCGAAACTTAAAGAAAACCTTTAAAATCAAAAAAAGACATTTTAAGTTGAATCTTCAGCTTCGAGAACAACTGATCAACATTCTACATCATTTTATGAACCTATAATCCTTTAATAATTTCAATAATCAATAAATTAATCAACCTTAGTTGCAGCTCCAATAATGTTCATTTATATTTTATGTTAAACACCAGTTTATAGCTTTAAATATACATTAAATTGTCTATAATTATTGTCTTTTAAATGATAAATCAGGGTGTTTTCACCTATAAAATGTACCGACACTGACTTTATATAAATAATCAGCCTTAAAATTACAGAAATGTACTGGTTTAAATATTGAGTTTAATCATATAATGTCAAATCCTCTATAAATCTTTATTTAATGTAATAAAATACTGTTACAAAACATGTTCTGTCATTTGACATAAACTTGTGTAAATAAGATTTATTAACATTTTCATGTATTCTTGAAATAAACTGGTGTTTTCATAACCTCATAGTTTAAATATAAGACAGTAGGATTTAGACTGTAAACTGTTTTATTAGCCAACATGTGGTGGTTTCTACTTCATTTACTAAACAGACCTTCTATAATAGTAAAGTGATGATCTTCTAGTCGACAGATCAGAATATTACAGCCACTCACCAGGTGAAGTGAACAGCACAGACCGGCAGGCAGCAGCCGAACATGTCCACCACCTTCATGGGCAGATCCAGACCACTGGAAGATTTATGGAGACAAACGCCGAGATCTGCTGAACCTGTCCACAAATTACCATGCCGGGTCAAACTTTACTGCTTATTACAACTAATAATCATTGATAAAACACTGTGTCACTCAGAGACTTGAAATAAAATGACACAGTTGTTGTGTTTCCCAGAAAATTCAACATAAAAAACATATTTTATTATTCAGAACTCATTAAAAAAGGTTGTTTCTTATATTTAGGACATTTAAAGGGAAAAAAAGTGAGTGTTCTATTAAAAATGTTTAAATAGAAGTATATAAATTAACAACTTTATAGATAACATTCAAAATTATTAATTATAATGAGTCTGGAACTATTCTCTGTCATATGATAAAATTATATTATAATTATATAATAATAATTATTATATTATATACATTTTTACTTCATTAAAAATAAATTTGTAGGTGCATTATTTCTGTGCATCTTTCTATTGTTATTACAAACTTGAGTATAAAACATAAAGTGATTAAAATAAAACAAATAACCCAGGTGAGGAGAAACATTAAGTAAAATGTGTGTTTGATGCTGCCCAAATTAAAAATTAAAAAAGGTATAAACCAAACCTCCTTTTATATTGTTTGATTGTTTGAGATAAACATGAATCTATTTCCTTAATTTAGGGAAAACAAGTTACTACTTCTTCTGTATTTTTTAATTACTTAGTGCTTTTTGGTATTTTATCAAACAAGATTTAATAAATTGTGTGTTAATTGTTTATTGTAAAAAGGGTTAAATGAGTTTTTTGGGGTTTAAACAACAGGTATTATGTTTTTATGTCATTTTCTTTAATTTTCATGTTAGTTGTGGAAAATCCTCTGATGTTTGATGGCTAAAATAAACCAAATCAATCCTTAAAAAACTTTTTACAGTTTTTAAAATAAAAATCTTTTTTAACGTGATCCTTAACAATGCATTAAAATACATCAATGGAAACACAACTCTGGAAAAATATGTGTGTGTGTTGTACCCAACAACAGTGGATAGTCCTCTGCCTCCAGCCAAGGTGTGAAGATCTGAACATGTTCCAGATGTAGAGAGTCAATCAGCTTCCTGTAGTATTCCTTCTGAGGACCTTTACCTACACACACACACACACACACACACACACACACACACACACACACACACACACACACACACACACACACACACACACACACACACACACACACACACACACACACACACACACACACACACACACACACACACACACACACACACACACACACACACACACACACACACACACACACACACACACACACACACACACACACACACACACACACACACACACACACACACACACACACACACACACACACACACAATAAACCACTGGACACACACACACCATGTAACGGAGCTCCAATGAGGCAGCAGCTCACCTGTTATCACACAGACTAATGACGGTAAAGAAGCTCCATCTCTGATGAAATCTTCATATTCTGTTTAAAACGAACAGATCAGAGATGATATATTAGTCCTGGCCAGTAAAACAATCAATCAATATATCAATATATAATCAATACAATAAGAACAGTTCAAGAAAGAAAGAAAAAAAGAAAGACAGACAGACACAGACAGACAGACAGACGGACAGACACACACCTTGAAGAGCCTTCAGCAGGATGGAGAAATCTTCATCCTCTGTGGAGAGAAGATAAAGTTGTTTAATTATAAATAAATAATTATAAAGAGTTAAATTCATTGATATTTAAATCTCAGCAGCAGGTTGAGGTGACCAGGTGACCAGTTCACCAGGTGACCAGTTCACCCGGTGACCAGGTGTGTGTGTGTTTCCTGAGGTGTCACCTGTCCAGCTGGTGCTGCTGATAACCAGCGCCGGTCGCTCCGGCCTCAGCGTCACCGTGTCATCGGTGACATCACGACAGGAGAACATCGTCCTCTCTGATTGGCCGATAACGTCCTCACAGCTGGAAACACACGAGAGTTTTAGAATCTCTGGATTCAACTTACTGGAACTTAAAGAAAATAAATGTTTTAGTGATTGATCAATAAATAAATTCTAATTATAAAGCATGAATAAAAAGACTTATGATTAATCAAAGTGCTGAACATGTACAAATACAATAAAACATAAGGAAGAAGCAATGAAGTGCTGAAGCATGTAAAAAAATATATATATATATGTTATTATAAAAAAAAACAAATACTCTGCGGTACTTACAATAAATTAGAGATATAGTGAGAAACTCAGTGGATTTTATACATAAATAAATAATAAATAAATAAAAATGTTGTTTCTTCTCATTCATTATTATTAATATCAAAGGAAACTTTTATTTATTTCATTTAATTTCAGAATAGGAAAAACACTCATGTAAATAACAATATCCATAATTTATTGTGAGTAGTGTAATAATTAAAAGTAGATTAACAATAAAATGGTTGAAGTGATTCTAGATTGTTGTTTTTTTCCTGCGAATATTTGTGATCACTTTGCTAATATGGATTATTTAAATCCTCCTGTTCCGGCTCTGAGTTATACATCTGAAATTCTATTACTTTAAATATGTTTTTTATGTCTTAATTATGTTTAATTTATTTTCTACAGTTTGATTGCTCCGTACAATATTAAACAAGACATTAAAAGAAGCAGAAGCGTAAAATTAAAGTTTGTTAATTTGCTTTTCTTTTAGTAACTGCTCAAGTTTTAACAAATATATGATTATTATAATAAATATATAATTATGTAAAATTAAAATATTCTGGATTTTACTTTGGAAAAACATAAGAACATATGTCACAAAATTTGGGATCCAGACTAAAATTTTAAATAAACTTGGAATATTCAAAATAAGTTTAATTAGTATATAATTCAGCCAAAACTGGTAAAAAAGTGTTTAATTTTATAATGTTTCTACAGACAAACCAAATGTTGCACCACAGTTGATTAATTAATTAATTATTTGGTTTTAATCTGAAACGTCACCACGAGATGCTGCTAAAAACAAACTGACTCCACCTTTATGTTATTAGGAGTTATTCTTTACTTTTTATTTCTATACTTGTAGCTCCTTCTTTTTTAATATAAATATATTTATTACTTTTTATTAGAAAATTACAGCAAATGTTCTCCCTCCCATCTCCCCAATAAAATAAAAATTAAATAAAATAAATAAAAATAAAATTTAAATGAATAAAAATAATGCTGATAACAATATAACCCTGGATTATTTAAATGTACACTCACTGTGATTAAATAGTGACAGCAGTTTTAACTCTGGTGCATTTAAAGAGTGTTTCTCAGGACATTAAGTCGTTCATTTGTCTTTTTAGTTTTTTTTCATATTTGTATTGCTTTTGTTGTTTCTGTTTAATAAACTGTATTGTTTCTTGCTGTTTTTATGCTGTGTTGTTTTTACCACCATCTATCTGTGACATACATAATAATACACATAAATCCTGTGTTGTGTGCTGTTTTAAGTCTCTGACCTGCTGAGTTTGAACTGAGGATGAGTGTTTTGCAGCCTGATGAAGAGTTGATGCTGCAGCTCCAGCGGCGTCTCTCTAAAGATGGCTGCCGGTCTGTCGTACAGCGTGGTCGCCCTGGAAACGTCATAAGTAAACGTAAAATCCCATTTAATTGATGGGGGGACAATAAACAGTACATTTACAGAGAAAAGTTTCTGGAGCGGACATGAAAAAAATACTATGAATAAATACCACACTACTACAATAATAGGAGTACTACTATAATAAATACTGGACCAAACCACTTTCTGGAGTAGGGGGTTCATAATTTGTTAATTATTAAGAAACATATTGTTTTACATTCAGTGGCTGTGTTGTGTGCTTATTTAACATTTCTTAAATATTCTAAATTATTTATTTGTATTTACAAACAGAGACAACTTTTTGAGGGGGGGGGGGGGGGGGGGCACGTCCCCTGTCCCCCCCTGGGATTTACAATAATAATAATAATAATAATAATAATAATAATAATAATAGATTGGACTTATCTAGCACTTTTTTGGGCATTCAAAGACTCTTGACATTAAAAGTGGATCAAACAGGAAACACAAAGTCCTTCATGTCACCGGAGATAATACATGAGGTTTAACAGCTCGATCTTCATGAATAATTCAGACATTTAACAGTTTTATGTCCTTGATGTTCATGGTCCACATAGAGTTCATGTGTGTGAGGAATTTGTTGTGACTATTAAACCTTCCTGCAGAGATCAACACATTTTATTAACAAAATTAACACAGTAGAGGATAGAATCTGCATATTTAACCCTCTATTGCATAGTGTTTACATATGGCTACATTTATTTTATCTTCATTTTAGCTGTAATATAAAATCTGTTTGTACGGCTAGATGTGAAAAGGGGGGGCTTTAGGGGCTTTTATTTTGGAAGGACATACAATTTATGAGGTCACATGACCAGGATATCCTGTTTACCAGGACATGGAAAATTTTCACCAAATAAAAAATTTTAGCTATTTGGAGCGAACTATTTGGGGTAAGTAAACTTTATTCATTTTACATTTAATTTAGATGTTATACCTTTTTTCTAATATTGTAAAAAGATATGTTTCGATATGGCAACAATATGTAATATGCATGTAAAACTCCTAGAGTATCCAACCTATTGATTTACACTGAAACTATGTTTAACACACACACACACACACACACAAACAACACACACACACACAAACAACACACACAACTTACACAATTATAAGTAATAAAACATTTAAAAGGGTTATTTAAGCCTTATTTTACTAAGACATTTTTGTTGTATTTTATGTACTTGATTATCTGAAAAAGAAAAGAGCTGCATTCACAAGACTAACGCTTAACGAGAAAGATGCTTCATATCTGACGTCATTGCACGAACAGAAAACTGAAAATAAAAATCGTACTTGATGTTCCAGTTTTTCTGTAAATCCTCCTTCATGGCGTTTGTGACACACAGGTTGTGATCAGCCAGAGGCCCGAAGAAATGTTCATACCTGAAACACCACGAGAGAGATTGGAGTCATTTTTAAGAAGATAAAAATGTCTTTTTTAGTCCAGATTAATGATTAATATTTAAAAGAAAATCAACAATAATTTAAAAAAAGCTATCAAGTTTTATATTCTCGATGGATTAAATATGTTATATTTATCTTTTTTAGTTACACCTTTTGACATTTTGTGTCAAAAAAACAAAAAAAGCACAAAAATCACGATTTTTGTTAAAAAAAAAAAAAAAAAAAAGAGGCACAAATGGACGTTTAAATAACAAGAAACCAACATGAACACACAATGTACATTTATAGTACATAGTACATTTATGATTCTTAAATCTGTATTTTAAAAAGTTTTTGACTTTTTAATCTTGCCAAACATTATTTGCCAAAGACCCATAAATAAAATTTGCTTACTTACAGAGTCAATATTCCAGATAACGAACACAGACAATGTTGGATTGTTAAAATCGTGATGATCTGAAGTACTCTGATTACTCAAGGTACTCAGATTACTCTGAGTACTCAGATTACTCCAGGACTCACCACTCAGCGAGGCGGACCACAGGGTGTGTTGACCCGTGGCTCAGAGCCATGATGGTGTAGCCGTAGTTGTGCCAGTCGATGATGAATCTGCTGCCACGCAGGAAACAGACAAACCAGGACACAGCGATGCCAGGCAGCCCCGGAGGATTCTGGGTAATCAGAGAACAAACAAAACTACTGTGGAAACATTGGTTTCTCCTGTAATTACCTTACAATTAGTCTATTAGTTGCCAACTATTACATTAATTGTTAAAAAAATAACACTACTTTGATAATCAGTTAATATCAGTTGTTTTAAAAAAAGACTGTAATAAATTAATTCAGAGAAGAGAAGCTGGAACCAGAGAATTTGGACATTTTCTTCTTAAAAATTACTCAAATTGATTATCAAAATAGTTTGTCAATAATGTAATAGTGAGCAACTAATCAATGAATCAACTAATCTCTCGTAGACTGTGCAGCAGATTTTATTCACACAAAAACAATTGTGTTTGCTGTTAACCTAATATATTTTTTATATAAGTTATATCATTGATCGCTGTGTTTTCTTCTCTCTTTAAAGGACCAGCAGCAACTATTTTAAGATTAGAATGTGACAAACCTGCATCAGAATGTGAGACTGCAGCTGCATGTTCAGCAGCAGGTGGAGCAGCTGCAGAGACTGAACCAGAACCTTCGTCACATACGTCACAACTCTGGGTCCGACTGGAAAAAACAAAAACAAAAACTTGATGTAAAACAGAATAAGCACACAATAAACAAAGAAAATATAAAAAAATACAAACTTCGAAGGCCTTTCACTTCTGCTATGGGGACGATGTTGATTCTGTCGTTTCTCAGCACGTCTCCATGTGGTTTGGTGTCTGAAATCACGTTTCATCATTCACAACTACTGCAGGACAATTAAAAATCACTTTACAGCAGGTGTCTCTCTTATTAATTTAATTAATTCACATTAAATAAGATTAGAAATCAAGAAATTAAAATAAAAAATAAAAAACAAGCAAAATATAATTTAAAAATGGTTGATTAAAATGGAAGAGAACAAAAAACAAGAGCAAAGTTACAGTGCATTTTAATTAAATTACTGCAGTAAATTACATGAGTATTATAAGTTATTGTAGTTAAAGTACATGAGTATAATGGGTTATTGTAGTTAAATTACTACAGTAAAGTAGATGAGTATAATGGGTTATCTTAAAGTACTGCAGTAAGTATTATAGGTTATTGTGGTTAAAGTACATGAATATTATGAGTTATTATAGTTGAAGTACACGAGTATTATGAGTTATTATAATTAAAGTACTGCAGTATAGTATATGAATATTGTGAGTTATTGTGGTTAAAGTATAAGAGTATTATGAGTTATTATAGTTGAAGTACACAAGTATTATGAGTTATTATAGTTAAAGTACTGCAGTGTATGAATATTATGAGTTATTGTGGTTAAAGTACAAGAGTATTATGAGTTATTACGGTTAAAGTACTGCAGTATAGTATATGAATATTATGAGTTATTGTGGTTAAAGTACATGAGTATTATGAGTTATTACGGTTAAAGTACTGCAGTATAGTATATGAATATTATGAGTTATTGTGGTTAAAGTACAAGAGTATTATGAGTTATTACGGTTAAAGTACTGCAGTATAGTATATGAATATTATGAGTTATTGTGGTTAAAGTACATGAGTATTATGAGTAATTCTAGTTAAAGTAGGGACTTTAGGGACAGTTCTAAGTTTGATTTCAGTCACGTGCTCACCTGAAAACCCAACAAACGTGACATAAAAGCCGTGTTTGCTGAGCGACAGCACGTGGTACTGCATCCGGGGACTGCGGCCGACGTCCCCCAGCACCAGGACGCAGACCCGCCGCTCCGTCCCGGTGTCCCGCTGCCGCAACCTCCGCAGCCACAGCGTCACGAGCCCGGTAACAACGGCCAGAGACACCGCCGGGCACGCTACGTCTGCGCCTGCCGCATAAAACGCCGCTAAAAGCACCGAAATGAGCGCAAAAGCTGTCAAGAGAAGGGAGCAGCTGCAGCGCGGCGCCATGTCTGTTTGGGGTTTGTAGTGACGTGGCTCACCGAGTGGGCGTGGCTTCAGATTTAAAGGGGCCGCGCCCTTTATGACGCGTCGATGGGTAACAAGAAAAAAACTGTTTTTAGATTATTTCTCACATTTCTTTTAACTTTTCATGAATAAGACAAGGTGCTGTTTTTTTCTAAATAAAGTTTGCTGTTCAGATATTTTTTTATTTATGAAAGAAAAAAGCCAGAATACTGACTTTTTTCTCAAAATTCTAAGATTGAAGTCCGAAGTATGAGTATGAGTTTTTCTGGAATCTGGGATTAAAGTAATTATGATTTTTTTATACTGGAACATTTTTTATTTTAATTACCCATTAATTCTGTTTTTAGTGGCCCCAATACTCCTCTGTAAAAACACAATAATTCATTAATCTTAATTAATTAATTTAATTAATCCTAATCTATAATATCAAAATTGTTCCCACACTTTAATCCTAGAATGTCGAAATGTTTAATTATGATTGTGTTGTCCTGTATATAATATATAATAATATGTAAAAAAGTCTAAGAAGGTTTATATTTGTTTAAACAGATTTGTGTATTTTATGTTTGAAAAAATATAGAATAAGTTAATAATATACTTACCGCGATATCAAAAAAAAGTGTTTATATTTTCATACCGTTGTTTTTACCAGTTTCAAGTGATATATTTACGGTGACGTCACTTTCGCTATCGCGCGGTGACGTCACTTTCAGTTTCGGGAGATCGCTAACGGCCAGTTGGACAGTTGGTTTTTTATTTTCTCTTTTTGCTCCGTATATTCTTCACCCACATCGTTTGTAGTTAGGCAATGCTGTAAGTACTAATATGTGGGATTGTATGTTTATGTGTATATATTGTAAAATGGTATATCTGGAATATTGAGTAGGTTGTTAGGTCTTTGTTACTTTTACTGTTTTTATTGTCAGTTAAAATCAGTTAGGTTGTTGGTCATTATTTGATTCATATTGTATATTGTGAATTGGTATATCTGAAATATTGAGTAGGTTATTTGGTCTTAAATAAATAAAATGCGAGAACATGTTTTATAATTTATTTTTAAAGCCTATTTATTTCCACCAGTGTTCACACCCCCTCTGACGTCACATGTATCCACCACCCCCCTGTGTGACGTCACAGTTCCGCCCTCCTGCAGCAGAGACGCGTCTCGGACCCTCCGGAGGACTCTGGGATCCGGAATAAACCCTGAGACGGACACGCAGGATGCGGGCAGCGAGGCTCCGGGTGGCCGCGGTGCTCGCGCTGCTCGCCGCAGCGTGCGGGGCGCGTGCGGAGGTGATCGACGACATCCTGAACAGCATCTCCAGAGGAGCGACCTTCCTGGAGACGCAGCATCAGCACATCAACCTGGACGGGGTGGTCGGCTTCTTCATGCTGCAGGGTGGGTGCAACCCCGCAAAAAAACAAGAGTTCATCTGTAAACGCAGATAACTGATAATGTTTAGAAATATTAAAATATATATATATTATTTTCTGTGACATGGGTCAAAACACAGTTAAGCGTCTGTGACAAGCAAGACATAAAAATAGAGAAAATTAGTGTGTGTGTGTTTGTTTATCTATCTTGGTGGGGACCACCACCAAATCTAAAGATTTTTTAGAGTTGACTCTATCTTATGTAGAAAGGGAGGTCCCCAGAGTGTAGGTGTTTAACAGAGGACCCCATGGTGTCAGATAAATGAGTATCTGTGTGTTCAGGTTTATCATCACAACTACAGTATGAGGACTAAAGTGATCGTCCTGTTAGAGTTCTATTCTGTCATTTTTATTGTTGCTGAGGATAACAGATTTTTTACAAGTTATAAACGTCCCAGACTCATCTACAGCTTCTACAGCTCAGACAATAAATTACCATTAACTCTCATATAGAAAAGGGAAAATGATCTGGTGAAGCAAAAAGAAAAAAAGGAAGTTTGACTTATGCTTAAGAAAAAATACCACAAACCACAAAGTAACAATGTAGAAAGTTACTGAAAGCTTCTATTGTTAGAGGATGATTTTACAAGGAATTATCATTTCTTTTAGGGTATTTTTGCTAAATGTGATTAGAGCTGACAAATTAGTTGATTATTCAATTAGTGGACAACTATCACATTAATCTCCAACTATTTTGATTATCAATTAATGGATTTGAGTCTTTTTTTAAGAAGAAAATGTCCAAATTCTCTGGTTCCAGCTTCTCTTTTCTGATTATTTCCTGGTTTCTTTAGTCTCTATAACAGTAAACTGATGATCTTTGGGTTGTGGACTGTTGGTCTGGACAGAAAAAGACATTTTAGGTTAAATCTTCAGCTTTGGGGAAACATTTATCCACTTATAAATCCATTTTATGAACCAAACCAAATCAATTAGTAGTCCCAATAATCAATAGATTAATCCACTATTAGAATAATCATTAGTTGCAGCCCTAAAACATATAAATTACAAAAAAATGTGCACGCAGTGTTAAAATTCATCAGGATATCACAATATAGTCATTTGGTCTATTCCCATTGTGGTCCATAAATTTAAATTTTTCACACTTTTCTCTCTTTTTTGATTTGAAGTTTTATACCTTAGAGGAGAAATATTAAACTCAATTTTAGATTTAGATTTCAGATTTAAGTAGCATCAAATGGAAAATACTGCAGTAAAGTAAAAGTTTTTTTTACAGTCTTTTACTGCTCAAAACTGTTTTAAAGTGCAGAACTTGAGTGAAAGTTCACAGTTTAACCACAACTTTGCAATTCAGAGAAAAAGGATGCTGTAAAATGTGCCGTTCCACAGTAACACATGTCAACTAGAATAAAACAGTTAATTAATACAGTTTTACTGATTTCTACAGATCATTAACATGATAAACTGCTGAGTGTCTGTTTTTAAAGTGAATCATGACTCGACATTGTTTTAGTTCCATTTTAAACTGTTTCCACATTTTAACCACTGCATCTGATAAACAGAGAGAAGAGAAAGAGAAAAATAAAAAAATAGTTTATGTTCTCATTCAGAGCTTCTATTCAAAGCCGTTTGTACCTTGTATTACTTATCATAGATTTTCATAACAGTCTTTTAATTCTGTTAAATCTTTATCACAGTGACACAGAGGGTTAGGCCCATTTTAGCTGAAACCATGTGGCCCATTTTATCTTCGGGGTTAATACATCACTTTTCTAAACATATGTTAACATATAAAAGCTAACAGCATTATTTCTGATGGATGTCATCAACACATGCATAGTTTTTTAAGTTCAAGTTTATTTTAATAGATTTATCATCCTTATAGTTTATTTAGATTTGTCATACCAGGCTACTTACCATGAACATTTCTGGTTCAGTCTAGATTTGAAGTATTGTCTCATCACCATAGAAACAATAAACTAATCAAATCAACCACAGTTATATCAACAACAGTTTAAATCCTTTGTATCACTGGCTCTAATTTCCAGAGGAGCTGGGACCCCAAACCTGAAATGCTCCATTTTACCAGATATCATCCTATTTTTTGATGACAGTATTTTTACTTTTACCTAAATAAAGTGTCTGAGTTGTTTTTCCACCACTGTATATTAGCATGTCTTTATTGACTCAGAAGTCGTTTTAACTGCTCATGTTTCTGTGTCTCAGCTGAGCTGAAGGAGGCGGTTCGGTCCTGGCCTCACTCGGACCCGGTCAGCTGGGCCCAGAGAACCACGGCCGTGGCCCTGGTCCGACGTCTGGAGCTCAGCATCGAGAAGGCTGTCGCTGCCCTGAGGCAGAACGACCCCAAATATTACCAAGGTCAGGCCTTCTTTTGATTTATTAAAGTCTTATTAACACTTCAAATGGTACAAACAGTTCAGTTCACATACAGCAGACATACAACCACCATACAGACATATGCACATGTATTATGAATATATTATATAATAAAAGAATATACATCTGTGTATAAAATAAAGAATTTATTATTGACCAAATATTTCAGAGTATGTTTCTAATAAAGGTGTACTTTTATTTATTTATAATTAGTTTAATAGATTTAAAGTAGAATTCTATTTGCATTAATGGATGTGAGGCTAAGAGGAAAAAAAGATTATTATTGGTGCTTAACAAAGTGAGGCCTTCATTTCCCAGAATCCCTGTGGTGTGATGTCATCAACAACAGACCATATACTCGTTTAATCCAATGAAGTAAAGGAGGAAAAATAGAAGTAAAGAAGGAAGAAAGGATAGAATATGTCAGGGAGGAGAATTACGGATATAATAAATGAGAAGTGAAAGAAGGGAAGAAAAGGAGGAATAGAGAGTTTAAAAGATAAACATTACTTAGCTGTGTTTTCAGTATAAAACCTTTAAGGTTGTGAACCAACACTTATTTCCTGTTTCAAATTTAAGAGATTCTGTTATCGGCCAAAACCACAAATATGATTCAACTAATTCAGCCTCATGTTCTGAAAACATGTCAGATTTTTATCTGTGATTATTAAATTCTCAGGTATCTGCAGCTTTTCCACTGAGGAGTTTGTTAATCAGGTCAAACAGGCTGAATGTTTGTTTAGTTCATACACACACACCATTCTGTTTAAAGACTTTTTACTGAGGAAAATCACATAGAAATTTGACTTCTGAAGTTTCCTCTGTGGGAATGAACGACTCACCTGGAAGGAGGAGTTTGTTTTACAGTTTTACTCACTGTTAACATTTAAACAACATTTAGTTATTTATGCAGCAGAGCAGCAGTTTCTCTTCCTTCATACATGTTCCAAAAGCCCTGTCTCATGTTCTCTACCATTCACCTCCACCATTTCCATGTCCTGATTCTGCCTCATCACCTATGAATATAGCAAAGAGAGTTAAAACCGTCTATTTCCCTGTGTTGTCATCCTCCCTGGATAAAAGGAGTCAATGACGCTGTCATCCACCTTCATATTTGAATTCTCATGTTATGAGATTTTATGATTTGTTTTATTACAAAATCATTAAAAATCATTAAAAAAGCAAAAGCAAAAAGTTCTCGCTGACTCAATAAAGAGGTTCTTTTTAATTCAGGAGACTCTATAATCTCAGAGGCTTTTGCTAATTTACTGAACAAAAAGCTAAAAAAGTATAAAAAGGAGATGTGTTTCCATTATTGGAGTTAAACTCTGGAATGATGTAAACATGTTATTCTGTTTTGTTTTTTTAAGAAACTTGTTTGTAAAGCTATTTAAAACTCAAAATTGTGACTGATTATCTGTTAATGTTTCTTTGTAATTTTGCTGTTACTGTGCATTTCTGGAGGTTGGGAGCCATTAAAGGTTGATAATATAGAATAGGCTTTTATTAGCAGTTTTTCTGGTGTTTTATGGTTGAATAAATTTCATTATCATTCATGCATTTATATAAGGTCTTAATACACCAGACAGATCCTCCTTAAAACCAAATCTAACAACATACACACTACAATTCACAAGTTTTAGAACACACATTTTTACATTTTTATTGAAATTTAATCAGTTTAATTCCAATGAAAACCTTATAGATTTATTATAGCCCTATATATATATTTACTGTATATATGACAGGAGAGAGTGTATTAATACTGTCCCATGTTTCAAAAACACTCAATCCACAGAGAAACATACACAACCTGTATTCAGAAACTGAGCCTTAAAACAAGCAGTCATGACTTACGTGAAGTTGTGATGTCACAACTATACAGTCACCACCAACACCCCCACAGCCATTTAAAGAGGAGGAGGAGAGGCTTAGAAAGAAGCTGGAGAAAAGAAGTGGAAAACTATACTGAGATGATCTTTGCTGCTTCAAATCTTGTTAGGGATGTCACAATTCTGTCACACTGCAGTGAGGTCTTGTGGGTTATGTCTTGTCATTTCCTGTTTTATTTTGAAAGATAATTCTCCTCATGTTTCAGGTCACTTGCCCTCATGTGTCATTGGTCTGATTGTCGGCCCCGCCCCGATTGTTTCCACCTGTTCCCCATCATGTATATCTTGTCTGCGTCTCCCCTTGTCTTGTGCCGAAGTGTTTCGTTCCCATAGCGATCACTAAAGCCTTTTTTCTTGCCCGTCCACAGCCATAGCCTTGTTGATTGTGTGTTTCCTTGTTGTGCCTCGAAAGAGTGATTTTTTTTTGTTGTAACTTTCTTAGTGTAGCTGTTTGTTTTCTAGCGTTTATTTTAATGTTTTTTCAGCCTTTTGATTTTTCTCGTTGAGAGTGATTTTATTTTTGATTACTTTTATAGAGCAGATTAGAGTTTTTGCCTCCTTTTGAATGTTTTTGTTTTCCCCCAGTTTAGGCCTGTTTTTTCATAGCCTCACTCTGTCGAGGGTTTTTGTTATTTCAATAAAGAAGCTCATTGACACCTCTGCGCCTGAATCTGTGTCTAAGACTGATCTGACGAATTCCACAATAAAAACAGGAAAGTGTAGAATATGGGACATTTAAATGGTACAAAAATAATCAGTTAACTACCCAACGACCCAAAAAAGACAGATATCAATGTTCAGGAATCAATTAATAGTAACATCTTAGACATCCAGCTTTTCTGCAGTAATGGACTTAAATAAAGTGTGTAAAGTTGATCCAACCAAGTTTCTCTGGTTAATTAACCCCCGTCTGTATATCAGCATGGATGAAGCCTGATGTCTGGGTCTTTTCTAGGACTAGAGCTCTAGAGCTAAGCAGAACCCCATGATCTAGACCTGGTTAGTCAGGAGTTCATCCTACAGCAACATAATCCACATCAGACCTCTGGGCTGTCACATCATCATCTGTCACATGACACATTAAACTAGGACGATTTAGAGAAAAACTGAACAAATCAACGTGTTCTAAACCTTTCGACCGGTGGTGTATAAGTTGATCCATTTGACACAGTCAAACGTTTCTCTGATTCTAAACTTTGTTCTTGAGTCTCTTCTATTGTGTAACATCCTCCTATTATTCTAGTCTATAATACCTTTGATACCTTTAAATGAATGTCTCTGATCTTCTGTAAATGAACTTTTTGTTGTTTTTCCTCTCAGAGTTCGAGCCGCTGCTGTCCTGGAGGATTTGGCTGCTGCCTCAGCAGTGGACGTCTACAGATCCCAGCCTGGTCTACTCCTCGTCGATGACCACAGAGTGTTACGACGAGCAGCTCAGCGACAAGTGTCTGACGCTGCTGCTGGGAACCTGGTACGACTGGACTATAGAATAACTACTAGAACCAACATCATCACAGTTAAACTAAAATAAATAACTCAACAAACCAAACACCACATTATCAGGGTTAAATTAAACTAAATAAATGTCACACCAACATCATCATCAACTGTTTGACATGAAAAATGTAATTATATTGTATTTTATTTGCATCATAAAACAGAAACCAGGAGGTTAAAAACCAATAATGTGTTTATTTAAAGAAACAAGATAAAATAAGAAATAAAATACTTAAAATTTAAACAGCAAGTAACAAAGACCATATTATCACACAAATAACAGAATTAAAGAGGATAAAAATATAATAAAATTAAGAATATGAGTAAAACAAGAATAACATTTAGAAACAATTTAAGAAAAAAGTGCTAAATAAGATTGAAATTAAGAAAAAAGTGCAAAATAAGATTGAAATTTAGAATAAGAACAAAATAAGAATGAAATCAGGAAGAAGAGAAAAATGGGAATGAAAATAATAACAACACAATAATAATGCAATTAAAAATAAGAGCAGTAAGAATAAAATTAAGAATAGGATGAATGAAATTAAGATGAGCAAAATTAAAAAAAATAAGAATTACAAAAGAAATAAGAAAGAAGATTAAATTTAAATTCAACTTTAAACTCCTGTGAGTGAAGCTCGTTCTCCAGGTGAATGAGAATATTCCAGGTGAGTCGTTCATTCCCACAGAGGAAACTTCAGAATTCAAGTTTCTATTTGATTTTCCTCAGTAAAATGTCTTTAAACAGAATGTTGTGTGTGTATGAACTAAACAGAGATTCAGCCTGTTTGACCTGTTTAACAAACTCATCACTGGAAAAGCTGCAGATACCTGAGAATTTAATAATCACAGTCAGCTGCTCAGTAAGATACTGGCAGCATTTTACTCCGACTGTCATCTAGTTTACTGTTGATTATTGTTATAATTTAATGTTCTGACTTACAGAACATTTAAAAAGTTTGTTAAGAAGATGGAAACACAAGTGGAGACTAAAGGGAAGTTGACAAAGATGGACATGATTGTTTGCTTTTCGTGTGTGTGTGTGTGTGTGTGTGTGTGTGTGTGTGTAGGAAAATGAACGGGACTCCCTGCATCGTCACTAAACCCTGCAGAGACACCATGACTCGTTTCGGTTGTCCTCACTACTCCCTGTCCCACCAGCTGCTCTACTTCATGGTTGGAAAAATGGTGAGAAGCAACAACAATAAACAACAACAACATCCTGCAGAAGCTGTAAATAACGAGCTTCCTGTGTGTGTGTGTGTGTGTGTGTGTGTGTGTGTGTGTGTGTGTGTGTCTCAGAAAGGCTGCACCAACCTCCTGAAAGGAGACCTGCGAGCCTCCAGAATCAACATGACAGAACGCAGCTATGAGAGGATTTTCTGCTCCAACATGATGAAAACCAACCAGGACATCATGAAGAACGTCCTGACGGAACACACACTGGACATCTTCATAGAAAACAGTCAGTCTGACTCATAGCTTTATTATTAGATGGTTAATTAACAATATATATATATATATATATATATATATATATATATATATATATATATATATATATATATATATATATATATATAAATTATTAGTTATTTTATGTTTTATTTATAAAGTTTAAAAAGCGGGGGTTTCTTACTGACTCAGTCATCTGAGTCAAATAAATCTATGGAATCATCAAGAGAAAAACTAAACTTTTCTAATTTAATGAACAGTAAAAGTTACAATTTTACTTTTAATGTGAACTCTTTACTTTGATTTACAGATTTACTGTTGATTACACTGTTAATTTCTTGCTGCACAGACAGATTCAATAAAAGTTTTGTCCCATTAAAAAGATCTGACACCAGACTCTGGTTTAAACTCAGCTACCGGCAGAAATCCTCATTTTGAGTAAAATAAAACCAGGTGAAGGTTGAATCTGCAGCTGAATGACTGACAGCGGATCAGAAAAATAAATATAGTATGTTTCTCTGCTCTGTCGACAGTTGTTGTCTGTGGATTGGCTGGTTTCTCTGATTTCTACAAAGCTGATTGGCTGCAGCACATCCTGCAGCTGCAGGACCAGGAGGTCGGCTGCTTCGGAAGAGACAGTGAGTCTTCATGTGTTTTTAATTTAAAATCATGTCAAGGTAATGACTTTATAATCAGGCTGTTAATTCATTATAAAGTATAGCACATATTTACATATAAAATCACAGGATTCGTGTAGAATGAACACAAAGGATATATATTTAAATTAAAATGCTATTTAATATCATCATTTTAACTTTGAGGACAGATCCTGTAAACTTCAGATTTACAATAAACCAGAGCCATCAGTTGTCAGGATGAGGCAGATTTCACAGAAATAACTAAAGCTTTAAAGCCTTAAAACGTGCAGCTGAACTTCAACTTTATGTTATTTGCACTAATATAAATATAATTATAACAATAGTAATTGATGGGAAACATGTAGATGTATTTATTGTTCAATGAATTGCAATAAAAGTAAAAGTTAAAGCAAATCTTAATTTTTTTAACGTGTAAAAAATATCTTAATCATACTGTAATGAATGATCATAAACAGATAAAACTAACAGATAATGTAAACGTTTGGAGGAGGAAGTATAATTATTTAATCCCATCTCTTCTCCATAAGTTAATAATAATCGATCATTAAACTCCCATTGTAATAAATCTGTACAAGATTGTGTTTAGGCACAGCATATTAAAATAAATACCAATAATCTGTATCTTACTGCTATGAAATGATCATAATAATGAAATCTATATTCTTAAATGAATTGGATGGATAAGGTTGATTATTAAACTGATTTCTTTCCTCAGAGAGCATCATCTCTCAGATCATCGGAGACGAGCTGCTGGAGCAGCTGCAGCCTCACAGGAGAGTGAAGAGGAGGGAGAAGATCCTACAAGGTCAGTGTGTGTCGAGTGAAGGTTTCTGTTCATGATAACTGTATTAAGGCTTAGTTTTTATATAACTCATCCATTTATTTTAATTAAGGCATAAAATTTTAAGAGTTACCCAGCACCCAGCTCCACACCCTCATCCTAATTGAGTCACTTCTGCTTCCTTAGAAAAACTAGAAAAAATGACACTTGACTAATTAATTAATTGAATAATTATTTCAGTTTAATCACTGGGAGAGGTTTAATCTTTCTGACCCTCAGTCTTCTTCTTCAGTCCTTCTGATCAAATACAACTTTTTCTAAAGTTTGTATATTTACTAAACGTTATGGGAAACTTAAAGAGAGGATTAATTTTACTGCTTATGTGTAAAAACACACACACACACACACACACACACACACACGCACACACACATATATGTAGACTTTTCAAGACATTCTTTTAAAAGATTTCTTATAAAATCTTATAAAAGATTTTATAATATCTTTTATAAGATATTATAAAATTAATATCTTAATATATATTTGCATATTGTTGCCATATGGCAACAAATTTATTTTTATTTTATTTTTTTTATTAGAAAAAAAAACTTTTTTCTAAAAATAAACTAAAAATATTATTATTAAATTAACATTTTCCAAAATTCGGAATAAAAGTCAATCTTCAGTTATAGAGACCATGATGCTCACATGTCAAACCATGAGCAAACAGGATATCCTGGTCATGTGACCTCCTGAATTGTATGTCCTTCAAAATAAAAGCCCCCTTTTCACACCTAACTAAAAACATAAAATCATATCACAGGTTTTTAGAAAAGTGAAGATAAAGTAATTGTTGCCATATGGTGACATTATACAATATAGTGTTTGTATAATAAAAAAATATATATATTTATTAATTAAAATAATAGGGCGACATGGTGGCGCAGGGGTTAGCGCACAGGTCACAGGTTCAAGACCTCCTTGGTCCGGGGTCTGGGACCTTTCTGTGTGGAGTTTGCATGTTCTCCCCGTGTCTGCGTGGGTTTTCACCGGGTACTCTGGCTTCCTCCCACAATCCAAAAACATGCTCAGGTTAATTGGCGACTCTAAATTGCCCATAGGTGTGAGTGTGTGAGTGAATGGTGTGTGTGCCCCACGATTGGCTGGCGACCATCTGGGGTGTATCCCTGCCTCTCGCCGTAACGCGCTGGGATAGGCTCCAGCAGACCATGTGACCCTAATGAGGAATAAGCAGGTATAGAAAATGACTGACTGAATTAAAATAATAGTGGTTGACAAGTGAAACTTATTATTTTTTATTATACATTTTAAAACCCAGATATCAAAATTCAACAAGTCTTTCCAAATTCATATATTCAATGCTTTTAGAACTTTATAAGACACCACTGAAAGCCTGATTCTGTTTCTGTGTATTTGTTGTTTCTCAGACGGCTGCTCCAGTCACATGACGGCGGTGGCGGTCGGTGCTCTGGGTGGATACCTCAACTATTACCTGACAGAACAGGATATAACCAAACGGCCGCTGTCATGAAGCCTCGTCGTCCTGCTGCCAAACACTCACATCAGAGATCAGCAGGTAGAGATGCTCTTTAATGGCCGACAAGGATTCCA
Source organism: Lepturacanthus savala (assembly GCA_030544235.1). Taxonomy (NCBI): domain Eukaryota; kingdom Metazoa; phylum Chordata; class Actinopteri; order Scombriformes; family Trichiuridae; genus Lepturacanthus; species Lepturacanthus savala. The sequence continues at coordinate 21,161,191 of CM060482.1, forward strand.
GATACAAAACGTTCAATAAAACGCTGGGATGTGGCTGTTTGGCACAAAACGGAAAACTTAAAGGGGACATATCCTGCTTTTTGTGATATTTATGTTATTTATATCCTGGATGTTAAACATGATAAAACAGATATGGGTCAGTGACAAAAATGTGATGAGGTGTAACTCTACTTTAACTCTCTTAAAAAGGTTTTAAAACATTTTATATTGTAGGAAGATTATATATTTAAAATGTATCATTCTTTTTCAGTTACACCATTTGACATTTCGTGTCCAAAAAATCTCATAAAATCATGATCTTTGTAAAAATAGAAGATACAAATGGACTTTTAAATAACAAATTCCTCTAACGGCCACTTGAGGCTCTAATAAATCCTGCTTTTTGTGATTTTCTGTTATTTATATTGTGGATGTTAAAAAAATCATACAAAACAAGAAAATCAAATGATCTACAGACTTTTGGTTAGTTTAAACACATTTAAACAGATAAGACATGACAGCAGCAGCACATTTAACAGCAGAGTAAACACAGTAAACAGCACAGACACAGACAATGATCTTAATGAATGAATCTATAGTAGAAAACACAAAACTCTTTATGAAACATGATCAAGAAGAAGCAGCAAGTTGAGTTTGTGTTTGGCTGAAAGCTACGTTTATGTTGTATCTGTTGTGTGTAAATCAAAGCTGAGTTTATCAGTTATTTCCTTTGTTTTTGTGACATTCAGACGAAGAAAGTTGTGTGAAAATGAGAAATAATTCACTCACAGTCCATGACTAAGATATTTACGTTAACCCTCTATCACATAGTGTTTATATATGGCAACAATTACTATATCTTCATTTTTCTTCAAAAGCTGGGATATAAAATCTGTGTTTTTACAGTTGGTGTGTTTTGAAGGACATAAAAGTTATGAGGTCACATGACCAGGATATCCTGTTTACTCATGGACATTTGACATGTGAGCATCACTGTCTTATAACCAAAGGTTGTCTTTATTCAGAATTTGGGGAAATTTTCACCAAATAGAAAAATCAAACTTGAATTTAATTTAAGTTTTTAATTCATTTTTAAATGTGTTTTTCTAATATGCTAAAACAGATTTGTTGCCATATCAACAATATACAAATATGTAAACGTAAACTAGTGTAACAACCTAATGGAGTCCCATTGACTTACATAGCATGAAACTATCCTGAGACTATGGTTACAACTTTTTCTTACATATATTTTTAATATATCTATTATTTAGGCCATTTTAAGTAATGAAATGTTTTAATCACATCTAAATAATATGTCATGCAATAGAGGGTTAAGGAATATAAACTGCAGATTCTGATTATATTAGTGATTAATGACATTTGTTTATAAAGTACCAGTATAAGATCAATAAATAGTTTTTTAACTAAATCATAAGATATTCCACTCGAGGCCCAGAATATAACGATACAGCAGCAGATATGCCTGATGTGTCCCCTTTAAGACATTTATTTCCTGTGTTAAATGATGATCTGTTGAAATCTCTGTTACAGCTTCAGAATTAATTAATCTCATACCAGATGCCTTTTGAATCAGTGACACTCCGTTCGTTAATTACAAAACCTGAATCTTCAACAAACCGGTGTCAGAGGTGGTTTATGTTCTCGTTGATTTTCCTGTGGATTCCAGATGTTTCCAGCTGCTTCCTGATCAGCATCACTGATGTGTCTCCTTCAGGCTGATTCAGGAATTATTTATTTTTTGCTAATATGCTAATCCTGGACAACTCTGAAAGGCACTTTCTGTTTTTCCAAAAATAACAAGGTTTATTTTCTTTAAATTATACTATTATTTTTTTCTTCATACAAACATTTTTCTCTATTGCATATGAAGCCACAACATGAATCTGAAGGCACCCAAAGTGGATATATGCATGAATGTATATGAATGTATGTAGATGAACTAAAGGTCTCATATATTTCACATTAGTAGAATAAAAAGATTTAAAAAGAAAGAACGCCTGAACATCTTTATTTCATGAATCACTCGGTTTATATTTCCTCTCAGCTTCTAATCTTCTTCCTTCTTTAACTGGCTGAAAAGTAACAGGCTGGTTATGCAAGATCTGATGGAGCAAACTGGGAGTTTATCTTCCTGCCAAAATCTCCCCTAGATCAACTTCAACATAACAGGTTCCCCTGGTGTGTGTGTGTGTGTGTGTGTGTGTGTGTGTGTGTGTGTGTGTGTGTGTGTGTGTGTGTGTGTGTGTGTGTGTGTGTGTGAGAGAAAAAGCTGCTCAAAGCAAGTCAGTAACCTGGAAGAGGATTTTGATTCCCAGAAACATAAATCTGGATTTAAAGTAGGTTCTGAACAGCAGTGAAAATCCCATTTCATTGTAATAAATGACAATAAACAGTACATTTTCAGAGAATAATAAAATCCTATACTACCATCATAACCTGGCCCTATCTTCTTGTTCTCTAACTCTCCTTTACAACTTGTTTTGCAGGTTTAAGCCCTCAGCATGTTCAAATGTTTTAAACAATGTTGTTAAAGTAATAAAAGTTATAGTAATGTTCCATATTTATTTATATTTATACATAAGGCAAATGAGCTGATGAATCAATGAGGTAAAACTATGAAAATCTTATGATGGACCCACATCCTCCTCTCTCTACTCTTCTTCCTGTTCCCTCCTCCCTCCCCCTAGTCGCTGTTGCTATGGTAACTTACATCGTTAGAGCTCGTTAACGATCATTAGGTCTGATCTGGTTAAAAAAAGGCTGATTTTGGTCTAATTTTAAACAAATGTTGTGATAAATGACTTACTGGCTTCTACATGTTAGTTTGATTGGAGTCTTAGCTATCTATTAGCCACTTGTTTAAATTAGCCGTTAGCCACTGGCCCCGCCCACTGGAAAACAGCATCTGGACCAAACCACTTTGAGGAACGGGGGATCATATTATTTTAACAATTAAGAAACACATTGTTTTACATTTAGCAGCACTTGTGTGTTTATTTGACATTTCTGTAATATTCAAAATTATATATTTGTATTTACAACAGTTTTTGGGGGGGACATCTTTGTGGAAGGAGGGGTCACGTCCCCTGTGTCCCCCCTGATTTACACCTGTGTTTCTGTGTGAGACAATCGTCTTTAAATCCATTTCATCCTGTGAGTTAAAGACAAAATGCTCCACTGTCTCCAGTCTGTGACGTTTCTGATCCAATAAATTAGCAAACCTCATGGACGCCACTGACCCCTGTGTGATGTCACTTGTTCCAGCCGATGACCTCGTAGAACTGGGCCTTGAGGAGCCGGGCCTCGTAGGTGACAGTATTCTTCCCGATGTGGATGCGGCTCTCCTCCAGAGGCTGCTCGATTATGGCAGGAACCTCCTTCCCATAAACTACAGGGACAGAGACGTCAGTCACAGTTATTATTATAATTAGCAGAGGTCATGGAGACAGTCATCTTCTAAAGCTTTTTGCTTCTTAAAGTGTAAGAGAGACCGGGGTTGGTTGCCACACTTTTCACTCAGGTATAATTTACAGTATATGAGAATATTCTAAGCATTAAATGAAAGGTTGAGCTCTTAGATTTAAATTAAATATATTGTGATATCCACAATTATTTTCAAAAATTAATTATTTATGATTAAAGTCATGATGCACATCAACCACATCACAATATTAAAATGAATGAATGAAACAACCAGTAGCAGAAATTTAAACATTTAATTCAAAAGTGGGTTGCCGCTCCAAGTACAAGTGTGTGTGTGTGTGTGTGTGTTCATGGTATGTGCTACCAGAGAAATTAACAGTTTTAAGACCAATACATACATATTAACAGTTTAGATTAATGCAGATAAAGACTAAGGTCAAATCTAAAGACAAATCGTTTTGAGGTCACAGTCTGCGACCACCAGGAGTCCAGTAAACAGGGACGTCCAACCAACCCCGGTCCCCCATACACGACAAATAATTATCTTATTCCCTTGACAGATAATTTGCTCAATTCAAGTTATTTGTTCCTGATTTGGGTCAGTCTGATCTTGTTTTAAGAAAACTAAATTAACATTTTCTTTTAAAAAAATGTAACTCACTAAAATCACAAAAAAAATTTGAAAAAAAGCTAAATTAACTGCCAATCGAATAAGATAAGTGGATTAACTGTACCGAATTATTTTTTTTCAGTCTAAAACTTACTGTAAAGCAGCTGTAGTCAATATCTGTACAGTCTGATCTGTCAGTGTGTGTGTGTGTGTGCGTGTATGTGTGTGTGTGAACTTTACCCTCGCAGTGCCCCAGGAACTGGATACACTCCTGAACCACCACATCCCTCAGCATGACCATGTGTTTAGACATGTTCTCCAGCAGAGACAGGAAGCAGCGCTTGGCGTAGAACCATGTGTCTGTCCCCAGCTACACACACACACACACACACACACACACACACACACACACACACACACACACACACACACACATTAATGCGTCACATGCAGACTTATCTACTGCTGAAAGAAGTGTCCAACAAATGCTTCAAATGTTTCCTCCTGCTTGTTAAAAACCACAAACTCCATCTTTTTTTAGTAAATCACTCAAGGAAAATACAAATGTGAGATTTTCAGGAGGATTTAACAGGTTTGGAGCAGAAAGTCACAGTCAGAAAGTATTTAGAGATGAACTAACATGTTATTTGTTTTGGTCTTTTCATGCTGTCTCTTGACAATAAGACAAACTATAAATCCAAATCCTTTGAGTTGAGTTTTATCCAGAGTCTAATCTGTTAAATCTCTTCCGAGATCTTGTCTATTGACCAGATCTGTTTGTTCTGAATCTTCACATGTGGATTAAACTCAGGCTTCACATTCCTGAGGTCTGCGGTTGTTGTTGAAATGTCAGGACGACTTCATGTGTTCTCAGCTGTGGTTTTAGTGGATTCAGCTGCAGCCGGGTTCTGCTGCTGTGACTTGGACCGGATTAAAGGTCCTGGAGACCTCAGAGGAGACGGAGTCCTGCAGGGCTCACGTGATAATAATCTGAAAAAAAAGCTCCCCGACTGGAAAAATTCTTGGAAAAATCTGTCAGTTTTGGTACAAATCTGACGTCGTATAGACGCAGAAACATGAAGGTTCACATGTAAAATTAATAAGCTGTTGGGCTGGAACACTGACCTGCTGTCTACACAGAGCCCTAATTAATCAGAAAATTAGCGTTTATTAGCATGACCACTAATAACAAGTCAGGTCAAGTAATATTTGACCTGTTTTCTTTGCTCTTCAGCACAAAAACACTGGGAACAGTCAACATTTTTAAAAGCTCTGAACACATCTGAAGTGTCTATGTTGGTTCCACATTACGACTAAAAACTCATGAAAATGCTGAAGTTGGTTGAACAAATGCAATTTGAGAAATGGAATCGCTGGAGGAGCAGGTGAAGACAGCATCTCTATTGCATGAAATATTATGACACACGTTACATGATACAAACTGTTTGGAATCTTTTTATTACTTAAAATGGCCTAAATAATAGATATATTAAAAAAATATGCAAGAAAAAGTTATAAACATAGTCTCAGGATAGTTTCATGCTGACATGTAAGTCAATGGGACTCTATTAGGTTTATACACTAGGAATTATTGACATATAGCAACAAGTCTTTTTTTTAGCATATTAGAATAAAAAACTTTAAATTTAAAATTAAATGTAATTTGGTAATTGGTAAAATTTTTCCCAAATTCTGAATAAAAGACAACCTTCGGTTGTTAGACAGTGATGCTCACATGTCAAATGTCCATGAGCAAACAGGATATCCTGGTCATGTAACCTCATAAATTGTATGTCCTTCCAAAATAAAAGCCCCTGTTTCATACCCAACTGTAAAAACAAATAAATGTCAGAGAACTAAAATTTCTCTTGAACGTGTTAGTGTTTGTAGTTGTGTTGATGAATGGGATTAAATGTCCGACCTTCTTGTTGTACGGTTCCAGGCTCTTGATGACTCGAGAGATTCCAAAGTCGTAGTTTCCCTTCGCACAGTACAGAGTCCTGGAGGAAAGATGCTGGTTTTATAACGTGATGATTCACGTGTCTGTTGATATCCTGTATCTGTGACCAGACTGAAGTAATGAACTATTACTACTGTTACTGTTGTGTCATCACACCCTCAGTCTGTTTTTACTGAGGCAGTGGTCGCCGGCTCTCACCCGATGACCAGGTTGACGATGCACAGGTGGAAAACCTTCTTGTCGGGGTCGTCGTAGGAAATTTGCTCCTCCTCTTTCTCGATCTTCCTCATCAGCTCTTCAGCCTGGTGACAACATGAAGACATGAGGAGGAATCACAGGAATAAAAAGAGTGAGTGACAATAAACCCGTACGAGGCAGGAACATATTCATTAGCACTAAAAATATTATTCTTACACAGATGAGCAGATACTTATTTAGTTATGATAAGTACATTAACAATATTAATAATAGGATATCAACATCCAGTAATATAAGGGTGAGTAACAAAACTGCCATGTGATGTAACCATAAAAACTTGGTACCAGATAGTTTAACTCTTAAAAAGTAAAAAAAAAAAAATGGAGTTTTAAATAACAAGAAACCAACATGAACATGAAATGTACATTTATAGAGACCTGATTAATACTTCTTAAAACTGTATTTTTCATTGACCCATAAAACCTTTTCTGTTTCCAGAGGAAGCTGTTTGAAATCTGATAAACGGACTCAAATGAAGTCAGTGTTGGTTGCTCCAACAAGTAGGAAAATGGAAAAAAAAAAAATTTGAGGCTGTGGATTTAGGAAGGAGTGAGACCTCTTTAGCTGTTCCAGGCAACATTAGCTCCTAGTATAACACACCTGAAACTAACTGAACTGACAATGGTCACGTTGCATTGTGGGTAATGTATGCACCAGGTTTGGACAAAGAATAATTTGAATATAAAAGATATTTCTAGCTCTTCTGCTTTGAATTTAACAGTTTTTTCTTTAAACTCGTCATCAGGAGTGTGATGATATTATAAAAATGCCATGTTATATGGGTGTAGTTATATAAATTCAGCGTTGCTACAGTACCTCTTCGTTCTGGCTCGTCATGATGTAGGACACACACAGGTTGGCCAGGACGACAGCGCTGACGTTGAGGATCTGCAGCAGAACACACACATTTATTGATCATGCAGCTCATTTAAATGAATAGTTACAGTCAGCAACTCAACTTTTAAGGATCATTTCTTAAAGGAATCTCACAAGTTTCCTCAACCTCAGTTCAGACTTTTCAATCATGCACAGAAAGTAAAAACCTCACTGCTAACCGTGATTTCAAGTCCACTGGTGTTATTTCTCAACAGAATAATATAGTAAATTATAAACTGCATTTATGGTGTATTTTTCTCATATAGAGAAATGCACACATTTTATAATCAGAAACTGTTCCTTTAAATGAGCCATCAGGACTTCCATTAAGTTGTGATGTCACAACTATACAGTCCAACTGTAAAACGCCCAACTCTGCATTCACAGCCTTTTCAAATTAGCCAATTAGAGGAGAGGCTCCTTAATATTAATGAGTCAGACATGTTTGTTTCTACAGCTGCAGAGAGGAGATGTGAAACTAGATGGAGATGATATTTGGCTCTTGATGTTAGTGACATCAAAACTTTGAATAACACCTAAGAAAAGTGGAAGATATGGGACCTTTGAACCACTTTAGGTCTTGAATTTAAAGTCCAGTATAGGACAACATGCAAACCACAACATTTTCAAATAGAAGCTTTCTTATGTTTTAAGTTGATTTAATTGTTTCTTATAGCTGAAAAGTGACAGAAGCACCACTGCAATCAGAAAAGAGAAGGAAACTCAGACAGAATCTGTAGGAATAGGGAATGATGAACGTTTCATTTCATGCAGAGATGTAAAGACACTGCAGAACGGTTTGGTCTCATTTTTTTTACCGAGGGTTTGCACTTGCAGGGACATTCCTGAATGTTACACTGCTCCACCTGGACACAGAGGAAACTGTCAACTGTTGGTCCTGACCCCAGTCTGACCCCAGACTGACCCCAAACTGACCCTATACTGATCCCAGTCTGACCCCAGACTGACCTGAAACTATCTTAGATTGACCCCAGACTGACCCCAGTCTGTCTCAGTCTGTCTTAGAGATGCTGACAGACGTCATGTTTTCACAGGTTAATTCAGTATAATATAACAGCAGACTCTGGATTTGTTACGCTGCTGCTGCTGCAACACTCACGTTGTCATAGTGTTTCTTGACGATGGGCTCATAGAAGCCGATGGCCTCCTTGTATTTGTTCTGCATGAAGAGGACGTGAGCCACGTTCAGCTTCCAGGTGTCGTCCTCGTTGCAGTATTCCACAGACTTGCGGAAGATCTTCTCCACCATCTGGAAGTTCTCCCGGTTCCAGTAGATCTTGGTCTGGGCCATGAGGACGACAATGTACCTGGGGAGAGATGAGAAAACGAACAACTGTAGATTTAGAGTCAGGAGACGGGAGCGAGGAAGAGGAGGGAATACTGAAACTAGTAGTATCTGAGAGGAGTTTCACAGGTTTATATGTTGTGTTCTCACCTCTGTAGATGTGTTTGTTCATCTGTCTGTCAGCTGATAACTTAGAATTATTTGAGTGTGTTCCATACAGTTGTGGATAGACAAAAAAATTTCTGTTTAATGATAGAATCATTATCTATCATTAAACTTAGTGGATTCAGTGATTGATTAAAACAGGAAAAATAAACACACAGGAGACAATGCTTCAAACCCTGAATATGTTTGGTTCATTCAAACTAATTCGGGTGTGATTGATTCAGTTGATGGAGATTAAAATGTGATTTATCTGTGTGTGTGTGTGTGTGTGTGTGTGTGTGTGTGTGTGTGTGTGTGTGCGTGCGGATGTGTGTGTGTGTGTATTTCAAAGTGTGTTCATGTGTGTTTGTTCAAATCCCAGAAAAAAAGGTATAAGCACAGAAGTGTGTGTGTGTGCGTGTGTGTGTGTATGTGTGTGTGTGTGTGTGTGTGTGTCCTCACTTTTCCAGCATCAGGTCATATTCCTGCAGAGCTTTCTTCTGTCCTTCATCATCTCGAGCCAGTCTGGCTTCCTGCACCTTAAAACCACAAAAACAACTGTTCTCTGAACTTCTTCACATCAAAACATCTAGTAAAATTCTTGAGAAGTTCATTTGTACTTGTGAATACAGGTGAAAATGTTTGTTTTACACTATTTCCATAAGTTACTGAATTTCATGTTATACCGGTGTGTTTTCTTTATGAGTGATGAAGATATTTTAGATTTATTATTATTGTTTACATGCTGACATGTGATTGATATATGACATGTCAAAGTAACAAAGTAATAATAGAGACAAAGAAAGAAAGAAGATGATGGAGGAGGTGAGTAACCTGCTTGGCCAGTTTGCGTAACTGCTCAGTGAGTTTTGCATTCATCTCATCAAACTTCCTGAACGCCTGTAAAATAACAGAAATATGGACACGTGTTTGATTTAAGGATAAAAACACATCCAACAGCAACACCACAAACCGTCACCTATATTAGATATAAATGACATGTTTAAAAGTTAAAGCAGAGAGCTACTAATTACAGCAGCAGCAATAAAACCAGGCCCCTTCATACTGAGAACTAAAGCTCAGGTTTAACCTGTGACCTTAACCAGATCAGTCAAATCGTGTCCTATTTTACTAAATAATCAAACAACAGAAAGCAACACTTTGTTTCCATCTAAGTTGACTCATTTCTACTCTCTGAGATTAAAGGTTGTTTTACACATCTAAAGGCTGGAAAACAGCCACAGGAACTGTTTATATCCTAAAAAAAAAAAATCACATTTGTGTCACTTTTCTCTCACCTCCTCTGGAGCCGTCTGGCAGGTCAATAACGCGTCAAGAAACTCATACATGTACTGAAAAAAAACAAATGGATTCAATTCTTTGGAAACCTGTCGTGAATATTATGTATATAAAGATTCAGAATAAATTAGATTAGATTAAAAACATTATTGATCACACATCGCTGAAATTTGTGCGTTACCACAGCTCAGATACAGAGAAGTAATGACAGAAGATAGTTTTATAAAAAATATAGAAAATATCTAGAGGCAGAAGAAGAAATAAAATACACATTATATACATATTATATACAAAGAGTACAAATGTACCAGTATAAGCATACACAGTTGATTAGGGCTACAACCAGCAACTATTTTGATTAATTGATTAGTTATCTGGTTCATAAAATGGTGTAAAATGCTGATCACTGTTTCCCAAAGATGAAGATTCAACCTAAAATGTCTTTTTTGTTCACAACCCAAAGATCATCAGTTTACTATTATAGAGACTAAAGAAACCAGAAAATAATCAGAGAAGAGAAGCTGGAACCAGAGAATTTGGACATTTTCTTCTGAAAAATGACTCAAATTAATTATCAAAATAGTTGGCAACTAATCAATTAATCAACTAATGTTGTAAACATATACGTACAATATAAAGAGGCAGGAAATGGAGCTGAATTCATTTATTATGGTGTTGGATTAACTGGGCTGTAATGTAAGTGTATGTTAATGTGTGACGTGTGTGTGTGTGTGACGTGTGTGTGTGTGACGTGTGTGTGCGTGTGACGTGTGTGTGTGACGTGTGTGTGTGTGTGTGTGTGTGTGTGTGTGTGTTGTGCTGGCTGTGGTGGTTTATAAAGAACAAAAGAAAATCATTGAGAAGAAAAATAACAGTTTTGAATAAACTAATATCTTTAATTTTGGCATGTGAATATAATGATCCTGTTTTAACAGTGATTGTGTTCAATATGGTTTATTATTAAAATAAAAAAAATAAACATATTACAACAAACAATAAACTAGAATGAAGATATGACATCATGCATGTAAACCAATGAGGAAAATCCAACTAGTTTCTATCTTTGAATCCATGATATATTCCTAAATTGATGGTAAATATTTTATTTTTTTAAGATGTGTAAAATGATCTGTTCTGCCTCATATTGTCATTTCCTCCTCAAGGTCAGTGTTTATTTCATGCATTTATTTCCAGTGTATTTTTCGTTAATCCCTGCTGATATTGTTTTGTGACTTACAGGTGACAGGAACTTGTAGGTGAGATGTGCGTTTTCAGCCAGGACGTCGGCCGCCAGATCAAAATACTGAGAACACAGAGAAAGTCCAGCAGTGACGTTAATACGCTTTTAATGAAACCCACTCTGTCGCTCTGTGTGTTTTCAGCTCTTTTTCCACCACACGGCTCCAAATCCTCTGAAATAACAGAGCTGCTCCCTGCGTGGACCCTGGCTGGGATACAGTGTGGTGGAAAACACTGACACACGGGAGGAGGTCATGTTATTGAAGGATTAGACTCAGATCCACAATATGAAGCTGTTCAATAAAAATAATCCCGTTCAAACATGGTGGAAACTTGGTTTACTCAGGGAAAAAAAATCTTACAAAACATAGTGACAGCAAGTTTTAAGGCCATGCGATTAATTGAATTTTAATCACGATTTTGATTGCATGATGAATGATCTCTAAAATCATATAATAGAGTTGAAACAATGTTATATAAGTGACAAACATTTGTCAAGATGAGAAAGTAGAAAACTTTTCAAAATACAGTTTTCAGAATAATTCATCAGTTCTCTATAAATGTACATTGTGTGTTCATTTAGGTTTCTTGTTATTTAAAAGTCCATTATAGTATTTAAAAGTTTTTTAATTTTTTTTTTACAAAAATCATGATTTTGTGTGATTTTTTTACTTTAAATATCAAATGGTATAACTGAAAAATAATGATAAATATTAAATATATAATCCACTTAGAATCTAAAACTTGTTGATAGCATATTTTTAAAAACCTTTATAAGAGAATTAATCTATCAGGTATTAAATTTTTCGGGTTACAACACATGATCATTTTGTCACTGACCCATAATTTGCTCGTAAATGCCTGGAGTAACTAAAAAATAATTGTTTTATTATTTATTCACGATTATTCATAAATAATCATAATTTCAATACTGAACAAAATATTAATAAATAATAATAAATAAATCATATTGTTTTTAATAATGGAGCAGCCATAATGCAGCTGTTAACACATATTTAATTTGACTGTATAAACTGTAACAAGATGCTGTGTCAGCATGTGTCAGATTCAGCTGATCGAGGTGATCGATTGATTGATCAATGGTTGAGGTTGTGTGTTTGTTTTGCAGTAATTAATCAGAGCACCATGCTGCACCGAACAGCTCCAACAACCTCAGGCTACGTTTCATCAAGTATTCATTAGGCAGGTTGGGATTTCTCACTCAAACGATAATGAAACACCTCTCTCGCCCGGGGACCAGAACTAAAGGGTCCAATTTACCCGTTTGCTGTTATTCATTTTCCTGATTCATGACTCGGCTCCCATATTAAGAACTTTGCCATAGAAGGATTCGCTCACAGTTTGGGTGACGGTGCCTTTTGCTCTACAGTGAGTGTGGTGTTTTGAATAAAGTGAAATTTGTTGTCATTTTTGTCTTTTAAGGCCAAGGTCCTGCTGGAAACAGATAAAAGCCACATTTGATGCTTTAAACAGCCAAGCTTCTAAAAAGACCCCATTCATGATCTTTTTCTGAAAATGATCTAAATGCAACAGTCGACTGACTGAATGTGGAATAACTGAGATATGATATTGTTCAAATTCATCTCTTCTGTTTTGCAAATTAAAGATTATTAATTTGTACATAAAAAAGGAGGAGAAATTTGTAGGTGTTGTTATTTTTAAGTGAGACATGTGGTGTAACCCTAAAAACTTACTGTATCAGTTTAACTCTTTTAAAAATGTTTTAAAAAACTAAAAATGCATGGATCAGTGACAAATAATGTTTGGAGAGATGAGAAACTCAAAAACCTTTTAAAATACAGTTTTAAGAAGCATTCATCAGGTCTATGAATGTGTGTTCATGTTGGTTTCTTGTTATTTAAAGTCCATTTGTATCATTTATTTTTTACAATAATAATGATTTTGTGTACTTTATTTAATATGAAATGTCAAATGGTGTAACTGACATAAAATGATAAATTATTATTATTAATATATTAGAGCCTAGATTAGATATGACTTCATTGATCCCTTTGAGATTAAAGAATGTATATATATATATATTTTTTTTTTAACATCATTTGACATTTTGCGTCAAAAAATGCACAAAAATTGTGATTTTTCTAAAAAAAAAAATACAAATGGATATGCTGGAATAACAAGAAACCAAGATGAACACACAACATACTTTGTTAGAGACTTGATGAATGATTTTTAAAACTGTATTTTTAAAAGTTTTTTGACTTTCTCATCTTGCCAAACATTATTTATCACTGACCCATGTTTTGTTCTACAGGTCTGACCCACTTGACATCAACTAAACCAAGATGGACTCTGCTGTTTCTAGCTGATCTGGTCTGGTCTCCCTGGTTCTGGTCCAGTCCGTGCCCTGTGTGGTACCTCATGTTTGCAGTAGAGCAGCAGGAGGTTCCCGAAGGTGACGGGGGGGAAGGAGTTCTGCTGCAGCAGGAAGGCCAGCTTCTCAAAACCCTCTGACGGCTTCGAGTCCATGTTCACCAGAGCCTGGTTATGGAGGGTCACAGGATCCAACTCCTGATATAACACACACACACACACAGTACAAGTATTGACTACAACTGCTTTACAGTAAGTTTTACACTGCAAAAATTAAATCTTATCAGGCGAAAATGTCTTGTATTTGATACAATTAGTCCAATATTGAGATTATCTTATTCCATTAGCAGATAATTTAGCTTAGTTCATTTTGTTTCAATTCAATTCAATTTATTTTTTTACATTTTTACTTGTTTTATTAAACAAGATTAAAATGAACCAAATCGTTTGCCAGAGATTATTTGTCACTGACCCATGTACTGTTGCACTTATAATAAAATCCATTATAAATGATTATTAATTATTATTATTATTATTATGTTAGTGTGATCTGATTCAAAGAACAGAGGACATCAGGGGTTTACTGGTTGTGAAATTCTGGCCTGATACAGACACTTTATTTATTCGTTTTTTGTTTTTTATTCCCTTTTGTGCCAGGGAAACAGAAATCTTCATTATTGATTTAAAATCCTTCAGCTCTGTATTTACTATAGTTTTCTGTACTACAAATTGTCTTTAACTATGTTTTAATATGGTTTAATATGTACTGTGATACTGTACACACTGTACACTGTGGTTAAGCATGTTTTACAAATAAAATATATTATAATAATTATTATTATTATTATGTTGTGTGATCTAACTTAAGGAACAGAGGACATCAGGGGTTTACTGGTTGTGAAATTCTGGGCTGATACAGACACTTGATTTATTCATTTTTCTTTTGTTTTTTATTCCCTTTTGTGCCAGGGAAACACAGAAATCTTCATTATTGATTTAAAATCCTTCAGCCCTGCATCACACTATCTGTGACGGGGCTCATTCATGACACAATCTTTAATGAAACCTGCACATGACAGATTCATTTCTTTTGGTGAAAAACTGACAAGTTAATGTTCTAAAAGCTTCATTAACTACTAATAGGAAGTTTTTTTAGGACTTTCATAGCCTAACAAATTCTTTTTGTGAAACATATATTAGGTGTAATTAAATGTTAATGTAAAAGCACAGAATCGTGTCCAGTCAGAGTCTTTTTCTGTTCCTAAAGGACAAGATTGGTAACAATAGACACTCTCACTAAAACACTGTGAAGTTGAAACTATTTTACATGATTTGACTTATTTAGGCGACTGAAGCTTTATACAGGAGCATCCCAATAATTAAAATAATATGAAAAGCTTTTGTTTTCATTATCTGAGAATCATAATAATGAAATTACAGGAAATAAAGGCTTGAAATATAATAGATGAGTGTCACTTTCTGAAATGATTGACAGAAATATTGCCCCCTTTCACCATATTCTAGTTAAAATATGTTTCAATTTTGATAATTAATCAATCGGTTATTTAAATGATTAATCAATTAGTTTATAAAATGGTGTAAAATGTTAGACAGTGTTTCCCAAAGTTGAAGATTCATCAGTTTACTATTATAGAGACTAAAGAAACCAGAGAATAATCAGAGAAGAGAAGCTGGAACCAGAGAATTTGAATATTTTCTTGCTAAAATGAATTAAATCCTTGGTAGCTAATCAATAAATAGATCAATGATCAATAGTAATCAGCTTTTTCTATCAGTAACCCTCGTTCTGAGGAAGATGTGACAACTTTCTAATTTTAAAGGTTTTTTTTTAGTTTTGAGCCTTCAGGAATCATCAGTATTCATTAGAATACAGTCTGGTTTAAATTCATCTGACTTCTAATTGAAGTATTTATAATTACACATTTGATATCAATCTAGTTTTTGGTGTGAAGCTGGAACCAGAAAATTAGTTTCTTAAAAATGACTCAAAACATTTTAATCAATTTAAAAATAGTTGGCGATTAATTTAATTGTTGGCAACTAATTGATTAATCAACTCACCTCTAAAATTTACTTTAAAGTTTAAATAAGGAGATTTATACCCTGTCCAATTTTCTAAATGATAAAGTCTAATAGACACTGGTTCAGCAACAGTTTTTTCATCCAAATCAATGCTTGCTGGATAAAAATGAGAAGCTGATTTTATCTGTTTGTGTTTTGAAGTCAAGGAGCTAAAGTTAAATCTGCCACATGATCATTTCATTTGAGACGCAGCTGTATTAGCTTCAGATAAACTTTAGAACACCTTTGTATAGACGGTGGACGTTTTCCTCCTTCACTTATACTGAAGATGACTGGAACTATTTTTTTTTTATTTCACTGATAATTATGGATACACTGAGTATTAAAGTCCTCTAGGGGGCAGTAGTTGTACATTCTGCTGTCGCATAGTTTCTATCCAAGTACAGAAAGAGTCATCAGTGTCAGTGACAGACTGGACTGAGGACGAATGAGGTGAATTAATTCTAATGAAGCAGATTAAGGTGGTAAAACTATCCTCATCATTACCTCTGTGAGCTTTTCCTGCTCTGATATACTACTAAGCTGTTATTTCCAGGCCGTGTGTGAGCGTGTGATGGATGTTACCTCCTCTGATCTGGGCGGCATGTCGGTCAAAGCCTCCTGAGCTGCTTTTACTGCACAAAGAAACAAACAAAGCTGTTAATTTAGTCTGGATCAGTGTTTCTCCTGCACTCTGCTTCCATAAGAAAACTGTCCAAGTTAAACAGGAGAGAGACTTCAGAAGCCTAATGAAGCAATTCAATAATCAATAGCTAATTTAATTGTACTCTGACTACCAAGATTACTTAAAAAATAAATTGCACAAGTGGGAAAGTGCATTACATTATAAAGCAGATTCAATTACAAAGCAATTACAATAATGATGAAGACTGTATGAGGAGGCAAAAGGAAGGAATGTGAATCATTAATCTGAATCATTGAAGTGATTAAAAGTTAAATTAAAAACAGAAATTGAATATGTGGAAGTGTAATACTTGAGATATAAAGAGAGGATTCACAAATACATGTTGAAAAAGAAGAATAGGAGCAATAATAATTCAGCAGGATTCAATTTGTATGTATTCTTGCCATGCCAATTATCAAGATAATTTCACTTTCTCACAAAATCTTAAAATACCATGTAAGACATGTACATGGTCAATTTAAGAATATAACATGAATCCAAAGATAGAAACTAATAAAAAAAACAAGAAAAATTATGATTTGTATATTTTGGCAAGCCCTGAACAATTTGTTAAGTGCTAAAGTTGATAAGTAGGGAGCATGGGTAAATTCTAGCGTCTGCCAATATTCTGCATGTGAGGTGTTTAGGGGACAAAAAAACGTTCTCTCTAGGTATTTATTTATTTATGTGAAAGAAAATAAGATTCTCTGCCTTTGGACTGAAGTAAAGCTCTCATTCTACAGAGAATTCTACAGCTTTTCATTATCTAAATACTTTTTTTTCATCTCATTAATCTTTATTTGTCAGATGTGATCACAATGTGATTTAATCCCATCAGATTAATTAATTGCACAGCTGATAGTTGAGCCACAGACAGGAAGTATAAGGAGAAGAAGGTGCTGGAATAAAGAAGACAGGGTGTATTGTTTTTTTATTCCAGTCAGCTTCACCCTCCTTCAGCTCGTGTTAAGTTGCTTTCAGCCGGGTTCAGATCAGCCGGAGCAGCTCGGTGTTGGTGAGGGTGAGCTGCAGGTGAAGCAGCTTCCTGCCCGTTAACAGATGTTTGATGTTGGCTTTGTTTATTCTTCTTCCTGCTCGCTGTTCTCTGATCACCATTCTTTGAAATAACGTGTCAGTTTGATGAGAGGTGGTCGAAGGACAATGCTGCATTTCAAAGATTAAAGGAGGCTTTATGAGTTCTCTCCTCTCGTTCTTTCAAGCAGTTTCTCACCCGGCTGCATATGTTAGGAGAATTAAGATATTAATGCATCTCCACCTCTGTGTTTCTAAATCAGGAAACCTGTTGCTGAGTAGAAATGATCAAGTGAACACCTGCTTTACTAATAAGGGTACAAAACCCAGTGGAACTATGTGAAGGTAAATAGAAAAAAAAAAGGAAGCCACGAGCAACAACATAGCAGACATAGACACACCCCTCAGCTGCTGTCAATCAAACACAGACACGCCCCCTGCTGCTGTCAAACACAGACACGCCCCCAGCTGCTGTCAAACACAAACATAGACACGCCCCTCAGCTGCTGTCAAACACAAACATAGACACGCCCCTCAGCTGCTGTCAAACACAAACATAGACACGCCCCTCAGCTGCTGTCAAACACAAACATGCCCCCTGCTGCTGTCAATCAAACATAGACACTCCCCAGCTGCTGTCAATCAAATCCAGACATAGACACGCCCCTCAGCTGCTGTCAAACACAAACACGCCCCCTGCTGCTGTCAATCAAACATAGACACGCCCTCTGCTGCTGTCAATCAAACAGAGACATAGACACACCCCCTCTGCTGCTGTCAATCAAACACAGACATAGTCACGCCCCCAGCTGCTGTCAATCAAACCCAGACATAGACACGCCCCCAGCTGCTGTCAATCAAACCCAGACATAGACACGCCCCCAGCTGCTGTCAATCAAATCCAGACATAGACACGCCCCTCAGCTGCTGTCAAACACAAACACGCCCCCTGCTGCTGTCAATCAAACATAGACACGCCCTCTGCTGCTGTCAATCAAACAGAGACATAGACACACCCCCTCTGCTGCTGTCAATCAAACACAGACACAGACACACCCCTCAGCTGCTGTCAATCAAACAGACATAGACACCCCCCAGCTGCTGTCAATCAAACACAAACACGCCCCCTGCTGCTGTCAATCAAACACAGACAGACACGCCCCCTCAGCTGCTGTCAATCAAACACAGACACGCCCCTCAGCTGCTGTCAATCAAACACAGACATAGACACGCCCCTCAGCTGCTGTCAATCAAACACAGACATGCCCCTCAGCTGCTGTCAATCAAACACAGATAGACACGCCCCCCCAGCTGCTGTCAATCAAACACTGGCACCAACAGGCCATTTAAATGACAATGTCCCAAATTTAATTCTTACTTTTTTTTTCTCTCCCAGTGTGTTTATTCTGTGAATGTTGTCTCTCTGCCTGTTACATGTCTCTCTCATCTCTTCTTACTGTTCGTATGGAACATGTTAAGTCTACTTACGTCTCTTCAGCTGGTACTCGATGGCAGCTCGCAGGTTGAAGGCTTCTATCAGGGCTGTATGATGCAGCACCAGTGTGTTTCCAACACTGAGGACGTCGATGCCTTCCGTCGTCATGCCGACGCTCAGCTCTGTCATCAGCATCATCAGAGAAAGTGACACCAACACATTGTTAAAGTAATAATAACCATCAGTCTCTGCTGCACAGAGAAGTGAGTGATGTTGAATGAATCAGGTTTTACCTGGATGTTCCCTCATGCCTCGCTCTATGATCTCCGCGATGTATTTCAGGGCCTGATCGTAGTTCTTCAGGCTATAGTAACACAGAGCGATGTTGTAGGACAACGCTGTGGGAGACCAGGAGACCAGAAGACAAGAAGATTAATGCTACTGATATTTTGTGTTTAATAACAGATTCTGTGCTGTATTTCCAGAGGGTAAAACCTGCTGCCTGCTCCATGTCACTTCTGTTAGAGTGAAAGTGATTTTTAAAGTATTTAATCATTACTTTATCTGGTGGTTTGAAGAAAAAGTAAAAGTCTGAAACTCTCCTCCCTTCCTTTAGCTGCCAGCGCCTCAGTCCTGACGTCTCAGATCCAGATCTTCACCGCCTATGAGACTCAGCATTAACATCAGCACGACTTCGCTACGACTATAGCTGCGACAAGTAATTACTTTCATTATCGATTAATCTACTGAGACCACTGTGGCGTCTCCGACATCCAAAAACCTTCAAGTTTTTCAGTCACATATAACTGAAAATCTGACATTTTTGCTTAAAAATGTCAGTCACAGTGGTTTGCTATTTAATGTGTGTCAGCGTTACAGGACTGTAACTTACTGAACTGTAGATTAAACTCGTGAAGTAAAAGTCCTAAGTTTGATCTCTTAAATACGTTTCGTAGATAAAAATGATGCAATCCTGATGATTTCCTGAATTCTGGTGACTTTTAATGCACCAATTTGTGTCTTTTCTGCACCAATATCTTTATTTATGTCAAACAACAAAACACAAATTCAGGCATCAGGTGGTGATTCTAAATAAACTATAATATACTATTGTTGCCATATGACAGCAATATGCAATTCTAAAAAGCTGTGATATAAAATCCATGTTTGTATAGTGAGGCATGAAAAGGGGACTTTTATTTTTGAAGAACATACAATTTATGAGGTCACATGACCAGGATATCCTGTTTGCCAGTCCCTTTTGCTCATGGACATTTGACATGTGAGGATCATTGTCTCACAACTAAAGATCGTCTTTTATTCAGAATTTTGAAAAATGTAATTAACTTACATTTAATTCAGTTTTGATTATAGTTTTAGTTATACTTTTTATAGCTAAAAAAGCAATGCCATATGGCACTAATTCCTGTGTATACAACCTAATAGAGACTATATTTACAACTTGCTCGCAGGACACATATAACACATATATTTGTGTTTTGGATGATGTTTAGGAATAATGTACATCTCAAATAATGAAGCTGAAATCACAATTTACTTCAGACTTTTTGAGAAAAAATATAATCCTCATATGGGACATTCTTATCAACCTGCCACAGAAGAGGAGGAGACGCTGTGCTGCTGTGACAGGATAATTATGTTTGCCAGAAAAGATTTAGTTGTATAAGCTCATGATATATATTCATATTTTGAGAGTAAAAATAGACCCCATGCTGAAGAAAAAAGACCCTGTCGGAGGAGTTGTTGCATCTAGTAGTAAGATTATAGCGATTCTTCAAAATAAAAGTCTCCTGTCTGTGTTTTTGGGGGGGGTGTGAGCTCCGGGAATAACTGACTGATTAATGATGCAATGTGACTGTCCAAATATATCCAGTAAGTTCATTATCAAAATAAACTGGGAACAAAGGCCATTATTCTTATTGACTAACATCCAGTCAACAATAATGATTCATAGATACTTTCCCTATTATCTCTCCTGCTGGCTTCCTTTTTATTTCATGTTTCACTTCTATTTATTTATCACTATAATTATTATGTATTACTATTTTATATCTGTTTAAATAGCCTTTTTAAAAACATATGTATTAACTATATATATATATATAGAGAGAGAGAAAGTTGTAAACATAGTTTCAGGATAGTTTCATGCTATGTAAGTCAATAGACATTAGGTTGTATGCACTAGGAATTTTATATATAAGGGTCAGTGACAAAACAAAAGAAAAAGAAAAAGTTCTGAATATATCCTGGTCATGTGACCTCTTAAATTGTATGTCCTTCAAAAATAAAAGCCTCCTTTTCATGCCTAATTGTAAAAACATGGATTTTATACCACAGCTTTTTAATAAAATGAAGTAATTATTGTTATATGGCAACAATATGCAACAGAGGGTCAGCCTGTGTCTTTTCCTTTTCTTTTAATGGAAAAGTGGAGGGATTTGAATTGTTCTGCATTTATGTTCCTATATTTGTGTGTATACCTGGCACGTATCCCAGCACCTGCATGGCAGACATGAACTTCTTACAGGCCTCCTCGTATTTACCATCCTGGTAAAGCAAACAGCCCATGTTGTAGATGTAGTCTGGGTCGTCCTGAGGCAGCTGCTCCAGCAGTGACTGCATAACACGCACATACACGAACACACACACACACACACACACACACGAACACACACACACACACACGAACACACACACACACACACACACACACACACACACACACACACACACACACACACACACACACACAATATAAATATGTGTGTTTATATGGATGTTTCAAAACTGGCAGCATATTCACTCGTAATGGTACAAATTTGTATGAATTAACAGATAATGTGTGAGAGCTCGTCACCTTGGCAGAGGAGTAATGTTCCTCACAGTATGTGATGCAGGCTTGCAGCTTCACCATCTGTAGCAGAGAGAGAGACAGAGAGGAAAGTGTTGTATATATGGGTCATGGATACAAATGTACTTTCAATTAACAAGAGAGACCTGATGAATGCTTCCTAAAACTGGATTTTAAAAGGTTTTTGACTTTCTCATCTTGCCAAACATTATTTGTCGCTGACCCATATACAGGTGGAAAAGACTTAACCCTCTATTGCATGAAATATAATTTAGACATGGTAAAAAATGTTTTGAATGTTTTTATTACTTAAAATGGTATAAATGATATATTAAAAAAATATGTAACAAAAAGTTGTAAAACTAGTCCTGGGATAGTTTCATGCTATGTAAGTCAATGGGACTCCATTAGGTTGTATACAGTAGGAATTTAACATATTGTTGCCTATATGGAAACAAATCTATTTTAGAATATACAAAAATTGAATTAAATGTAAAAAAAAATAATAATAATACAAATAATAAATAAATTTTACCTTCCCTAGATAGTGAGTTAAACTTTTATTTGGTGAATATTTTCCCAAATTCTGGGTAAAAAAACAAACTTTGGTTGTGAGACAATGATTCTCACATGTCAAATGTCCATGATCAAATAAGATATAGATAAGATAATAGGTCATGTGACCTCATAAATTGTATGTCTTTCAAAATAAAAGCCCCTTTCACACCGAACTATAACAACATAGATTTTATATCACATCTGTTTTATAAAAAATGTAGATAAAGTAATCATTGCCATGGCAACACTATGCAATAGAGGGTTAATGTTTGAAAATATTAAACAAAATTCAATTTAAACAGCAGAATAACGTTTATATCCCTCTCTGTTAATGAACATGTTCCCTGTAGCTGATCTATAGGCACCTTTGGTCACTTTATTTCATTTGTAGCCACAAATTCAGCAGCAGCCACAATCCAAATGCTGGTAAAATATGCAAGAGGCTGATAGATCTGCTTCACTTGCACCTATTTAGTGGCTGGTAAAATTTAAATGTTCACGAACCATTTGGCTGGTGGGCAAAAACGTTCATTTAGCTCCGTGTTTGTGGTGTATTTATGCGTTTATTACAGTGCTTCTGTTGAACAAATGGAAAGTGTGTAACAGATGGTGGGAACAGAGTAAAACATCTCAGCGTAAATACAGTGGAGTTGTTAAATTAAATGGTCACAGAACACCTGGACTAAACACTTGCAGCTTTCTGAAAGGTTTCTGTGAGTCAGCGAAGTTGTTGCTGCACCTTAATGTGGCTGCTGGGGTTGTCCAGGGCATACGAGGCCTTGGTGGCTTCAGGATAAGCTCCGGCTTTGTACAGGGACTGGGCATAGTACACCTTGTACTCCTCCACCTCCGGGTGCAGCTGGGTGAGCTGCTCATAGCATTCAGCAGCGTTGGTGAAGTCCTGGATGTGGTAGTAGCAGTAACCCAGCAGAGACAACGCTGCCCTGGACTGAAAAAGGAGCAGGAACAACATTATAGCAACAAGTTGCGAACATAGTCTCAGAACAGTTTCATGCTACGTAAGTCAATGGGACTCCATTAGGTTATGCTTTTAAAAAGAGAAAAACAAACAAACAAAAGTACAAAAAAACAAAAATCACAGGGACCACAATACAACACATAATAGAATAAGAATAATGAGATCACTTATTATGGAAAACGAAAGGAAAATAAAAAAGTGAGGATGGGTAATTTCAAAATAAAATGGAGAAACCACCATTCAAACATATTCAGTTTCTATGTTTACATGTTAAGAAGGGAAAAAACAGCAAATTGTCACATTTCAGAAACACATAAAGAACCTGAAGACATCTGATGCTGTATATTTAAATATTAATGAACAGTATTCAGCTCTTACCTTTGTGTGTTTTTGAAGTTGGCCATTAAGGATGTGAATAGCTTCTACATACTGACCATCTTTAATCTAGAAGAAGAAGAATATATCATAATATTATACATTCAAGGGGTTTTTAAAAAGTAGGCAACTGGACTTTTTCTTTGAGCTTGAAGACGTTTCACCTTTCATCCGAAAGGCTTCTTCAGTTCTAGCCTGATGATGGAAACCATGATATATCTCTGATGATCCAGAGATATAGCTCCTGGTTTCCATCATCAGGCTAGAACTGAAGAAGCCTTTCGGATGAAAGGTGAAACGTCTTCAAGCTCAAAGAAAAAGTCCAGTTGCCTACTTTTTAAAAACCCCTTGACTACAATGACCTGGATGAGTGAGAATCTACACAGACAATATTATACATTCTTACGTATCTTCTTATTATTATTACTTATTGCCAGTGGTGGAAGGTAACTAGAAACAATTTTTTATAATTGTTAACTCCAACAAATAGAGATTATTTCCCTCTAAACTTCTTACATGTTTCATTTCAATAAATATTTAATTGATACAATATTTCACCAAAAATCAAAGATTAGACAAAAATTCCAAAACATAAAACAGATTAGTGAATCTGAACTTTGTTTCTTCTTCTTTTTCTCCCATCAATCATCTCAGGACCCCTCACATTTACCTGCTGACCCTTTACAGGGGCCCGACCCCTAGGTTGGGAACCACTGGACTAAACTAGTTGAGTGTATATAAAGTAGTTAAAGTAGCTCCAACAGTAACATGCTGCTAAACACTGATGCTGCACATTAATAATCTGATGATGTCACAAAGATACAGAAATCACACCAAACCAACACTTTACTGCAATACTTTACTACATCTACTCATAATACTGCAATAATGTACTACATCTACCCACAATACTGCAATACTTTAACTATATTAACTCATAAAACTGCTATATTTTATGACATCTACTCATAATACTGCAATATTTTACTACATCTACTCATAATACTGCAATACTTTACTAGATCTAATCATAATACTACATTACTTTAAATGTATCGAGTTATAATATTGTAATACACTGCTACATC